>OY747706.1:2074029-2279029 GCA_963556495.2 Valencia hispanica
GATAGAGGGGAGACCGTTTTCTCTCCAAGGAGCAAATACATTTATCCATACAGTATGAAGAGCAAATAAGTCAGTTACTTTTCATTGTAAATGTTCCCTTCATTAAGAAAATGAGGAAACATAAATATGAAGTTTTAGGTGTTTAGCTAAAATAAAAGAAAGAAATCAGAAACTTTAGCTGCAAAGTTAGAACTTATTCTCCCAATAATGAGACTTTTTTCCCCTAATGGATAAACTTTATATAATGTCTTAAATCTGCTAAAAGGGCCTGATTTGGCCTGATGAAGCTTGTGGTTCACTTGATTTACCTTCCAACATCCCGTCAGCATTTCTTCCCTGCTCTGCAGGGATAAACTGCACTGATCTGGAGTAAACAGACACAAAAGGACTGAAACCCATAAAGGGGACATATTATGCCTCTTTTTAAAATGTTATATTCGGTCTGTGGTCTGTATTAAATTTGGTAATCAAGTTCTTTGCACCGAATCACTCACATGAAGCGATCTCAACAGCTCAATTCTTGACCATTTCAGTCGCTTTTAGAATAAGATGTTTAGAGGGCTAAACAAGGTTTACAAGGACTGGGGAGATGGCAGCGCATGTTGGCCATCGCCTGGCCATGACCCCTGGCGGCAGCGAGCCCCCATCTGCCGATCCCTGGTTGGGTCCCTGTTGGGGGGTGGGGCGCCTACGGGTCTCCGGGTCCAAGACTGGATCCGCCCTGGCGTAGCCTGCTGCCGGCGGAGCCTGCTGCCGGCGGAGCCTGCTGCCGGCGGAGCCTGCTGCCGGCGGAGCCTGCTGCCGGCGGAGCCTGCTGCCGGCGGAGCCTGCTGCCGGCGGAGCCTGCTGCCGGCGGAGCCTGCTGCCGGCGGAGCCTGCTGCCGGCGGAGCCTGCTGCCGGCGGAGCCTGCTGCCGGCGGAGCCTGCTGCCGGCGGAGCCTGCTGCCGGCGGAGCCTGCTGCCGGCGGAGCCTGCTGCCGGCGGAGCCTGCTGCCGGCGGAGCCTGCTGCCGGCGGAGCCTGCTGCCGGCGGAGCCTGCTGCCGGCGGAGCCTGCTGCCGGCGGAGCCTGCTGCCGGCGGAGCCTGTAGGCTCGTCGCTGCATCCCCTAGCGCTCCTGTATTGTAGCTGCTGGATGTTCCCCCGGGGTTCTCCTCTGCTCCTCTCTGTGGGGGTGTGGTCAGCCCTGTGTTGGTCCGCCTGGGGCTCCTGTGCTCTGGGCATCCTTTGGATGTCTATGGCTCCGATCTCCTACGTGTTCACGTTGATTCCTGGGAGGTGAGCTCACACCATCTATTGAACACTCGTATGGAGAAACCTAATATGCACCTCACACGCACACAGGTGTGGGGATTCAGGTATTTACAGATACATTCTTGGGCTGATGTTACCACAAATACATAATAGTTGGTATCATGAGCTTTTCAGTGATGCAGTTGTTGTATTTATATATCTATTTGTGGGTTGTGGTTGTGTAGTTCCCAGTTCACATTGTTTGGTTTGTTTTATCACAGTTTTTTCCCTCTCTCTGCCGACCTGCAGGCGTAGAATAAGACTAGGAGGTTTTCTTGTATTTTCTTTCACCCTCTTCCTCATAATTTTTTTCCCTACCTCTCTTCAATTTCCTTATTTTTTCCCCTTAATTTTCTGTCTCCGTGTCCATAATTTCAGGAAAAAACCCGCAATTTCGAATAAACATTTCTTACACATATATCAAGTGGAGTACTATAGCAAAAGCTGTAATGCTCCACTTGTGATAGTAAATCTGTCGGGCTTCTACTCAGACACCAATTCTGAGTGCCATACTGCCAGACACGTAAAAAAAAAGAAAGTAAAGAAAGTAATCGATGCCCACTTGGTGGGCGGGGTTTCACAAGTGAGGGGCGAAATTCAATGCAAATTCCACATATTGTGACATTGGGGCATATTTTTCAAACAGCTTGTAGAAGCACAAGATTTCTGACAGCAAATATCAGCAAAAAAAATGGATGGATGGTTTTTATTCATGTTTGGAGTGTTTGTAGAGGCAGCAGAGACCCAGATAGCAACACAAAAGGATGAAAAAAGTAACATTTCAATAATATGTCCCCTTTCAGTTATTCATCTAATAATTGGACATATTCTAACAGTAAAACATGTTAAAGGCAGCACCGAAACTAAAGCTAAAACCAAGGCTGAACTAACAAAAAAACAACTAAATGAAGTAAAAGACTAAAGTAAGTGAGACATATCAAAGTTAATGGCAAATAAAAACCATCTTCTTGGTCTTTTGTTAATATTTACTGATGCTCTACACTTAATGTGTTCCCACATACAGTGGATCTACAAACTTTACTCTCTTAATAGATTTTTAAGGTATTTGGGATCTTAAAAAAAATCTGACCCAGATAAATAATTAATATAAAATTCTACTTTTAATGTACAGTCTGAACATGACCCTGCAAGGTTAGATGGGTGTAGACAGCTGATGGATGGATACATTCGAATAAACTGGAAACCAAACATCTATTAGAGGAAAACTGTTAAAGATACTTTGTTATATTCATAATATTAAAATTGATTTGAGGGCATCTTCCTAAAACCCAAGGTCACCTTACAGAGAAGGAAAAAAAACATCATAATAATAAATAGACAAACAATTAATCAAATAGCCAATAAGTTCAGTCCAACAACACATCTTGATTTGACCATTTTCTCTTGGCTCAATCTTGCAAAAGTTGACCTGTGCTTCAGATTGTGAGGGCATACAGTATCTCCACAGCCCTCTGCAGAAGACAGGTTCTGGAACTGAAGTAGAGCCATCCAGATCTTTGCTCTTCTTCAGATGAAGTCTTTATTTTGTTGATATGGATGCATGGGAGGAGCCACTCTTATGCTGAAAATGAAATCTGACTGCTTTTAGTTTCATTTTCTTGGACACAGACACCAAGAACGGGCCACCCAGACCATAATACTGCCACTACCTTGGGGTTCATTTGGTGAAGCTCGGATTTTATTTTTTAACTGCAGCCTAGTGTCGGTTGTGGGTCCAACACCAGAACCCAAACAGAACCTGGAAGAATTTTCTGCAGCTCCTTCAGTTTTGCTGTCAGCTTATCTGATTAATCTGCACGGCTTCTATTAAGATAGATTTTTTTTTTTGGTTCATTTTAAATCATGGTTTTTATTCCTGTACTTTTGCTTTTTCTGCACCCTGCTGTGACGCTTTTGATGTTTTATGTAAAGCACTTTCAATTGTCCTGTAACATGAATTGTGTTATACAAATAAACTTGCCTAATCAATTTTAGAAAAACGTTCCGTTTTTCTAGTCTCCTATTTTCTTGTATTACTGATGTCTGTCTTCCCTCTGCTATAGACTGTACATGAAGCTGTGGATATGTTTTATATCCTTCTCCTGACCGATGCTATTGTTCAATGAGATCATCTTGATCCTTTCTAGCCTCTCTGTTCACTCTGAATTTAGCTAAACGATGCTAATGTTTTTAAAAAGAGCTCAGCTATATTTCAGGTTAATAAAATTTACTAAAATTGCTCCGAATTAGGCTTGAATCAAAAGGTTCTTCAGCAGAATATAGCTTTGTACTTCACGCTGGACATTATCCCTCTGACAGATTTGTCACTTTCTCATATTCAGGTCCCCCTAAAGCTGAAAAGGTTCCAAAGTGATTCATCATTGTCTCAGTTTTCCAGCAGTGTTGTGCTGGTTTTAAGAACCAGAGTAACTTTGTTGGGTTACCTGGTCCTCAGAACACGTAGGCTGAAGGAATTTAGCATTACAGCTTGGTGTTATGAGTTCATGGTGTTGCAGCTGGAACAGGAGTTTACTTCATTGAAGTAGATCAAAAGAAATGGAAAATTGCATCAGTGTGTGAGTTGATTATATTTTAGTGTTGCACTAGAATTGAGTTATCATTTAGCAGAAAGACAGTGATGGAAAAAAAGATAGAAGTACATTCAGACTTTGGTTCTGACTCAACCTGTTTACATAATCGTTCAATTTCAGAATCCGGTTCCTTAAAATCTGCTCTCATCCTAAATGCTCCCCTCATCCTCTTCTTTTACATCGTCCACCTTTAAATGATCCTGGTTGAACTTTGGTGCTCAATTCCTGCTTTGTTGCAAGATTTTCTACAGAGATATTCCTCACACACACACTGACAGCTTGTTGCTTCTTATTTATTCTCTTCCTCCTCTGCATTCAAGCAGGCGAGGTAAACTCTGCTTGTAATAAGAATGCAGAAGACGTTTAGCTAAGGGCGTCATCCATCGGCTGTTTGTTGCAAAGCTCTGCTGGCACCTCATCCTAATGAGTTCAATGAATGTTGGCTTACACTAATGGTGTTGTTTGAGCTCCCTGCTTGGCAAACTTCACAAGTTGAACATATTTTTATCAGGTAAATTCACTGGAGGGCCGTACACCTGCCAGAGAAAGTAATCAGATGTGTGATTTTTTGTCACAACAGAAAATAGAAGTGGGTGTCATTTCTTTCTACCATAAACATTCTGTTCTACTTCCTGCAGCTAAATATTTCATCATGGTCATTTTTCCTTCCTCAGGAGGAATGTCCAAATGCAAACACCGAGGATTTTAAACTCATCATGCAATGCAGGCAAAAACATTGGTCACCTTTTAAGTGCTGCAGGTTACAACTGTGCTTGCATTCCTCTTCTGCAGGAGTGAGAGGAAAAAGTCACCTTGGAGAGAGAAAAACCTTGATAAGAACAGAAAGTGGCTGTCTGAGGGTAAGAAAGTATTAGCCTAAAGCTCAAGTGTTGGGAGCAAAAGAGTGTTTGGGGGTTTGATGGAAAGATTTGAAGAGAAAGAAAGAGAAAGGGGAAGAAAACAGTGTTTGTTGCTTGTAGGTGTGGATTAGTGCTGACAGCCTCGGGAGTCAATCACTCTGCTTGCCTCTCTCATCTCGAGGCAGAAGGAAAATAAAAGAGCGTTTTGAATTGAAGGTGGAGGTGTCACGACCGGTTCTGGAGACGGATCAAAGCTTCAGGTGCTGATTTCTGTTCAAAATGTCTTTAACATCTCTGTGTTCATGCTGCAAGTAAGGAGAGGATGAAAAGATTGTCGTACTGTCAAAGTTAAATGAATCAATAAATGTTAGTGTAGAGTAGCTCACAGATCGATTCTAAAGCATCCCATGATTACTGAGCCGGGTCACATGGCCCGATCACAAACTGGAGGCTTTATCAACGATTTACAAGATTTACTGTTTTATCCTCTTTAACACTTGGTTTTAAGTTACTATAATGTTAAGATGCATTCAGCAAACTGTCACTCAGATTCTGACTTTTCATTCATCCATCTCATCAATCAATCAATCAATCAAACTTTATTTATAAAGTGCTTTTCATACAAAGATTGCGACTCAAAAGTGTTTGACCCACATTAACCACGTTCCTATTCCTCTCCCACAGATTTAAAAGCATGATCACATTTATACCCACCCACCCATCCATTATCTGTACCCGTCCATCCTATGCAGGGTTGGGGGGCTGGTGCCTATCTCCAGCAGTAACAGGGCGAGAGGCGGGGTCCACCCTGGACAGGTCGCCAGTTCATCGCAGGGCAGCACAGAGACATACAGGACAAACAACCATTCATGCACACACTCATACCTGATGGTAATTTAGAGAAAGCATTTAACCTAACAGTCATGTTAAATAATCCCCACAGGTAGTAAAGATTAGGAGCACTGTTCTAAAACCACGACCAAAATAAAAATTTTCCTGCTTAATGAGGTTGGACGATCAGTCGGAGCCTCCTCTCCAGCATCCTTCCCCAGAAGATCTTAGTAGTAAGGGTGTAACGGTTCATGTGTTAGTATTTTTCGGTACGGCAAGATTCTTCATCTGACCCGTTTGTCGTGTCGCTTCTTTGTTGTAGAGCTTAAAACCACCTCTGCTCCTCATTTTTCAGCAAAGCAGCCGTAGCCTGATTTAATGGAGCTTTGAGCCGACAACCTGCTGAGTTTTCAAACTTTTCCTTCTTCCTTTAGAGGGTAATCAGAGAAAAAAAGACCTTTCACAAAACTTGCACAGTTTGGATGGTGATTCTGTGAAAAAAGGTCATCATTCTTACTATCAGTCCTTGACAACTCATAAGACCCCCAGGAATGTATATATTTGTTGGTAAAGATCTGCTTTTATTTATCTCAGGTGGATTAAAGAGTGTTAATGGTTTACAGCCGTTGGAAAAACAGCATCAGAGAATTCGGGTGTTTTGGGCTCTAAGAAATCAGATATAAAAGATGAGACCAGAATTATTTTCAATGTTTTTCCGCATAAAAACGGTGGAATAATCTGGTTACATAATCATGCTCAGCCAGGTGTATCCACCCTTTAATTTGTCTCTTTGGGTTGGAGTCAACGCTCCACATCTTCTCTGCTAGCATTTGTTCACTCTACTCTCAGAGTTTGAGAACATCTCTTGTTCACAGCCCTCCTCCAGAGACGCCGTGGATCTCCTTTCGTATTTGGTTCTGGGTTTTGGCTAGGCTGTTCCAGAACTTTTGTTTGTCTGATGTGGATGTGTGCTCGGACTCCTGCTGTTGCTGAAAATTAAACCCCTCTTCATTCTCAGCTTTCTTGGTCATAACTGAGAAACATTTGAAACTTCGAACATTTTCATCCACCTTGACAAAAATCCAGTTCCTTCTGACAAAATGCAACCCCAGATCATGATGCTGCCACCACCATGTTTCCCTGGCCGTAAGGTGTTTATTCGGTAATGAATTGTGTTGTTTCAGTGTCAAACTTCCCTTGTGATGCTGGCGGCCTCTTGACGGCCTCTCTGACCAGTAAATGCTGGAATTGTTTGTACCCTGACTCTGATGGATACCTTTGTTCCTTCGTAACCTTTTTTTGCAAACGAAGACTTATCAAAAGAACTGAAATAAGCAGATGTCAAGACAATCCTCAGACACCTGAACTTTATTTCAGGTTCTTCAGAGTCACCGTTAGTTAAGGGGTGTGTACACTTATTAAGCAGGCAGGTTTTCTTATTTTTCAGATTTATTCTTTTTTCAGTTAAATTGTGCAGGATAAATGTCAGATAATATGTGAAAATTTGTTTTGGAAATGTGTCTCATGGTCTATAGCAGGGGTGCCCAATTCCGGTCCTCAAGGGCCGATCTCCTTCATGTTTTACTTATTACCCTGGTGCAGCACACCTGAATCGAATGATGTCTCATTAGCAGGCCTCTGCAGAACTTTGACATGCTGAGGAGGTAGTTGGACCATTTGAATCAGCTGTGTTGGAGCAGAGGCACATCTAAAACTGGGTGGAGACCGGCCCTTGAGGACCGGAATTGGGCACCCCTGGTCTATATGGTATACCTGACATTTAAAAAGGCTGTGCAGTTGCTGTTAAAATATATAATATAGATAAAAATACATGCAACAGCCAAGTTTCTACTCTCCGAGTGTTTACAGCAGCGTTTATCTTGTATTTGTTGGATGAGCTCCGTAAATCAGGATATTTTTAATAACGAGATTATTGCAAATTTTCCACATACCATACAAAAATAATCTTTAATTAATTAAGTTTAATTTACCACTGAGCTCAGCTGAGATTGGTGCTGTAACTATTTGTAATCAAACAGAGTTTTTACATGTGCGAGGGCTCCTCTGCTGCAGAGAAAGTAGTCGGCCCAAAGCGGCTCGCAGGCATTTTTATTATTGAAGTGTTACTTTGATGGAGACAATTAGAGCTAATCTCTTTTTCTAATTAGTGTAATTCCTGGTCTGAAACCAATTTATTAGAACTGATCCCTGCTTGTGTGAAGTTCATTTTAGCTCTGAAGTTTCACATTTTTCAGTAAAAATAATGTATTGTTAATTTCCTCCTTTGGCTTATATGTTTGCAACATTGGAATCCCACAAAAAAAGAAAAGTAAGGTTGTAGAAAAAAACAGAGCAGAAATGTTCATGAATAAGGGAATTCCTTTCAAACCGTGTGGAATAGTAGAACTTGAAGACCATGACTGTCAGAGAAAGAAGGAGGAAGTTCAAACCATCTCTTTCATCCATCATGATGGACACGGATCGTCTCTCCTACTCCTACATCTTTCTGATCCTACGGCCAGACAGAGATTTAAAGAGGAGCAGCAAAAGCAAAGGAGGTGGATTAGCAGAGCTAGCTAACAACTGATGATGTCTTCCAGGACATGTTACTGTGGAATATCGTCTGTGTTGCCTAGATGTTGAGCTGTTAGCGTGTCATGATGGTCATGCAGAGGTCATACAGCAACCGTCTTCTGTCAGAGGCCTCTTCTGATTTGTTACAAGATGGACTGCTACTGGAGATCCTTCTTGCCCATAGCATTACCATCCACAACGACTCTTTATAGGTACTTGGATGATATGATATCTATATATGGCAACATCTATGTAACGATAATAAACACAGAGAAATGAACTGAATAAGGCAACGCCTGTTGGACACAAATGAGCCACAGGAAAATGATCAGAACACAGACGCCCAGGGATCGTGACGCTTCCTTTTCTTTTTGTTCCTCTGTTTTCCTCCGATGTCTAAGGAGATCCTTTCATCCATTGTTTCCTTTGTTAATATTTTGCTCTTCTTATGTTTAATGAGAGTTTGAGCAGCAGAAGCTTTGAGCGACGTACATAATGTACATATTTTTAATCTTTCCATACCAATTCCCAGTAAACTTCCTCTCTGTCCATCTGCATAACAGCCGAGATAAAATATGAAACGGCTCATGTTCATAAACAATGAATAATCACACAGTGCCTGTTGCATGCTGTTTTATTAGCTAGGAGAGAGTTTACTCTTCCGTTGTTACGCTGTGTTTCATCATAAACTGCTTTCATTTAACTGGTCAGGTAAATTATTTGAACTAATTCATTTTCAAACATTTTTTTTTCATTTTTTATTTGAACCCTTATTAAATTTGAAGCATCTAGCAGTTGAAAAGGTCTCTGCTGGTTCCTCAGTCTCTGTTTTCAGGTTTCTATCTCTCCTTGGTCGATGTCGACATTTAGATCACACTCAGGATAGATTTATCTCCTGACTCCGCGCATCATTAACAACACCTCAAACATTTCGTTCTGCTGCGTATCATCGGAATTATGTATCTTAAGTCTAAATATCAGAATAAAAGTGAGCCTGTCAGCTTAATGAAGTTTTTCTCATATGAGGAGAAGCTCGCAGCTCTACGCTGCGTAGGATTACCATAAGACAGCCTCTACTATGGTGTTAGAGCTCCCTGAGTCATGTTTCCTATTAAATCTCCTTCCTCCTGAATCAATATTTCTTTAAGTCTCCTAAAATGAACACATCACAGTGAATAAAGAGAACCAAACAGAACCACCAGGCAGCTCAATAACAGCAAACAATTAGCGAAGGAAATCTGTCAAAATCTGAGCTGTGAATGAAAATACTGGCAGAGAGCTGCTACAGTGTTCAACTCCTCCAACACCCGTCACTACTACTACTACTACTTCTGCGTTAATTGATCATGTTACTGTGTATAAATGTGTTCCTGCAGGAGAGTTTAGATTGAAGGAACACACAGAAGCACTAGCTGCAGGATTACAGACAGCAGCCCTGGCTCAGAGGTCCCTGCTTCCTGGTTTATACGAAGTTTCTGGCCAAACTATGAGTCGTCAAATCAAGGAGGACACAGATCAGAGCTGCACTTGCTGCAAAGTTCCAGGGAATAAATCAAAATGCAGTTTTCTACAGTTTGACTATCAGTAAATAAAGACATGTTTAGAGTTAGACAGCTAAAAGATTCGTCTGTTAATGGCCTTTTCACTTTCCTATGAGTAGTCTTCCTCCGCCTCATCAGTCATTGATGTTGACTTTCGTGCTTTCTCATTTCTGATCATAACAGATGGTTGTAGTAACAGTGCCTGGAACTTTAAACCGATGAGAGGTGCTATCAAGATTTAAACCACTGATGGTTGCTGGGAGCAGACTTTGGAACGTCTCTGGCTCCCAGGAGACTTTTAAAAAAGCACTTCTCATTGACAGCGTGCTTCTGGTGATTTGAAATCTAAAAACATTACATAGATACACATCCTTTTTTTCATGTTTTGTGCTCTGGCTACTTGTCCAACACTTCTGGCACCATATAGACCTACATTATAATTTGTAAGTGCATGAAGCTTACAGCTTTGAAGTTGAGTTCTAGGAGGTTTTCAGCTGTTAGTATCTTACATGCAGCATGATAACTTCTGAACATCTTCATGGATTTATTTACCTTAGAGGCTGTAGCCAAGATTCAAGACTAGAGCTGCACAACATCAGGAAAATATGAATCTATTTCCTAAAATGTCAATGATAATGATTTTTCGGACTCTTTTCTGTTGCACAATCTCCCCACCATCGTCCAGCAGTTGTAGCATTTAGCCAGAGCCTGAATGTCAAACACTTCTAGTATTCAGTATCCAGAGGTCACGCTAGATTTCTATTGTCCATCATTTTGACAGATTGGGTCAAAAAACTCCGGTCATAATCGATTTTTACCCGTATAGAATGATTACATATTCAATAGTATTGTTTTTATTCATTTTAAATAATATTCAGTCCAAACAAGCTGAACAGAGAACTACATATAAAAAATGAAATTAAACGATTGCACTTAAAATACGAACAGTTCTCCTGCTGTGGCCTGAACACAGTTTCACATCTTCCTCCTGCTGCACATGGAACTGAAATGACTACTTGGGCATAATCAAATAGTGGGATTGCTGCAGAGGTTTTTGTTATGGGGTTTTTGGATTTTTGCCTCGGACAGATGACTTCTCATGGAGGTTTAGATGTTCTGGAGGCTGAATCCGCGCTCCGCTGCTACACTGGAGACTGGAGTTAAAGCTCCACTTCAGCCAAAGTTTGGGAATCAGGGAACATTTCTCCAGTTGAAGCGATCAGAAGTCAGAAATACTCTCTGAACGAGCCATTTACTAACCCACAAGCTATCACTGCAGCGGGAGGAAATCCCCCATCATGCACAAAGTTGGCACAACACCGGGCTCCTGGGAGCGATGTGTTCCAAAGTCTCAGTAACTCTTCAACACGCTGACAGGGAGCTGCAGGGAGGAAGGATCTGCAATAACGTTCCTTCATGCACCGAGGATGCAGCAGTCTGTCACTGAAAGGAGCTCTGCAACTTAGCAACATCTTCATGCATGGGGTGGAGACTCTGTCCATCAGTGATGTCCTTCTGTCTCCAACCACCTGCACTGGATCCAGGGGGCGCCCTAGAACAGAGCTGGCCTTCTCTAACCTCTTCCTCTCAACTGTAGATAAACTGCTGCTCCAACATACGACACCATAAAAGACGGCTGATGCCACCACAGAGTCACAGAAGGTCTTTAGGAGCGCTCCCTGGACTCCAAGAGACCTCCACCTCCTCTGCAGGTAGAGTCTGACCTCTGAGCCTTCCTGTGGAGAGAAGAGTGTTGTGGCTCCAGTCCAGTTTGTTGTTCAGGTGAACACCCACGTACTTATAAGAGTCCACTGTATCAATGTCCACTCCCTGGATGTTCACCGGTGTCATTGGGTGGGTCTGTGCCTGTGGAAATCCACCACCAACTCTTTGATCAGGAGGTGGTTCTGCTGGCACCAATCCACAAAGAAATCCTGAGTCCACTGGACTCTGAGACGTCCTCAGTGAGTTGTTGTTGTTGACAAAGAGGATGTGCAAGGTTGTCATTTTTTCAAAACTCCTCTCCAGACGTTCTAGAGCAGGCCCCAGAACAGAACCAGCCTTTCAAAGAGAGTTGTTGTAGATGCTGATGGCTGTGGGCATTTAGGATCTCCTGTAGCGGTCTGTGGTACATGTAACCTTTGCATCATCATCTCCAGAGGTTCCACAGTAGTCCCAGAACAAAACCAGCCTTCTTCATCAGCTTGTTGAGCTTCTTTGAGACCCTAATGCTGATGCTGCTACCCCAACAGATGATGGCAGAATAATTACCACTACAGACTTATAGAAGAACTGCAGCATCCTGCAGCAAACATTAAAGAACCTAAGTTTCCCCTAGAAGTACAGTCTTCTCCATTCCTTCTTGTCGACAGTTTAAACTTGTGTGCCGTTTTGTGTCTGACTTTCAGAGGTCGAGTGAACACACAAAGTCTAAAATTCCTCCGGAAACTCGGTGTGTTTTCACCAAAACTTTGAGTAAGTGGTGTGAAGTCGCGGCCAGCAGACAAGCCTCATTGATGCAGAGACAGGCGGATGATGACACAGCCATGATGCAATGGAGATAAGGAGGAGGGGGAGACAAGAGGTTCAGGCAAATAGTGATTGGTGAGGGGAGTATTCATTTAGGAAGACAAACAGCTTCATTTAAAGTTAGCCAAGCACAGAGACACACTGCATACTGCAAATGGGTTGAAATTTGCATCTTTTCACAGACGAGGTTCCAACTTCTCTCCTCACTCTCTTGGTCTCACATCTCCAGAGATAATAGATTATCTAGGGTGCAGCCTGAGAGAGCTTCTGTCTTTGATTTGCCTTTGAACACATTTTCCGTCTGCTTTTGCCAAAGTAATTCCTCTTCACTCCTGATCTGCTGCTGATATTGTCACGGCCCCATTTATCTACAGTATGTAAGAAGCGTTTGCTGTTCCCTGTCATTCCTTGAGTGCGTGCAGAAAAGCCAGAGCACGCAGAGATCGTAGTCATTTCACGACTATTAAACTGCAGAAATGACAAACTCTCTACCATTACATCTGATTCCTTCTTATCTTTCACCATTGCAATCTGCTGATGGTTTCTACAGCTGAGAATGAAATTAAAGTTTGGAGCTTGGCAAACAGATCATGATGATTGTCTGCTTAACAGTCAGAGCAGTAGATATGATTTCTCAGCAGCTTTCCATACATATGTGCAGAGCATAAAGAGCTTTAGTGACAGGTAGACTAGTTCTTCCATTTTTCTCTAATATTCTTTGGTCCTCTGTTTTAATGAAGAATATTGATCGTAGTTGATGTCATTAAAGGGCATATTTCATCATTTTCACAACTACGGCCTGTAGCTCTCTGCAGCCAATAGATCAGTTCAATCTTAAAATCCTTTATTTATCTCAAACTGAAATTAAATGTTGTCATAACTCATATCTTCCAAGTATCTTCAAAGAGTCTTTGTGGACTGTGATGCTGTGGGCAGGAAGAATCTCCAGCAGCAGTCGGTCTTGAAACAAATCTGAGAAAGCCTCTGATTGAAGACACAGTTTCTACTGTAACACACTAAAAGCTCAACATCCAGGCAGCAGAGACGATATTCCATAGTAACATGTCCTGATGACTCCATCAGTGGTTGGCTAGCTCTGCTAATCCACCTCGTTTGCTTTTGCCGCTCCCCTTTAAATCTCTGTCTGGCCGTACGATCTAGTTGTGGACGTAGAGAGTATAAAAGTAACTACAAAGCCGGGTACCGAAAGGCAAAACTGAGGCGAGAGACCAAGAGGAGCTGCTCCACCTCCGCAGGTTCACAGAAACCTTTGTGTGAATAAACAGCCACAGAAATGGGATCAGAACGTTTCCTTTCCGTTTTACTCGACACCTCCATCACTTTTTCTCTAGCTGTTTGAGCCATTATTTTACACGTACAGAGAGAAAACTGGTTGAAGCTGATTACGGTGCATTTTTCTATGCCGAACACTGGAGGTCCTAAAAAACACACAAACACAATCATCTGTTAAAATTCAGCACGAAGCAACCTCTCCTAAATGTAAGGGACTGAAGTTGTTAGTTTACAAAAGAGTTTATATATATATATATATTTATTTTCCAATTACAGATCATGTCCTGAGGTGTTAATTGCTACCTGACCCTTGGAGCTGTTAGCAGCTGCAGCGTATATGTTTTATTAACCTCTGATCACAGAAGTGCAGAGAGCCATAACAGAGCAAAGCCAGGCTGTATGTTAACCCACGATCCTTCAGTAAGGCCTTATCTCATCCATACACAGAAGGAGGTCAGCAATGAAGGGTCGTGATGCTCTTTAACACAATACAAGCCGTTGTTATTTATCCTCTCGGTCTGTGGTAACAACGCATGGATTCTCTCTTACCTTTGGTGTTTAATTTCAACAAAACATTTCAGACTCATCCTGTTTTACTGCTGCCACGTTGTTTCATTTGCTTCTCTTGCTGTCCTTCTCTTTCACACTTGGGCCTACAGCAGAACAGCACACGTTGGCAGGTGAATCAGTGAACACTGTGGTCTTTACTCGTCTTCATGCAGCTCCTGTTTATTTTTTATGTTTTTGTTCAGGCACCCCTCCAGCCACAGGAACGGGAACGCTGATCATTCATCTGGAAGACTACAACGACAACGCTCCGTTCGTGGTGCCGTCAGTAGCACAGGTGTGTGAAGATGCCAGCGATATGAATGTAGCCGTGGTTGGAGGTCGGGACAAGGACCTGCCGCCCAACGCCGCGCCGTTTAAGATAGAGCTGGGGAAACAACCGGGCCTGAATAAAACATGGAGAGTGACCAGAATCAACTGTGAGTATTTACTCATTAAAGCAGGTTTTAATATTCTACAAGGACAAAATAAGGATGGTCATCCTTTAACAGTGTCAACACATCAAGAAGACTAGAAAAGCACTCGGAGAGCGCAGACCCCCGCCAAGGCAGCTCAAAATCCCTCCATCACTGTTTCACTTAGACCTGCTGTCCGGATTATTTCAGGGAGACAGATTCACATACCAAGGCCCCTCCCAAAAAAACATGCCTCCCCCCCCTCCTCTAACCCCACTACACGTGCATCATCTGTGGTGGAACAGATCGGCTGACATCCTCTGTTGATTCACATCCGACAAGGCGGAAACTCAAATTCTATTGGCTAAAGAAATCGGCGGTCAGTGTGAATTGCATAGGAGTCTATAGGAGGAAGGCGGGGCTTAAGGCAAGGCAATTTTATTTGTGTAGCACACTTTCAACAACAACAAGGTGATTCAAGGTGCTTCACATTATTAGAGGTAAAATAAAAATAGAAGTAAAACACAGACAAAGCGTATAATGTAAAAACAGCAATAAAAGAAGAAGCAGACATGGATACTTCAAGGCATTACAAAGTTTATAATGTAGAAACACCAAGACACATAAACAAAACAAGATATATGAAAGCATTACCCAGAGGCAGCTCTAAACAGATACATTTTAGTTGTGATGTAAAAGAACTCCGTGTTTCAGCAGCTTTGCAGTTTTCTGGAAGTTTGTTCCAGATTAGAGGAGCATAGAAACTGAAAGCTGCTTCTCCATGTTTGGTTCTGATTCTAGGGATGTTGAGTAGACTGGAATTAGAGGACCTGATTGGTCTGGGGGGGGTTGCTATAGTAACAGTAGGTCTTCAACATACTTTGGTGCTAAGCCATTCAATGATTTATAAACTAGTAAAAGTATTTAGAAGTCTATTCTCTGAGCTACAGGGAGCCAGTGTAAGGACTTTAGAACTGGGGTGATGTGCTCTACTTTCCTGGTTCTAGTGAGGAACACGAGCAGCAGCGTTCTGGATCAGCTGCAGCTGTCTGATTGACTTTTTAGGCAGACCTGTGAAGACACTGTTGCAGTAATCAATCCGACTAAAGATAAACGCATGGATGAGTTTTTCTAGGTCCTGTTGCGACATCAGTCCTTTAATCCTAGAAATGTTCTTCAGGTGATAGAAGAAGAATAACAAATGTGGAGCACACAGCAAAATGTAATCGCTGGTTTCTGAAACTTTCATCAAAATCTGTCGCTAACTATAACAGATTAACAAACCCTGGCTAGATAACCAGATATTTATCCACTCTAGATAAAAAGACACAACCTTTTTATCCTACCCTCTGGCAATAAATGCGTTCAAACTGTTTTAACCTTCAGAGTGAGAAGTTTTCACTCATCTTCCTCAGTATTTGCAAGTATTCCTTTTTAAACTGCATGACTGGGTCAAACATTGTGGGTTTCCTTCTAGGAGCTTCTCTCTATAGTTTATAGTTTATTTATGGACAACCATTTAGCTCATAAATGTGAGATCAGGACTTGATGATGGCCACATCAGAACATTGACTTTGTTGTCTTTAAGCCACTTTGGAAGCTCTCTGGCTGGATGCTGAGGGTCATCCTCCATCTGGAGCTTTAACTTCCTGCCTGATGTTGCTTCAGTATTTCATCATAATGATCTTTCCTCATGATGCCAGCTATTTTATCAAGTGCACCAGTTCCTCCTGCAGCAAAACAATCCCACAGCATGATGCTGCCACCGGCGTACTTCACAGTAGGGATAGAGTTCCCAGGCTTACATTCGTTCACAAATTCACAACAAATATCATCTCAAGACACTCTACAAGAAAAAAACAGGTCAGTTTAATCCAGTCATACATTCATTCCAACTGATCCCAGTTATGAACCAATGCAGTTCGGTTCTGTTTGTTATGGTTAAAAAGTTTTCTATCTAAGGAACCCCAGCAGGTTGCATCGAGTCAATAACTTGCAGCAATCACTCCTCCTGGATAAACATGTAGCAAAAGTGGAGAGTAAAACTCCCCTTTAACAGGAAGAAACCTCCAGCAGAACCAGAACCAGAACCAGAACCAGAACCAGAACCTGGCTCAGTACAATCGGCTCTCTTCCACGACCGTCTGGAGGTTCAAGAAGACAGAGCAGAGTGACAAAAAGAACAGATGAAGTGATCCAGGAGTACTTTTTATGTCAAAGAAAAGTAAAAAAAAAGGTACCAATAGGAGCTATTAACCTTTCAGCTCTTCTTCTCCAAATGTGACCATGGTCATTATGGCCAAAAACTTCCGTTTCATCAGGCCTCAATACATACAAAAGTTAATGTCTTTGTCCTGAGTGCATATGCAAACCGTCATCCGGTTTTCTGTTTCTTTTGGAGTAATGGCTTCATCCCCACTGAGTGGCCTTTCAGCCCATATAGGTGCAAGAACCGTTTCACTGTGGAGAGTGACAAACTTTGTGACACAGAAACGTTCTCATTTCTGAGCGATATGAGGGTTGGACTTTCCCATCCGGGTCAAACTCGCATCTAATTGGTCAAACAGATGAACCTGAGACCTTTAGGCATCTGGAGGTCGGATCTAAGGATGATCCAGCATGGTGGAGATCCAAAGTTCTCCTCTGATAGTTTGAATCAATGTTTGAGGTGTTGTGTTAAAATGCATTCACAGGTCACCTTTCATTTATTCAAATCCTGTAATATGGGCTTTTTTTTAGTTCTTTAATAGCATAGTACTCCTACTGTGTGTAAACATAGGATTTTGAAGAAGATAATATAAATTCTCTCAAAATATTCTGGTAAGTAAGAAACAGAATCAATCTTAATAATCGTAGCTGACCTGAAACAGTGTTTGACTGATTTAATGACACACATTGAGAAGGAAGGTTATGTGTCTTTTGTTCAATCTATTTAATATCTGCTTTTAACTGCATATGTTTGCCAACACATAGAACCTCCTTTCTTTCTCAGTGAGAAACCATTCAGACGGCGTAATCCAGAAATCCCCTCAGGGAGAGAAAAAATGAAAACAAATGAACACAGAGGATGAGAGTAGAACAAAAAATATTCATGCCTCAACTCATCAGAGCACAGCTCTGTTTACAAGCGTCCATACCGATTACAAAGCAGAGCCTGCTTAAGCACAGATGTTCATACAAACTGCAGAGTGAGGAAGGAGAGAAAAATGACGACTGTAACAAAGAAATGAGATCAGGGTTACAAGTAGTGTCTGTGTGTGTTTGGGTACACTGTAAAAAGAAACTGTTAGAGTGTAACCAACAAAATATGTGCCATAATTTGCATTCAGTTTATTGGAGTACATTTTACCCAAGTTTCACTTGAAAAGTTGCGTTAAATTCAAACACCTTTGTTACATTTGTATTTAATGTACAATATTAGTTACATTTTATTTACTGGTTTTTGACTGAATTATTTGAGGATTAACTAATTAATTTACATGTTACCAATGAAATGAATTTGTTAAAGTTTTTACCCCACCAACACTTTTTAATGTAATGAAGTTAAAGCAGCTTATCTTGCTTGTTCAGCTCCGTCGTTAGCATTGCCTGTTAGCGATAGCTAATTATCGGACTAAGTGAAAGCAGTCATGGTAAATGAAGTGAACTAACCGCTTTTCTAGTCATGCTGACCACTCAAAGCGCTTTACACTGGAGCCTAATTCACCCATCCACAGGCAGAAACGTGCACACATTTATACACCAATACGCAGATCTGTAGGCAACTTGGGTTTAAGTACCTTGCCCAGGGGCACATCAACATGTGCCAGACGGAAGCTGGAAATTAACCCACAACCTTCCGATTACAAGCCGATTACTCTACCCACCAAGCCAGTCATTATTCGGAACTAATTCGTGAAACTTGTGATGGTTCTTAACGTTTACAACTCACACATGTGCATTCGTAATACCACACACACCCATAAAAAACAATAACCCACCTGCCGTGCACGGCGCCAGTCGAATGAACATTCCCTCCTCCTCCTGACGGATAATGTGACGGAGCAGCATGTAGCGCTGAACTAATTTCTTTGATTAGATTCCAATCATTACAGTTGGGTTCTATTACATCTTTTTTTTTTTCAATCTTTAACTTATGGGACTTAAGATTATTGACTTGGTTACTATTCAGCGTTCCAAAAGATCAGTTTTCTCAGTGTAACAGAGCCCATCTTAAAATCATCTGTGGCTAACAGCAGGACGAGGTGCAGACGGCCCTCAGGAAGAGACAGACAGGGCCAGCAGAGGAGCGGCTCTCGCTCATGTAGTGCTTTACATTACATTACATTTACATTACAAGCGCCTCTACATGTACAAGAAGGAGCAACAAGGGTATGTCTGGATGATTCGCCTCCATCTTCCTATTGTTTACCTCTGAGTGGTCACCGGTTGTTATTAAGCTGGCTGTGGCGTTGACGTCACTTCCTTACAGAACTCGGTTCTTAAACGCCTAACGAATCCTCACCAATCCAAGAGCCGGAGATTTAAGAAATGGATGGCCCACCAGCCCGTGTAAAAAAAAATATCCGGGGAGGGGAACCTTAAACGATGGGCTAGTGTGGCCCAGACGGGCTATTGAATAAATATTTTTTTGGCCTAATGCAGACAGGGCCTGAGCCGCCTCACCAGAATGGGCCATCCTTCTTTTTCTTTGTAGGTGATGGTGTGGTGAAAACAATTTGCATCATGTGTTTGCAGTTTATGTATGAAGTTAACACACTTAACACCAGAACGGCCAAGAAATCAGGACCTACTAGAACCTGCAAAACGAGGCATTATGAAATTGGGCCTCAACAGGCTCATGTTTTAGATACAATTCAATTCAAAAATACTTTATTTATCCCAAAGGGAAATGAAACATTTTTGCAGTGTAATTACACGCTAACAGCTCCACATATATTCCCTAGAAGTATGTCCTGGATGACACCATCAGTTGTTGGCTAGCTCTGCTAATCTGACTCCTTTGCTTTTGCTGTTCTTCTTTAACTCTCTGTCTGGCCGTACGGTCAGAGAGACTGTGGAGTAGGGGAGATGATCCTTCTCCATTATGAAGAATGGAAGCGATGGTCTGAACTTCCTCCTCCTCTCTCTGCATCCATGAAGTCTCATTTTCACCACCTCTGGGGTTTGGGGCCAGAGTTCAAGTATTACCTTAGTTCTAAGATGCTAATCAGCTGCTGCCAGTTTTTAAAAACAATACATTGTTGGAACGGTTACTTTTCATAACAACTGTCCTAAAGTTAGAGTAGGAGTTATAATCCACAGCATCCAGAACCTGTAATAGTCCAAACAGCAACAATTTAACTAGATAAATGATGAACAAAACTCTAGAAGGAGAACCAATCAGAACTTACAGAGCTGCTCCAACATGCTGCCACCATGAGGGGGCGCTTTTCTAGAACTGCATGATCAGAAATACTTCTATACAAATTCACAACATTTACAACATATAAGAGCATTGAGAGTGATTTAGTAAATGTGTAATGCAAACAGATTTGCCTACAATCAGCTGAACATAACTACACTACCACATTCAGAAAGTTGCTGGTTTGATTCTAACGTTCTACCCTTCATGTTAAAAAGTGATTGTGCCAGGCACTAATCCTCCTCTCCTTCTGGTTTGTTAATCAGTGCTCCGTTTCACTATAAGACGGTTTGGGTCACTAAAACTACTGTGTTGTTTGTCTTTTATTTTCAGTATTCAGTTCGTTTAAGAAATCCAAACCAACACCTGATCATTTGCTGTCTTCCCAAATAGTTCAGGCCACAGGAGGCTAGAAAATGAAATTAACTCTTGGTTTCCAACTTAAATTACTCTGGTAATTATGTCCTGGCTGTATGTGTTTTGTTTTGACAGAAATTAACAAAATGAATTGTAAGAAGAGATAAGACATGGCCTTTAGAACCAATTAAGCTCAAAATTAAAATCAGTATTTTTTGTTTGTTTTTGTTTTTCACCAGCGGGCACAAAAAGGTCTGGAAGTCCAACAAACCGTCGTAACAGGCCTACAGGCTAGAGGTTGATGTGTTAGAGAAATGGGATGAGTAAAGGCTGCAAACCTTTAGCTTATGAGGGGTCTTCCTGCTCTACAGTGGTCACAATGTATTAAAGGTGATCCAGAGAAGGAACCCTGGTCTATCAGAAACAGGGTCATAGATGATCAAGGCGGAGTGAGGGCTCGTGTGTGAGGTCCGATCCAACAGACGAACTGCTGTAGGTCAGATTGCTGATCAAGTTAGTGCCGGTTCTGAGAGAAAGGAAGGAGAACTTAAGCTATGAAACGTGTGACAAAGACTCAACTCGGTTCAGTTCAAATCACGTCAAAAACACGTTATTAACCCCAGAGGAAAATTAAACATGGTTGTGACTCATATTATCCAAGGTTTTTCAAAGAGTTGTTGTAGATGCTGATGGCTGTGGGAAGGAATGATCTGCTGTAGCAGTCTGTGTTACATGTAATCCTTCTTTGCATCATCATCTCCAGATGTTCCACAGTCGTCCCCAGAACAGAACCAGAAAAGAACCAGAACCTTCTTTATCAGGTTGTTGAGCCTTTTTAAGTCCCTGGCTCTGATGCTGCTACCCCAACAGGTGACGGCTGAAGAGATTAAACTCTCCACAACAGACTTGTAGAAGATCTGCAGCATCTTGCTGCAAACCTTGAAGGACCTAAGCTTCCTCCAGAAGTCCAGTCTGCTCTGTCCCTTCATGGAGACGGTTTCACTGTTGCGCCTCCAGTCCAGTCTGTTGTCCAGGTTCAGTCTGTTGACCCTGGTTCTCTTTCAATCTACAATCATCTCCTTTGTTTTGTTCACATTCAAAATAAGACGATTGTTTCCACACCACGTCACAAAGCGGTCCACCAGCTCTCTGTATTCAGCTTCTTGTCCATCTCTGATACATCTGAGTATTTCTGCAGATGACAGGTCTCTGATTTGTACTGGAAGTCTGAGGTGTACAGAGTGAAAAGGAATGGTGAGAGTACGGTGCCCTGTGGTGCTCCTGTGCTGCTGACCACCTGGTTTGACACATGACCCTTGAATCTTGCAACATCCGATTCATGGAGGCCTTAAAGGATCTGCTGTTAATTGGAAACAAGCGTCCACCTTTAGGTTTTTTTAGTGGCGTACATGAGAACGGGTCATTCTGTTTTGTGAGAAAAGGGGAACCAACATACTGTTAGGCAGGTGATCAATGTTTTATATACCTGGTGTATGTGAACTATTTTACAGTTGCGGTGTTTGACTGTTAAACCCGCTGATGAAGAGCTCGTGATGTTCTCATTTAAACTAAGTAACAACTTCATCTGTTTGGTTTTACCAGAAGACATCTATGGCTCTCTGCTGTCACACTTCAGTTCTGCAGAGTTCAGAGTTTTGATGAAATCTCATCTTTTCTGTTCTTGTATTTTCAGAAAACAATAAACTTTTTGGTGACTTGCTGACTTGTTTTGCTTTCACTGCTGGATGATGTATTTTT
The DNA here is from genome assembly GCA_963556495.2 of Valencia hispanica. NCBI lineage: Eukaryota > Metazoa > Chordata > Actinopteri > Cyprinodontiformes > Valenciidae > Valencia > Valencia hispanica. Next base: position 2,096,021 of record OY747706.1, read on the forward strand.
TCTAATTTAATAAAATCTTGAAAATAACCCCCACACGGCTGGTGAATACCCGGCCAAAAGGAAGACTGCACAGCTTTTTGTATTTTGTCTCATTACAGCATAAAGTAAACTGGCTCCTGTGTTTCTGTTACAACTGTAAAGTGGTTTAAAGCATGATGCAACAAAATGTAACCGTCTTATGCAACTTAAGTGTCACAGTTTTTTATCGCTTGAGTGTCAAGGAAAGTCTAACCTGGTAGTTACTTCAGCTTACACAAACACACCCACACAGTCCTGCTATGTAAAACAAGCATTAATGCAGAGCAGCTCAGAAACATACAGAGCAGGAAAACTAATTCTCCTTTCTTCTGTTTCCTCCAGCCACACACTCCCAGATCATGCTTCTGCACAGTCTGAAGAAAGCAAACTACCAGCTCCCATTGCTCATCACTGACTCAGGGGTGCCCCCTTTGTCCAACAGCACAGAGGTCAAAGTTCAGGTGTGCATCTGTACAAAGACCAGGAGATACTGCAGCTCCGCCCACTCCCACCGCTCTAGCCTTGTTGTGCTGCTTGCAACACTCCTGCTCGTCCTACTTTGTGAGTACCAGAAAACCACACCCACCCAGCTACAGCTGACTGAATCTGTGTGTGACTTCAGAAGTACCGGCTGATGAGGTTTTGTTTTGTGGGTCCTGATTATTGATTATGTGAGAAATGATGCAGCAATTCTAAATACAGTGGACCTCTGTGGTTCCGTGTTTTTGTGCCCTTCTAACCGCCTGTTAATAGATTTTTCTCTAGAGCATATCTAACCCCCTCTTTCCACAAGACGCATAAGCGCCGTGTTATGTATTAGTAGTAGTAGGGTAGTATGCAGGAACAAATTTAATTGCCTTCTCGTTTTTTATGTTGTCCTTGTGAAAATGATCACTGGTATCATAAATTGGGTGATTCTCCACTTCAAGGATTGTTCATTATGAAAAACAATTTAGACCCACAGATCGACTCACTTCAACCCTGGTGTCATCTGTGGTTTTGTTTTTTTCGTAGTTAAGCTATTGGAAATCTGCGAGTCTTTTTTTTTTAAATTTGCCAGGTGCTTCACACTGCTCCCGTGTCTGATTTCCTGTCTGATCCGATCTAAACTGCTGAGATTGACGTCTGCTGGAAGCGTGGCGTGTAAAAAACAAAAAACAGACCCGCCGCGTAAATTTAGGAGAAGGCCGCAACACAGCGCTTCTGGGACTCGTCTGCTTCACGCCTGGTGGAAACAGACCCATTGACTATAACGGCGGCTATCAGCTGCGCTTTACGCCTCGCAGACGTTATGCACCGCTTACGCGTCAGGTGGAAAGCCCCTGCTTTAAGTTATTCTAAAGAAAATGCAGCTTTGGAAACTGAAATATCTAGGTGCAATGCTACTTGATACGTTAATGGCTGATGTATGCGAAGCATCCAATCCTGAACCGCTATTAGTTGTTCTTGCACTGATTGGCTGTTTCTCCAAGAGCAAATAAAGGAAGACTGCAGACGTTACTTTCTGAGGTAGAGCTACGATGGTTCCACTGTGTGTATTAATGCATATTAAGGTATATTTATTTTAAATGGGCAGTTAGAGAGTTAGTTTTTTAGAGGAGATCTCCAGTTTTTATTGATTTCGGCTTTTCTCAGGTGGCTGTGGTCCCTGACCCCTGAGAATATTGGGGTCCACTTTAGTGCAGCTTGTTGACATACAACAATGTAAGGACACCCTAATAAATAATCAGTGGTTTCAAAAGACATTTTCCCACCTTGATGTCCAACCTATTTTCCCTTTTCCGGAAAAGGATCATTACAGTTAATTAATTACAGGTAACTCCAAAATGTTACCTCGTTTAGCACATTGAACAACAAACTCGTCCCGTAAATGTCACGCTTGTTCAGACTCTTCCTGATTGGGCAGAAGTTTTAGACCAGCAGCAGCAGGAACCTGCTGGACGTCCTGTGAGCACATTCTAGGGGTTTTCTTCTAGCCTCTTGCGGTCTGCTTTCAGGGTGAACTTGTCTGGACAGCCTGACATGTTGGTCGTTCTTTTAATGTGCTCCACTTGTAGACTATTATCCATACAGTGGAATGCCTGGTACCTCTTTACACCCGTTGAAAAACTGAAAGCTGCTCGTATCTTCTTCCTGAAGGCCTCAGACAGATCTCTGGACCTCACGGTGCTCACCCTCACCTCAACAGTCAGGAGCACCAGACCAGATGGTCTAAACAGGACAAAACTCCTACTAACTGCTGAGTAAAGATGTTCTCATCACGTCCACCTGATCTGATACACCTGTGGGACTTTAGTCATTTTAAATCGGAATAAATGTCCAGGTGTACTAATTAATTCCTCGCTATCCATAAGCTTATTTCTTCAGTTTTGTTGTTCCTACTGAATTTTCAGCGCTGATATTACCTTCCAAACATGTTGGAAGAACACACACAGGGTAAACTGTGGTTCAGTCAGGAGTAAAACCAACACTAAACACTTTAATGGCCATTGCCTGCTGGCTGTTCAGTGCTTCTGTGGATTCAGACAGAAACTCTTCATTGTGTCTTTCTGATTTTTATACATCCAAGACGCACCTTCAGAAGTCAACCTTGTGCTTACGCCAAATATCTCATTTAGTCCAAGCAATAGCATGAATAATTCATCCTCCTCCGTGCACAGCACAGCCTGTCTGGTGAGAGGAAAATTCATTTTTCAACTTTAAGAGCCGCAGTTTCTTTTCTCCCGTCTAGACATGTTCTGTGTAGTTTATGCCGGAGGCGTTGTTCAGTGGGAGGAATGGTGACAGGGAACACAGAAATAAAGACAGTGAAGGATGGGTGGGGGGGGGGTGGGGGGGGATGAAACCCAAAAAACATACATCGCTGCATTTTTAAAAGATGATGCAGTTATGATTATAATGTCTTTGTTCAGCAAATTGGTGTCAGACTGAGATTTATTGACTTGAAACCATCAGAAAGATTTCTCTAGTTTCTCTTCTTTGTTCTCTTTGTCTTAATGTCTTTTCTTCATTTTCCCTATTATTGCTTCCACCAGCATACTTGGTCGGCTCGCCTACTTTACCTTCTCCTCTCTGTATTATTTGCTCCCTTGATTTTTGTCCATCAGAAGCAGAATCACTGTGTCCCCTCCCATCTCCCCACCGATCTACAGTACTTATGCCCAGCTTGGTGCAAATGGCTTTTCTACATGTAGGGAAAACCAGCTATGAACTTATTTTCTTAATTGTTGTGGTCACCTGTTGTGTAAAGAAGTCACAATTCGCTGAATGCAAAGATTCATATGAATCTGCCAATACAAAGCCAGATACATCTTGCAACCTCTTGCATCATCAGCCACGGTTCCACAGAGCATGAGAGGATGCTACGTCAGCATTCACGCAGATGGGCCGGAAAGTTTCAAAGTTCAAATCCAGAATATGTCCCAGTTGGAGCAATGTGTGATCTTCTTATGCTCTTCTTCTCAGAAGCACATTGTTATCTGTGGTTGCCATTAGCGTTGGGAATTGAAAACCAGTTCTGACTTAGAAACGATCTCAACGATATCATTGAAATTCCATGCCTCCAATGTGTTCTTAAAGATTTTCTAAATTACGATTTTCCCTAGATTTTGCATCATGTTACAATTACGTCTGTCTCCACAACGAATCAAGCTCAAGTTTATTTATGAAGCACATTTCCAACAACCTAGTTGCCCAAAGTGCTGTACAACAAAGCAAACAATAAGATGGCAATAAGAACAATAAAAGACAAAATTCACATTGCACAAAAATGGAAACCTAAAACATATCTAGCGTAGGAGTGGTTCAACTGCATTTAAAAGCCAGCGCAAAGAAATTAGTTTTTAAGAGAGACTTAAAACTTTGAAGACATTGTGCAGACCGGACCTGTAAAGGAAAGCTGGTCCATAGCTTTGGAGCACACACGAAGAAGGCTCTTCAGAAGAGCAGCATCATGGAGGTGAGGAAGCCATTTAATGCCTGGTAATACCTGGCAATGCTGTAGTTTCGTGCAAATACCAGCAATATGCTAAAACATTTGTCTGCCCAGCATGAAACTAAGTACCAAGAATGTCATGTTCGAACGCCTGCATTCAAGTGCTAATATAGTTAATCTGTGACCTCCTTTGGTAACGTTCATATTTTATATCACTGTCGCCTTGCTACTGCAAGCATTAGGCACAAATTTATTTCTATTAAAAGCCGACGTACTTACAAACATTTTACGGTCTCATGCATTTTAGATGATGATGATTGAACGGCATATCTACGGGAAACTTTTAAAAGTAAAGTCACAGCCTGTGTTTTTCTGGTGGCTAATACATCATCACAATTATATATTAAATTATGTCTTGTTGATTAAATCCTAACCACTGTAAACATTATGGACTAGTGATAACAGCAAGTTATTACATATATATGTGGAACAATAAACGACTTTCCAAAATACAAGAGTTTATTAACAAAAACATCCAACTTTCCAGTCAAAATGCTTTAATTAACAAACTCACTAAGCTAGTAACACACAACTAAAACATCTACGTTAAAGAGGAATGGATAATAAAACTAACTACCAAAAGTAAAACAGTAAAATGGACAAATATGCAAAGAAGTAGAAATACCCAGTAAATTGGTCGTGATGAATATGTATTCTTAAAGACCAAGGCTTGTGTTTTAGGATTTTTGAACTGAAGCTAAGTTAATTTTAGACTAATTGTGATTAGTTTAAGACTAATTATCACCTTATGGTTTGTGTTCAAACAACCAATTCACAATCCAAAGCAGACGTGAAGACAACATTAATTTCAGGAAGTAATGTTTCATTAAATAATCTGCTGAGTTAAAAATCAATAACCTTTGGAGAATTGATTCTATTTTATGGATCGGTCACCGCAGTGATTGATCTATTTTGGTATTTTGACATACTAAGAAGTTGGTTTCAAAAACGACTTAATACGATTAGTTTTCGGTGTTTAAACGATCTGTTTTAAAGACGATCTGTTTTTTGAATACCGTAGGTAGCTATCTTTATTTATGAGCGCTAGTGGTCTGCAAAAAGCAGGCCACACTGATCAGAGCAAGAGTGCGGAGCTGTTGTATGTAGCACCACTTAGAGCCACTCTGTTTTAGCTTAGCACTAAAGAAAACTCCATTCATACGGAGTAACTCATGTTGCGTTCTTTAAAAACTCTATCGGTCAGAAACCTTTTAAAAAAAAAGTTTATACCCAAACAATTAAAGAATCATTTCTTACAAATGCAGCAAAACACAGTGAAACAGACAATCAAAACAAACATTAATTTGTTTAGTTTATCCTAAGCTAATTTAGCTCAACCCAGACACAACCTTACGTGAACGATCCTTAGATCTCCTAGGAAGGGCGAAGCCGTTGCCTGGGGGATCAATATTAACACTAGAACTACCACAGAGCAGTCATTTGACTGGATCCCCACCACTCTACCACAGAGCAGTCATTTGACAGGGCTGTTGTTATCTAGGACTGTTAATCACTTGTGAATAGGTGCCTTTGTTCTGTAAATGTGGCAATTAGGGGAGACTGGTGACAATTGCAACACGTTTTGCATTTGGCTCCATTACTCAAAAACCTTGTGGATGAGACAAACTGGATTTTTATACACTATACTTTCATCCCTCTGTTAACAGTTAAAACTATTTAAAGATGACTACAGGGAACAGATTCTTCTAAATTTGAATTAAAATGAAAGCTCTCCAGTGTTGCAATTGTCCCTGGGCCCGGGTGCAGTTGCAACACTGTTCGGGGATGGCTGCAACATGTTACAAATACAATATATTTTAATTTTGATAAAAAATAATATAAAATGTACAAATATAATAATATTAAAATAACACAACAATTTTTGCAACTGTCCCCGGTCTCCCCTACTTGTGAATCAGCAGTGTAGTGACAATTCATTCAAAGAATCAAACATTTCATGATCCAAAAATGTTTATTTTCATATTCAGGTAAAAAGATCAAAAATAAAGTATACAAACAATATAAAAATATACAAATATCCAGTGTGTGTGTGTGTGTGTGTGTGTGTGTGTGTGTGTGTGTGTGTGTGTGTGTGTGTGTGTGTGTGTGTGTGTGAGACGGAGTGACCCATGTTTCACCGGTTCAGTTCTCGTTGGCACATCTCTGGCACTCCCACTCAAAGGCCTTTCTGCATCTTCCGCAGGGCTATCTAAGAGATAGCATTACACATGTATTTGGAGTTCAAATCACATGCAACCCAGAACTTAATTCCAAACATGTCAGGTTTTGAAGCGATGTACTGTTGGAAAGGACAGCGAGACTTTGTTGGAAAAAGCTGCTCGTCGATAGTGATGTGCCGGCCTGGGTTGTAGGACTTGATGCAGTTGGAAACAAACTTCGGCCAAACTTCGGAGACTGCCGCAAACTTGTACGTTTCTAATCGCTGAGGGTGCCTTCTCTGTATTTTGTTCACAATAATCATTCAGAAGTAGAATTGTAAAATTATCACCTCTGTGTTTTGGAGAAATAAATTCCTGAAAACAACATAAAATGAGACAAACGCATGTTTCTCAAGTCGCTATACTACTTTGACCTATTTTTCCTCAACAAATCTACAGAAGAATTATAAGATATTTATTCTGGCTGTGCTACAGTTGCCCCTCTACTAGAATTTGAAAAGACTTTGGCATCACCTCTAGCATTTTGGAGATATAAAATTCTAAAAGTGACACAAACACGGATTTTGGAAGGACTGTGCACTGTATTTTGACTTGTTTCTCCAAAAATCCACAGTAAAATGATAAAATATTTATTATGGGTGTAGTATAGATAGCCCTGTACTAGAATCTGTAAAGACTTTTAGAAAACTAATGAAAAGTAAAAAGTGAAAATAACAGGGGCTAGGGCTGGGAATTTCCCTCTGGGATCAATAAACTGTTCTTTTTTTATTGAATTGAATGGCTGGACTGGCACTGTAACAAGGGTGTGAGTATGAAAACTGAAAGAAAAGAAATAAATAGACTGACAGGAAATACAAATCCAATTGCATGAACAAGTTCAGTTGACCAGATTCAAGACAGAGGAAGAGAGGAGAGGAGTAGAGGCCAGCCTGAAAGGCTGACAACCCCCAACACTCAGGCACATTCCACTGGCTAGCTACATTTACAAATGAAAGGCAGCTAATTGTCAGTGATTCAGTCATTGTTTTCAAACCAAGCGGTCATCTGACCGGGCTCTGGTAGAGCAGCTGGGGATCAGAAAATACTGGGAGTTCTAGGGAAGAAACCAGCCGTTAGCTGGTCAGTTAGCAGCAACTGCGTGGGGCGCCGCCAGCAGTCAGTCCTTGTGAGAGTGAGACTAACGAGCCACTGTTGGATCAGAACGCCGTTGTCCTCTCAGCTTGGTTCTGTTCGGCTCAGCAGTCTTCTACCATGGACCCCAGTCCCTTTTCGCGAGCAGCCTTCGGCTCAGCAACGTCGAGTGACGAGCTCTCAGCCTTGCAGCAGCATGTCAGCGAGGCTCTCTCTCTCTGGTAGAATCTGTAATTCAAAGATTCTTTCTGCAGAGTTTTGAACAAGTCAGTCTCAGGACTCATTCCATCGGCCGGATCCAGTTTACCTGATCGATCAGCAGGCTGTAAAAGTCTTTTGGATCCAACGAGAAACTCTCTCCCCCCTCGCCAGCAAAGGAGGGTAGTTTGAAGCGCTGATTTCTCTCCCGATGCATGCAGGTAAAACAGAACGCGAGTGGGCGGAGCCTATGCTTATATGGGGTGATGATGTCACATGAAGCCCTCCGTTTCCTGTTGAAACTGAAATGGGATTAAGTCTTACAGCTGGAGGTTTGTGTTTTGGTCCAGTAATCACAGCTGTAGGCGAACATTGGTACAGGAATCTGTGTAGAGTTCAGTTTTTGCCACTCATTGAACTACTCAGGAATTTATAAAGAATTGGATTGACAGGCAGAATCAACAATGGCATTGATATTGATAAAAACTTATCAACCCCCACCTCTAGTTACCATGGTACTAGGAAGTATGATAATTGGCAGACATGCCGGAAAGACTTCAGAATCATCTTTCCATGTGCTTGTTGCTCAGCACATCCACAGCATTCAATAGTTCAAAGTGGTGTTTGTTGACCAAATTCCAGCTTCGCCGTCCTGCAGCCTTGAATGCATCCATTCATTCAGACTGGAGCCGAGCTGAAGATTCCAGAACGTCAGGAAAAACAGCAGAATGTGTGTCTCCACTGGGAATGTTATTATTACTGCTGGGCAACAGAAGTTCTTCCCATCCGGACACAGGACATCTCCAACACACACACACACACACACATGGCAGAGGCACCAAGACGACTCCTGCTCCAGCTCATCTCAGAGACCTCTGCCGGGGGACAGATAGAGGGGACTGATCAGTGCAGTGTATAGTCAGAAAGTCGGACAGAGAGTAAGAGAGGCTTCTCTTTCAATTCCCTTATCTCCCCGCTGAACTCTGACCCTGCAGCACAGAGACGAGGCAAAGAAAAATGGAAGGAGCCAGAGGGAAAGGATTGGTTAAAGAAATGACACAACAAAGGTGTGAAGATTGAACTCCCTGGTTTTCTATTTGCCCGCATCGTAATGTGCAGCAGCGTGCTTCAGCAGTGGAGCGTTTCTTCTGGTTTCTATCCAGGCCTTCTTCTTAACTCTCCGTACAGTTATGGTGAGGTAAACAAAACAAAAACGGCTTTTTACTTTAATCAACATGATTGCCTCTTATGATACCTAGAGCTACAAATAAACATTCTGCAGAAATATATATTTAAAATGACTAATTATTAACCAGGTTTCTGCATTCATCCTATTCTTTTTTTTGTTTCTGGACTGTGTCTTTGACTTGAATTGAACAGAAATGTTAAAACTTTAAAAACCCTTTTTATGCTTTTAATTTATAATGATAGATAGATAGATAGATAGATAGATAGATAGATAGATAGATAGATAGATAGATAGATAGATAGATAGATAGATAGATAGATAGATAGATAGATAGATAGATAGATAGATAGATAGATAGATAGATAGATAGATAGATAGATAGATAGATAGATAGATAGATAGATAGATAGATAGATAGATAGATAGATAGATAGATAGATAGATAGATACTTTATTCATCTCACACTTCCAACAGTTTAAGAGATTAAGGTTTCAGAAAAAATAAAAAAGACTAGACTAGATGGCAAGCAAATAAATGCAAATAAATAAGAAATAAAAATGCATTAGTTTGTTTTATTAACATCTTACATGTTAAGTTTATTATTGAGCAGATAAATAAAGCAAAAAATAGCAAGAATTTAGTTTTTGCACTTCTGATTAAAACAAACAATTAATGCGTCAATGATTTCGGCTCTCATGGCAACAAGTTTGGACAGCGATTTAGAGAACCTGCTTTATGAAGTACGATTATTTCCTCATCGAAGTAACTTTAGGTTCTGATTGGCATTGTGAAGCTGATTCACTGCTCACCTGGGTCTATCACCATGGCAACTCATACTCACTGGTTTGAGGGATCAAGCCTATAAAAGCAGTGGTGTTCAGCCAATCGATGCCCTGAGAGACAGAAAAATGCTGTGAGTCATTTTCCATCATATTCTAGAGAATTTATATTATTATTATTGTTATTATTATTATTATTATTATTAAGTTCTGTAAGACAAAGTTACTGAACTAAAAGTTTTCAGGGTGTCATTTCACCAGAACATTTATGAGTTTATTAAATCTATTTGCTTCTCTTGATCAAAAATTCTGGATTTATAAACCCCTCATTATGATTTCAACTCAAATGTAGTGAATTGTTGCTGCTTTTAAGTGCCGAGCATTTAAAAAGATGATCGAAGACTGAACATAAGAGCTGAATAAAGATCCATCACTGAGCCTTTAAATTATGCTGCAGCCTGTTTTTGTTTGACAGATTCGCAAACGGATGATTCTCCTTATTATTGTATTGTTGTTCTTTCTTATATTGACTGATGTAAAAACATGTGCAGAAATCCCTGTATACAGCTTTGCTGAATAAGAAAATAATTTGACATAAAAGCATAAATAGTTTACTGTAGAAAAGAATTTAAGCCAAAGAAAGTCAATCAGTACTCTTTATTTTCTCATAGCTGAAAAAAACGGCAGATATTCTGCAGACGGACACGTCTTTGGCCACAAAAGAAGAAACATATCAGCATGTTAGGTGGGTAAAAACTGCTAAATGTTGTTTATGGTAAATTAAGGGTGAGCAACATGCAGTTTATCTAAGATATGAATCAGAAATATGCTCAATAGAAAAAGACATATTTGCATATCATATAGAAATAGCTCTATCTTTTCATTAATTGCAGAGTTTTTGTTTGTGCATCTTGTGGGATGTGAAACCTTTAACTGTATCGTTGCTATCAGTGGCATCCGTGGGTAACACTTTTCAGCCAGAACCTCCACACCTTTTTTTAGCTCTTATCTTAGCAGCTCTGCCAGAAACTGGACCTCTTCTACTTGTTCTCCGTCCAACCTCCAATCCGAAACAAACCCTGGGATTGCTTTTCAGACCCTTAAATAATGTATGCTACATGTAAAATCCGAAAAGGCAAGAAAAAGGGGGAGTGTATGCATGTGTGTGTGCAGAGTGCAAACATGTACTGTATCTTCTAATGCTCCAGGGAGCTTTGTTAGCTCTTGCAGGATTGGCAGATAAATCTCAGGCTTCACAGGGGTCTGCTTCTAATCCTCTCCATTGTGAGAGATTCTTTTGAGATCATTGTGTCATTGATTCTCAGTCAGACTCCGAGTGTTTGCCACGTCTGCCAAGACTATAACAAATGTGAGAATAACGCTGTGTATTTAGGGGGAGCATGCTGAAAAATATGCAGTTTAAAGGAAACATGCGCTCTTTCCTGTGTGGAGTATTTGTCTTCTGCCTAACAAGGTGTTTTTTCTCTTTAGATTTATTTTTGACACATTAAAATCTTTCAGATCATCAAACAAATTCTAAAATCAGACAAAGAAAGAACAAAAAACATTTTTCATGAGGATTTCATGTACACTGAAAACACTCTCCACCCAACGTGACCCCATGTAAAAAGGATTCCCACATTTTACAGTTAGGAGTTTTTTGACAGATGATTTTAATTTGACTTGTGGTAATTGTTGCCAGAGATGTAGAATGAAGACAGCATGAAGCAGAACATCATGTCTAAATCTAAAAGTCTGGACTGGGTTTCAGAACCATCTCTAAGGTTCTGGACTCCAGAGAACCTCAGAGAGAACCCTGATCCACACCTGAAACAGAGGAGAACCTTCCCAGGAGGAGCCGACCTACCAGAATTACTCCAGGAGCTCATCAACAACTCCTCCAGGAGGTCCAGAAGAAGCTCTGCAGGCCTCACTGGCTCAGTTAAGGTCAGAGGTTAAGATTCAACAATAAGAAAGAGAGAAAATGGCCTCCATGGGAGAGTTCCAAGACCAGAACCACTGCTGACCCAAAAGAACACAAGGACCAGTCTCAGATGATCCTGAAGACTTCTGGGAAGATAATCTGAAGCGGACCTTTCTGGAAGGTTCTGGTTCTGCTAAATCAAACAAATCAAACAAAAGAAAAATGTGCACGGGTGTAAATACTTTTACAGCCCTGGAGCTGTTTCCATGAGTTGTAGTTAAACAGCTAACCGTGCAGAGGACCACACTGCCCCCTATCCTTGGACATGAAGTACTATCTACAGTAGTTTTATGTTCAGCCGGTGATGCTGCTGAGGCAGTCAGTCTGCTGATATGGACAGTTTGTTCCCAGTGTTCCCATTTAGACGCCACAGTCAGAGCTGAAGCTAAACCATCACACACAGCTCAGTCTGCTGCTCAATGACTCATATTTCATTCAGTTTTACAAAATCTTCAGGTCCAGAATGCCAGACTAAAGCGCTACTTCTCAGGATCACAGAGTAAATCTTCAAACCTGAGCAGACGTAAAGCACAGAGGACCTTCTCAGTGTTTCTCTCTGTGTTTCCCTGTTTTCAGAGAGAAGTAGAGTAATATAGATGGAGGGTGGAGTAAAAAAACAAAAGCATTTACCATTAAAACCAGCAAATAACATCCAATCCAGATGCTTCAAATTTACCTTCATCCCCCCCAGGATTTCTCATGCTAACATTCCTCCTGATCCCTTGCTTTGCTCCGACAGCCACTTTTATTTTCCTCCTCCAGCTCTGCTCTAATCTCCTCCCAGTTAGAGAGAGACGGAGAAGGTTTCAGGGCTTATTTACTCTTGTAAAAATATGACTTCTTCACAGCTTTCACTGAAGAGACCTTAAGCCAGAATGATGTGCCGTTACCATGGAAGTCGTGTTTCTGCCTTCTGTGAAGGCGTTTTGATCTTTGTAGAAACCTGAAGAGATCCTTCAGAGATAAAAGGCTGAACCCTGAAACTTTAATTCAATTCAATTCAGTTTATTTATATAGCGCCAATTCACAACAGATGTCATCTCAAGGCACTTAACAAGAAGTCATTTCAATACAATTATACAAACATTCCAATCAGTTAAAAAGTTTCCTATTTAAGGAATCCCAGCAGATTGCGTCAGTCATTGGCGTGAGGTTGGGCAGATTTCCAACCACAGCAATCCTTCAGCAATCCCTCATACTGAGCAAGCATGTAGCGACAGTGGAGAGGAAAAACTCCCCTTTAACAGGAAGAAACCTCCAACAGAACCAGGCTCAGTAGGAGCGGCCATCTGCCACGACCGTCTGGGGGTTTGAGAAGACAGAGCAGAACACAGAAGGAACAGAAGATCCGATATAAGAGAACTTTCTATGTTACAGAAAGTAAAAAGTTGATAACAGGACACAGTGGATGTTCAGTTACTGAGAGGATCATCCCAGTCGATGACCCCCGTCCAACAGGGCATTGCAGCCAAGCAGGATACCAGACCAGGTGTATCTTCGATGGGGAGAAAAACACTGAGAGAAAACAAAGTTAACAGTCGAAATAACAGAATGTACTGTAATACAACTGGAGAGTCGTAGGAGAAATGATTCATGTTCAGCTAACAAGATTAACTGTTTCATTCATGCACCTTTTCCTGCAAATAAAATTAATGCATCGTGGAAAATGTTGCATTATTGCAGCAGTTCAACACTTAACCTCCGTGACAATATATTCTGCTTTTGCTAGGTGGAAATTCATGCTTCAAGGTTTTAGAAATTCTTCATACATATCAAGATGTTGTATCACCCTGTAGCTAATTCTTTTATTATTGTAATACAAATGATTTGTTGCTATATTGACGCCTTGTAGACCAGTGTAACAGTTTATTATTTAATGCAGGAACCTTTTCACGCCCCATATGGGCAGTAGCGGTCCTAGACTATTTGGTGCCCTAGGCGAGCTTGACTGATGGCGCCCCTTGCCCACGAAAAAAGAAGTCATGTCCAAAGAATTGCATATTTATTTGGATAATGATAGTATAACAATAACAATATAAAGAATAAAGCTGTTCAATAATAAATATACAAAAAAAATAAACGTTTAACTTGAACAGTAGTGCAACATCGGACACCTTTTGCCGTTTCATTTTCAGTAAGCCGTCGACCCACAGCCAACCGACAGACCGCTCGTCAATGTGTGCTCCCCGCGCTAGCATGTTGTGACCCTGACCTATGACAGCTAAAGGTCACGTCACAATTGTCATTTATTTATATTTAAGTTTCATAAATTTTTATGTCAAAGTATTGTTATAGATAGAGGGATGGCAAAAACTGTTGAAAAAAATTAGACATTATCTTATTTTTTTCTCGCTGCATATTTGGCGCCCCTCACTAGATGGCGCCCTAGGCAAGCTCCTATGTCGCCTGTAGGAAGGACCGCCACTGCATATGGCAAGGCAAGGCAAGGCAATTTTATTTGTATAGCACACTTTCAACAGAAGGGTGATTCAAGGTGCTTGGGAGAATGTGGGAGAATATTAGGGCCACTGGAAAAATAAGTTCTGAGATAGAAGTTGGAATTCTGACAAAATTCAAAGAAAAAGCAGAATTCCAAGAAAAGTCAAAATTCGGAGAAAAAAAGTCACAATTCTGAGATTGACATCAGAATTCAGAGAAAACGTCAAATGTTAAGAAAAAGATGACATTTTGAGGAAAAAAAGACAAAATTCTGAGAGAATTCTAAGAAAAGGCTGAAGGTAGAGAACTGTTAAAATACTGATCTATGGTTTGGAGATGATCACAGCGTATATATGATCTCCTGAGCTGGAAACGGCCAGAAGGAGTAAAGCCTAGTTTATACTTCTCAGTCAACGCAAGGACGCAGGGAGTAGAGCCCAATTTTCTAACTATCCATCGAACGAAACGTAAAGCGCGCACCTGTGATTGGTCAGCTCAACAACAGTCATCATTTCAGGCTCTGACTTGTCCGGTTCAGTGGACGGAGATTCCACCGACGCCGCTGCCTCCTCCGCTCCCGTCGAATTCTTTGTAATAAAAATGTTATTTCCTCGAGATCAAGCAGTTCCAGCTTAATCAAAATTCGCTGGCTGAAGGCTGAAGTAAACATTGTCATCGACCAAAGACGTCACTGCAATAGTAGGCAGACCCGCCAGAAAAGGTCTGCTCCCCCTGCTGTCCTGGAGGGGAATTGCTTTGCAACACTGACACACCGGCGGAGAAGCATAAACGGAAAAACGTGTCCGTTAAAACGTCTGCGTGTGGGTGCAAACTTGCTGATGGAGAAGTATATTACAGGTTTAAGGTTAAACAGGCTGTTAAACAAAATTATAATATGCAACAGAATAATAATTCCTGCTCTAAAGGTCATCACAATACACCCCGACACCACACTCCACCTGGGTATCCAGTCCACTGGAGTACAGAACCACAAATACAACCGTAGCACCATCTAACGCTAATCTGATTCTGAACTATTTCTTTATACATTTAGTTTTAATGCTTTTTACTGTTCTAGGAGCACCAAGCACAAAACAACCTTTAAATCATGAAAGTTGCTCTTGTGTGGAGCGTTAATGTGACAGGAATTAATTCGAGCAGCACAGTTTGTAGCTTCCACTCGTTCATACTTCAGATGCTGCACCAGGCTACTGTTTCCAATATTTCCCACATATAATGGCATAATAAATTCTCCCATGTCCAACCGATGATATGCTGCCTGACGGTTCACACACGAGCCACCTGCTGCTTTCATCAGCTTTCTGTCGCTATCTGTTTATTCCTAGGGGGCAAGGTGCTAATGATGCAAAGGGCTGTGTAGGCATTCGCCCCCCCACTTCTCACAACTCTAACACATGCAGAACACACTGAATAACAAATCTCCAATAACAAGTCTAAAAATAATGGAAGACAAAAACATAATGTACAAAGAGAGAAAATACAACAAAAGAAATTTCCCTTTGGAGTCTAACTTGTGTTCTTTTTTCCTGAAGACAGTCCCTTCCACAGCCTTGCTGTGAATCGTTGATTATAAAGTTTACATTTTGGGCCGGCCAGAGGTACACGCAATCCTCTGCTAACCTAGGAACTCTGGGAGAACCTGAATTCAAACAGGATGGACTGAGAATCTAAGAACGCCTTCAGAGTATGAAAGTTCTGTTAACAAAGTGAACATTTCTGCTGTTTGTGATCTAGGACAACCTTTTAGTCTCAGGTTGAGTGGTTGTCAACAGATTTAATTTCAATTTTTCAATTCAGTTTATTTCTATGGCGCTGATTCACAACAGATGTCATCTCAAGGCACTTTACAAGAAAAGTCATTTCAAGTCAATCATAAAAACATTCCACTCAGTTTAAAGTTTTCCTATTTAAGGAATCCCAGCAGATTCCATCGAGTCATTGACTTGAGGTTGCGTCCCGTTGATGCAGACTCCAACCACAGCAATCCTTCATACTGAGCAAGCATGTATGATTTTCGTTCCACTTCTCACGTGTACACCACTTTGTGTTGGTCTTTCACCTGGAATTCCAATAAAACTGATTCATGTTTGTGGCTGTAATGTGACAAAATGTGGAAAAGTTCAAGGGGGCCGAATACTTTTGCAAGCCACTATATATGGTGAAAAGAGTTGGTCCAAGCACAGAACCCTGTGGAACTCCACAAGTAACCCTTGAGAGTGAAGAAGATTGATCATTTAGATGAACAAACTGGAATCTATCAGACAAATATGATTTAAACCAGCCTAGTGCTGTTCCTTTGATCCCTGCAACATGTTCAAGCCTTTCTAAGAGAATATTATGATCGACTGTGTCAAAAGCAGCACTGAGATCTAACAAAACCAGAACAGACACCAGTCCATTATCTGAGGCCATGAGAATATCATTAGTAACCTTCACCAGTGCTGTTTCAGTGCTATGATGAGCTCTAAAACCTGACTGAAACTTATTATGTTCTGCTGTAATTTTGTTTTTTATTTGTTTTATTCCAATCTTATTGCTACAAGAAGTAATCATATAATTCGAACTTTACATTTTTTAGGATGTTTAAATCAAAATCAGCTTCGTTTTCCTTAGCTGATAAATTACCAATGCATGTTGAACTCGTTCATCATTATACTGTGAGCTGCTTTAGGCTCATTAACCTTCATTATATTCAGTTTTAGGCTGACATAATCGCTCTTGATTCGTCTTCATGCCGCAGCAGCTCTGTTTTCGCCTGGCAGCCGTGACACACCTGAGCTAATCAGCTGTCGCCCTCCTCTCTGCTCCACAGATTACAAAGGAACAGAAATGGCTTCTGTTCCAGCCAGTGTCCTGATTTTCTCCCTACCTCCTGAAGCTTGTTCCAATTTACATTTTATGCATTACACTGACAATTTTACCAAGAGAGACTGAAGATAAATGGAGTAAGATAAGTCAACTTCAGTGAGTGTCATATTCTGTTTGGTCATTTTTATCCACAGTGAAAAAATGTGTTTTTTCTAAAGATGGTCGCCCTTTTTAACAGATTCTGTTCATAACTTTTATGGACAGAATTTCTAGGAGCAGCCAAGGTGTTGAGGGGATCCATTTTGTTGGCCTAAGGATAATTTATAATGCTTGCTTACACACACAATGGGGTCTGAAAATTGAGTAAGTCAATTTCCATGCAAACTTTATTATTTATAAAAATGGGGAATAAAACGTGGCGCAAAAATGTACGCAACTTTAAGCATACTAAGAGACTTGCTAATGCGCATGTTGGACACGGAGCCGGTGAGATGGGAACATGGTGAATTTAAGCCCCATTTTCAGACTTGTAGATCCTCCCACACAAGCACACGCACACAACCAACAGTCATCCTCCGTCTCTGAACTGAGAATAGAAATGACACCCCTGTTCGCTACGGGCCATCAGGGGTTGGGGTCCGGAGGAGAAACAGGTGCTCTGGTCGGGGTCCTGGGCTGTCGGGCTGCTTCACCACTGTGGGGGCCTTGGCGATCTGCTTGTCTCCATCCTAGAAGGTAGGGGGTCCATCTCCCGGGTCCGGGGCCTGGTTGTGCTACTGGGGCATCGGTACCTGGACCTGGGAGCATAAAGTGTGTGTGGGGTGTGTGAGTGAGGGTACAGCGTCATTTCTTGGGTGTCTTGGTGTGTCGGTGAGAGTGTATGTGCTTAAGAGGGAGGGAACGTATGACTGTGTCTGTATGTCTTTGTCTACCTGTCAGGTTGGGTTTTGGGCTGCCCTCTCGTCTGGCGCACCTCAGGCCTTACATCTAATGGGGGGCCTATTTCCCCTCCTTCACTCCCTGACGGTGACGGATGCCCCTGCCTACTGGTGCGTTGGTGGTCAATCCGGTTCGGACCTGGTGCGTGCCTGGGTGGACCGGTGTGTCAGTCAGCTGATGTCTTCCTTTTTTTGGTTGGGGCACCTCTTTCAGGGGTGCCAGGTTTGGGATTGTTGGGTGGTGCCTCAGCGGGATACGGATCCAGCGTCTCCTCGTTCGATCAATTAAGCTACCTGTTTAAGTTAATTTCCAGTATGTCTTATTATTCTTTGGTATTTAGGTTCAGGTATTTAATAATCACGAAGCATTGAACAATCTCATTACCTCAATCACTATGTAGTTTATATTAGAGATTTTTCAGGTTCAACAGCAGACAAAAGCCAGAGGAGGGCCCTGGCCACATAAATATTTTTTAAGTTATTGTATATTGCTCGCATGTGTGTCAAGTTGTACAAGACTGTGTTGTAAAAGTAACAATATATTTCATTCATAATTTTAGTTTTATGCACTTAAAAGTATCGAAAGAAAAAATCGAAAATCGCATCGCAATCGCAATATTTGTCAGAAAAACCGCAATTAGGTTTTTTGTCAAAATCTTGCACCCCTACTGACAGTCATAAAGCTTTGACTAATGAGCATGTGCTTGAACGTCACGGGAGTGCGCATTTTGCTGACTGCAGTTCCTCTAACGGCCACATAGTGCACTCCCGGCAGCACTCTGCAGAGCAGCTTTAGAACGCACCTTTTCTGTCAGTCTTTAAATATCTAGGAGTGCTGAAACGTATTACATTCTGCTGTGATTTAGTTTTTTATTTGCCTTATTTGCTTTTATTCCAATCTTATTGCTACAAAAAGTAATCATGTAATTCAAACTTTATATTTACTCTTATTTTACTCTCATTTTATGGCAGAAGGCGGGTGTGTAGGAGGCGGGATATGATCCAAAATCACCTCAGAACATTTCTAGGGGGAGTGGGATTTATAAAACGAGAATTGCGTACAGCTATGCAATGGATAGATGGACGGACTAAGGAATATGCCCACTTCTTGCTACTTTTTGTATGATATGTAACTTTTCCTCAAAGCATCAACCAGATGTGAGAACAGGACGTCTGCTGTGATGAATCCTCCGTTTATTTATACGTTTGCATCTCTGTGTTTACGCCTGAAAATGGAGCAACAACCCGAGATCCTAACATGCATCAGGAGGCAATGTAACGTAGAGGGAGTCATTATGAGACTCCCTGAATCTGTCATGTGGATGAGTCTGCTGGTGGTAGCATGAAGTGAGGTATTCGTTATCACTCCCACCTCAGTTAAAGTGATAATATGCTTCATCTTTTTGCCCCTTCCTTCCACCAAATACTCTCTTTCATCTGTTTCTTGCCTAAGACTTCCCAGGCAGCATTGAAGCTACACTGAATTGATTCTGCAGTGTATTTTCATGTCAGGCACTTCACTTTCTAGCCAGAGGGAAGAGTTGCCTCTTTTCTATCCAGCTCTTCGTGTGAGGTGAAACAGGGCCGCCAGGGACTCTCATTAGATTTGAAAAACCAATACTTTAAGCTTGAAGTTTCCTTTCACTGTTGAAAGTGGAGACTTGAAGGAAAAATGACAGTAAAATAAAAACAATCGGCTCCACCCGTTCTGTGCCATTATACATTCATTTTCATTCGGGCACGCTTCGATCGCTTCACGATTTTTCAAACTTATTTGGGTCCACAGTGTCTGCTAGAATTATAGCTCACATTCCTCAAGACGGCTCTCTAATCTCCCAGAGAGAGGCCGAGATTAGGGGGGATAGAGAAAGAAAAACGACGGTGGAACATATTGGCATGTCAAACTGCACCGTCTGTTTGTCTGACTGAAACCAACGGCGATCCTCTGAAACAAAACAGTCAAGAGTTGTGAGCAAAACATAGAAGCAGCTGTACAGGCTGTTCATGAGCTAACAGAGAAGAATCCCGTAATAACCCAAAAACAGAAACTGGGACTAATTTCCACCTTTAAATTTAAACAAAACACCATGTTTTGTTGCATTTGGCAAGATTAGAAGTTAAAGCAAAGGCGTATCTTTTTTTTTTTTACAAACTGGGAGCAGCTGGAGCAAACTGGACATTGGGGGCAGTTCCCTTGGATTGGCAGACCGGGGTGGTGGTCCCCCTGTTTAAAAAGGGGGACCACAGGGTGTGTTCCAACTACAGGGGGATCACACGTCTGAGCCTCCCTGGTAAGGCTTTATTCAGGGGTTCTGGAGAGGAGGGTCCGACGGATAGTCGAACCTCGGATCCAGGTGGAACAATGCGGTTTTCGTCCTGGCCGTGGAACACTGGACCAGCTCTACACCCTCAGCAGGGTCCTGGAGGGTGCGTGGGAGTTCGCCCAACCGGTCTACATGTGTTTTGTGGACTTGGAGAAGGCGTTCGACCGTGTCCCTCGGGGGGCCCTGTGGGGGGTGCTCCGGGAGTATGGGGTACCGGGCC
Source organism: Valencia hispanica (assembly GCA_963556495.2). Classification (NCBI taxonomy): domain Eukaryota; kingdom Metazoa; phylum Chordata; class Actinopteri; order Cyprinodontiformes; family Valenciidae; genus Valencia; species Valencia hispanica. The sequence goes on from OY747706.1 coordinate 2,116,245, forward strand.
CCTTGATACGGGCTGTTAGGTCCCTGTACGACCGGTGCCAGAGTTTGGTTCGCATTGCCGGCAGTAAGTCGGGCTTGTTTCCAGTGAGAGTTGGACTCCGCCAAGGTTGCCCTTTGTCACCGATCCTGTTCCTAACATTTATGGACAGGATCTCTAGGCGCAGCCAAGGTGTTGAGGGGATCCGTTTTGGTGGCCTCAGGATCGGGTCTCTGCTTTTTGCAGATGACGTGGTCCTGTTGGCTTCATCGGAGCGTGATCTACAGCTTTCGCTGGAGCTGTTCGCAGCCGAGTGTGAAGCGGCTGGGATGAGAATCAGCACCTCCAAATCCGAGGCCATGGTCTTGAGCCGGAAAAGGGTGGGGTGCCTCCTCCGGGTCGGGGATGGGGTCCTTCCCCAAGTGGAGGAGTTTAAGTATCTGGGGGTCTTGTTCACGAATGAAGGTAAATTGGAGCAGGAGATCGATAGACGGATTGGTGGGGCATCTGCAGTTTTGCGGGCGCTGTACCGGTCTGTCGTGGTGAAGAGAGAGCTGAGCCAAAAGGCGAAGCTCTCGATTTACCGGTCGATCTACGTTCCTACCCTTATCTATGGTCACGAACTCTGGGTGGTGACCGAAAGAACGAGATCACGGATACAAGCGGCTGAAATGAGTTTCCTCCGCAGAGTGTCTGGGCTCTCCCTTAGAGATAGGGTGAGAAGCTCAGTCATCCGGAGGGGGCTCAGAGTAGAGCCGCTGCTTCTCCACATCGAGAGGAGTCAGTTGAGGTGGCTTGGGCATCTGGTCAGGATGCCTCCTGGACGCCTCCCTGGTGAGGTGTTTCAGGCACGTCTCACCGGGAGGAGGCCCAGGGGAAGACCCAGGACACGCTGGAGGGACTATGTTTCTCGGCTGGCCTGGGAGCGCCTTGGGGTTCCTCCCGAGGAGCTGGAACAAGTGGCTGGGGAGAGGGAAGTCTGGGTCTCTTTGCTTAGGCTGCTGCCCCCGCGACCCGACCCCGGATAAGCGGAAGAAAATGGATGGATGGATGGATGGATTGAACTGGGAGCAGCTGGTTAGCATCTCAGGCTCAAATAATACCTTAACTTTGACCCCAAACCCCAGAGGAGGTGAAAAAGAGGCTTCATTGATGCAGAGCAGGAGCAAAGAGCAGAGCATCATGGATCAGCTCTCCTACTCCAACATCTTTCGAACCATACGGCCAGACAGTCAATAAAGAGGAGCCGCAAAAGCAAATGAGGCGGATTAGCAGAGCTGGCTAACAACTGATGGAGTCATCCAGGACATGTTGCTGTGGGATATCGTCTGCTGCCTGGATATGAAGCTGTTAGCGTGTCATGATGGTCATGAGTCATACAGCAACAGTCTTCAGTTAGAGGCCTCTGCAGATTCGTTGCAAGACTGACTGCTACTGGAGATCCTATCTGCTCGCAGTGGTTCTTTGAAGATACTTGGATGATATAGGTTATGGCATTTATCTTCTTCCTTCCATCCTCAGTAATATTTTCCCACTCTGCAAGTAGAGGTTCTCCAGATCTCTCTGACTGGGAGAACATTTGTTGTCCACAGCCTCCTCAGGTGATCCCACAGATTTGGTTCTGGACTTTGGCTAGGCCATTCCAAAAGTTTCTTTTTCCTCCCATGAAGTAATTATTTTGTTATATAGGATGTATGTTTGAAAATATATATGTTTACTGCGATGGACTGGCGACCTGTCCAGGGTGTACCCCGCCTCTCACCCCATGACAGCTGGAGAAACCGTCCGAGGCGTTAATGGCGAGTCTGGACCTGGGAGATCTTCTGATCCAGGAAAAGAACGGGGACGGGCCTGTGCTGTTCCGTCATATATAATCATTTTCTCTTCCGAGTAGAACATGGATGAGGTTAAAAGATGATAAAAAGTTTCCTCATTTAAAACGTTCGATTTTAACATCTGACGTGTGAATGTGAAACCAGAACCAATTTGATCCAGCAGCGCTTTTTCTTTCCCTTTTATAAATAAGCTGATATTAAAATGTAATATCTGGAGACGCAGAATACGGCCAACATTAAACAGAGGAAACATTTTATCAGGTGTCAGAGCAAATATTCAACTTCTCATTTTAGATGTACTTATTAGCATATTTCTCTGATAGTGGAGAACAAATTTACATGAAGGACCTGGAAATCCTTTCAGTTTCAGGCTCTGAGAAAGTTAACACACACACACACACTTATGTATCAGACGAGTAAATAACTTTAAATATTGCAAAAACTAAACTAAAGAACATTTTTAAACAATAACTTTAAGACTTCAAACTATTAAATCAGTTTGTTTTAATCAAAGGGTAAAACTTTAGCAGGTTTATGGACTCATAAGTTCATTCGTGAAGCTTTTAGTGAGAGACCTGCTGCTTGATTCCTGAGTGCCGCTCAGGAACATTATTAGAAGCCAAATCTAGAACGTTCCATTTCACCTTGAATTCATATTATAGAAGAGACAAAAGAGCGATAGATTAGAATAAAAGCAGAGAAGAAGAGCTTGGACAGGAACGAGGGCGTCTGTTGTTGTCGTTGCTCCTCCACCTGCAGCCATGTCAGACGTACAGAGCAGACCATGAGGAGAAGGCTGTCTGAGAGGCAATCAATAAATTCCCGTTTCATGCTGCAGCAGGTCGGTTTACGCCAGTCTTTGCGTTTTCATCAACCTGCCTCTGGTTCCAGTGATGCTTTCTGCAAGCAGCCGAACCGAGGAGACAAACTGCTGCTTCCTTCTCTAATAACTCTCTAACTATCAGTGAGGGAAGCTTTACTGTGATTATTTATGTTGATTCTAATGGATTTCACCTTTTGTGGAGCAGTGGTTATGTGGATTACTTATAAGACTTCAGTATTTTAACTTCACAACACAAGTGTGGAGAAGTCAGGGCAGCTGTGCAAACTTTCGGCATTTTAAAACAACACGTTACCATGGCAACAAAACAGCTTTTTGACTAAAATGAAAATTGCCAGATGCAAAAGTGAAGACATGTTTTAGATATCAGAATTCAGTCGGTCATTTAAACTTCTGATTCTCACAGATTCTCTCAGAACCTTAGTTAAAAAATGGAAGAAAAAAAAATGTTTATGATTCATATGTTGATGATGATGATAATTCTTGTTCTGCCTCTTCCTCCCCCTTTCCTCCACCTCTCCTCCCCCTTTCCTCCACCTTCCTCCCCCTTTCCTCCCCCCTTTCCTCCACCTCTCCTCCGCTTTCCTCCACCTTCCTCCCCCTTTCCTCCCCCCTTTCCTCCACCTCTCCTCCGCTTTCCTCCACCTTCCTCCCCCTTTCCTCCCCCCTTTCCTCCACCTCTCCTCCGCTTTCCTCCACCTTCCTCCCCCTTTCCTCCCCCCTTTCCTCCACCTCTCCTCCGCTTTCCTCCACCTTCCTCCCCCTTTCCTCCCCCCTTTCCTCCACCTCTCCTCCGCTTTCCTCCACCTTCCTCCCCCTTTCCTCCCCCCTTTCCTCTACCTCTCCTCCGCTTTCCTCCACCTTCCTCCCCCTTTCCTCCCCCCTTTCCTCCACCTCTCCTCCGCTTTCCTACACCTTCCTCCCCCTTTCCCCCACCTCTTCTCCCTCTTTCCTCCACATCTTCTCCACCCTTCCTCCACCTCTTCCTCCCCCTTTCCTCCCCCTTTCCTCCACCTCTCCTCCGCTTTCCTCCACCTTCCTCCACCTCTTCTCCCCCTTTCCTTCCCCTCCTCTCCCCCTCTCCTCCCCCTCCTCTCCCCCTCTCCTCCCCCTCTCGTCCCCCTTTCCCCCACCTCTTCTCCCCTTTTCCTCCACATCTTCTCAACCCTTCCTCCACCTCTCCTCCCCCTTTCCTCCCCCTCTTCTCCCCCTCTTCTCCCCCTCTCCTCCCCCTCTCCTCCCCCTTTCCCCCACCTTTCCTCCACATCTTATCCACCCTTCCTCCACCTCTTCCTCCCTCTTTCCTCCCACCTTTCCTCCACCTCTCCTCCCCTTTCCTCCACCTCTCCTCCGCTTTCCTCCATCTTCCTCCACCTCTCCTCCCCCTTTCCTCCCCCTCTTCTCCCCCTCTTCTCCCCCTCTCCTCCCCCTCTCCATGCCCTTTCCTCCCCCTCTCCATGCCCTTTCCTCCACATCTCCTCCACCTCTCCTCCACCTCTTTTCCCCCTTTCCTCCACATCTTCTCCACCCTTCCTCCCCCTTTCCTCCCCCCTTTCCTCCACCTCTCCTCTCCTCCCCCCTTTCCTCCCCCTTCCTCCCCCTTTCCTCCACCCTTTCCTCCACCTCTCCCCCGCTTTCCTACACCTTCCCCCCTTTCCTCCCCCCTTTCCTCCGCTTTCCTCCACCTTCCTCCCCCTTTCCTCCACCTCTCCTCCCCCTTTCCCCCACCTCTTCTCCCCCTTTCCTCCACATCTTCTCCACCCTTCCTCCACCTCTTCCTCCCCCTTTCCTCCCCCCTTTCCTCCACCTCTCCTCCGCTTTCCTCCACCTCTCCTCCCCCTTTCCTCCCCCTCTGCTCCCCCTTTCCTCCCCCTCTTCTCCCCCTCGCCTCCCCCTCTCCATCCCCTTTCCTCCACAACTCCTCCACCTCTCCTCCACCCTTCCTCCCCCTTTCCTCCACCTCTCCTCCGCTTTCCTCCACCTTCCTCCCCCTTTCCTCCCCCCTTTCCTCCACCTCTTCTCCGCTTTCCTCCACCTTCCTCCCCCTTTCCTCCCCCCTTTCCTCCACCTCTCCTCCGCTTTCCTACACCTTCCTCCCCCTTACCTCCCCCTCTGCTCCCCCTTTCCTCCCCCTCTTCTCCCCCTCTCCTCCCCCTCGCCTCCCCCTCTCCTCCCCCTCTCCTCCCCCTTTCCTCCACCTCTCCTCCGCTTTCCTCCCCCTTTCCTCCCCCCTTTCCTCCACCTCTCCTCTGCTTTCCTCCACCTTCCTCCCCCTTTCCTCCACCTCTCCTCCCCCTTTCCCCCACCTCTTCTCCCCCTTTCCTCCACATCTTATCCACCCTTCCTCCACCTCTTCCTCCCCCTTTCCTCCCACCTTTCCTCCACCTCTCCTCCGCTTTCCTCCACCTTCCTCCACCTCTCCTCCCCCTTTCCTCCACCTCTCTCCCCCTTTCCCCCACCTCTTCTCCCCCTTTCCTCCACATCGCCTCCACCCTTCCTCCACCTCTCCTCCCCCTTTCCTCCCCCTTCCTCCCCCTTTCCTCCCCCCTTTCATCCACCTCTCCTCCGCTTTCCTCCACCTTGCCCCCCCTTTCCTCCCCCCTTTCCTCCGCTTTCCTCCACCTTCCTCCCCCTTTCCTCCACCTCTCCTCCCCCTTTCCCCCACCTCTTCTCCCCCTTTCCTCCAAATCTTCTCCACCCTTCCTCCACCTCTCCTCCACCTCTCCTCCCCCTTTCCCCCACCTCTTCTCCCCCTTTCCTCCACCTCTCCTCCACCTCTCCTCCCCCTTTCCCCCACCTCTTCTCCCCCTTTCCCCCACCTTTCCTCCACCTCTCCTCCACCTCTCCTCCCCCTTTCCCCCACCTCCTCTCCCCCTTTCCCCCACCTTTCCTCCACCTCTCCTCCACCTCTCCTCCCCCTTTCCCCCACCTCTCCTCCGCTTTCCTCCGCTTTCCTCCACCTCTTCTCCCCCTCTCCTCCCCCTCTCCATCCCCTTTCCTCCACATCTCCTCCACCTCTCCTCCACCTCTCCTCCCCCTTTCCCCCACCTCTTCTCCCCCTTTCACCCACCTTTCCTCCACCTCTCCTCCACCTCTCCTCCCCCTTTCCCCCACCTCTTCTCCCCCTTTCCCCCACCTTTCCTCCACCTCTCCTCCACCTCTCCTCCCCCTTTCCCCCACCTCTTCTCCCCTTTTCCTTCACATCTTCTCAACCCTTCCTCCACCTCTCCTCCCCCTCTCCTCCCCCTCTTCTCCCCCTCTCCTCCACCTCTCCTCCCCCTTTCCCCCACCTCTTCTCCCCTTTTCCTCCACATCTTCTCAACCCTTCCTCCCCCTCTCCTCCCCCTCTCCTCCCCCTCTTCTCCACCTCTCGTCCCCCTTTCCCCCACCTCTTCTCCCCTTTTCCTCCACATCTTCTCAACCCTTCCTCCACCTCTCCTCCCCCTTTCCTCCCCCTCTTCTCCCCCTCTTCTCCCCCTCTCCTCCCCCTCTCCTCCCCCTTTCCCCCACCTTTTCTCCCCCTCTCCTCCCTTTAGGCCTGTAAGTTCTGCTGAAACCTCTCATAGTCCTTTTCACTGAGAAGCAACGACTTATCTCCCCCACTCGACCCAGGCTTAGGAGAGAAGAACAAGAAGAAGAAGCAGCAGAAGAATCTTCTCACCACGACAAAGTCAAACAAGCAAATCTAGAATATTGTTGCTGGGACAGCCGCTGTGTTTCACCCATGTTTGTTTTTTAACTGACTTCTTGCTTGTCTTGTTGCCCCTCTGGATTCTTTCTCTCCATCTGTCCTCCCTTCTTGCGTTCCTATTTCTCTCTCTCTCTCTCTCTCTCTCTCTCTCTCTCTCTGTCTCTCCATTCATCATTGATTATTTAATTTCTTTTTCAAGTTGTCACTGTATTGCATTTGGCACCCTCTGTTGCGGTGCTAGGGATATAGTGGGTGTTAGCAGTGCCTGTGGCGTCGCAGCACATCTGTAGGCGAAACCTGAAAGAACATCAATAACAATATTGTGAGAGAGAAAAAAAGAAGATTAACTCCTAATGAACCATAAACCTCCACTTGTTCCCCACCTATGGATCCTACTTCCCCCGTCATGGCTACCTCTTCCACCTGTAACCCCCCTTCTTCATGAAGATTACCTGACTATGTGTAAGCGTCTCCATCATCACCGGGCCGGCGAACACTGCAACCAGTCCTGGTTGGTGAAGAGCGGCGACTTTTCCACGTGTTACTTTATCTTCTCGTCTCAGACCGTGTTTAATCTTGTTTCTGTCTTTAAGCGGAGAGGACAGACGCCTGTTTTTCTTTGTCTGCAGTGGTTGTGGTCTTCTTAGGACGAGGTTGTAGCCATAAGCCTTCAAAGTAAGAGCCTCTGAAGTTGTTTCCTCAGTTTGCTTCTGTTCTTATTGCATTAGTTGTCATGGAGTGGAAAACAGTAAATCTTTACAGTAATGGCGTAAACCTTAAAAAAAAGTACTATTATATAAATATTTTTATTTTTTACCATTGTATAAATATGCAGTATTGATTAACTTATGTAGTTTGATTGCAAGTCATTGACACAGTGAGTACACTGAAAAGAAGAAACCATTTTTTTCTGTGAATTTAGAACCTATGGTTGTGTTCACTATTTTATTGTAACATCTTTTTGTTTTTGTTGTTTTCCTTTTTAATGTGTGATTAATCGCACAATCAGGAGTGACGTTTTTTTGACTGCGGCTGTATTTAGGTTGGGTTCGGATCTCCCGTCATTCCTGCCTCTCCTGTTCTCTGTCCGTCTCTCATTGCGAGTCAGAAGAAGTCGTGTAAGAAGAAAAACAAAGACTTTGGTTTCGGTGGATCGTCTTGCTTTTTATCCTTCGCGCTCATCGGAGACACCGAGGGTGTGTGGGTTCGTCTGGAAGAGCAACTTAAAACAAAAGAGGACATTTTCAATGAGTTCTGTCTGTCTTTTGCACTAATTTAATAAAGCCGTTACTGAAAGTTCCCACGACGCTGTAGGTCATGTGATTGTTCCGATGAATCATGCACACATTTATCCTGGAAGTGTCATTTAGGCAGTAAATGCTTTCATTCTTGTATTTTGTAAATATTTTTGTGTTCCGATTGATTTAAGGTAGGATTCTCAGCAGATATAAAGAAAAGCTTTTAACTCACTACTTATAGCCGCATGTTATTGAAAATTTCAAGGAGATGCATTAAAGTGGTGATATTATTTTATGTAGTTCTATATGATCATAAACCACCAGGATATAGTTAGAATTACACACAACCCTGAGCATCCCCTTTAATGAGACAACAGAGTGTCTTCAGTAAGAAGCTTCTTTAGAGCCGCTGTGTTACTGACCTCTACAGGAGCTCATTTCTCCCCACAACCATTGGCTTTCTTTGAGGAACCTTGGCTGATATGAGTTACAACATTTCATTTCCCTCTGGGATTATTAAAGTTTTTTTTATTTAAATTATACAATGCCACCTGACCTTCTACTCAATCAGTCGTGTTGCTCATTAATTTGCTCAGTCGGGTTCTGGTTTTGGTGTCTTTTCTCCCATGTGTCTTGGAGTTTTGGTCTTTTAATCTCTTGTTTAGGAAGGAAATAGGAGGGTTGTACCAAGCAGTGATTTTAAGTAATTTTCTATGATCTACTCATGAACGGTTTGGAAATGTGGTTCTGTGACCCTGGTGAGTCATGAAAATAAAGCAAAAGAACCTTCCTTCAAATTAGATTTCACATCAGATTTAGCAAAGATGTTTTTATCCTTATAATCCTTTTAAAAAAAATTCAATTTGAAGATAATTAAATGGATATGTCGCAGTTTAATACACAGGGACAAAATAAAGGTAGTACGATTGGTGATTTTCACCCAGTTCAGTGAGTCTGGCCTTGAAGAATCGGGAGCTTAAGGTTTTAGACGTTGAGCTTCAGAAATGTATGACACAAAGAAAATTATTTTCCATTTCTGAATATCAAAGAAGCGTGAAGCAGTGAAGGAAAAGCTCCAGAAACAATCAGAGAAAGTTGGGTTTTAATAAGGCTGCTAAATATTAACAATAAATGAACATGTGTATTCCTTAAAAATATTTTCTTCTGCCATCAAGAGGAGAACAAAAATGAAAGGAAGTGACTGAGTGGGATACAGCTGATAAAGGATGTTAAAAATGGCCGAATGTTACAGTATCAGTCTAATAAACGTTCAATGAATGGGAGCTGCTTTTATCCTGAGGGACTGACACCAGAATGAGGTGGCGGCAATAAATCAGCCACTCTATGATTAGGGGATGCTACAATAAAAGAGAAAAATAAAGAGGTTGGGTATTTTACTTATAGATTAAATCGTTTTGTTTTAGTCAAGCAAGGCTTTAATTTCACCAGCCACATTATTCGGTATACCTATTCAACTGTTTGTTAACACTACTAGTGAATCAGCCAATCACATGCAAGCAGCTCAATGCATTCAGTCATCAAGATGTGGTGAGGAAGAGTCACTGAAGCTCAAACTGAGCATCATAATGAAGAACAAAGTGGATTGAAGTGACTCTGAACGCAGCGTGGTTGTTTGTACCACACAGGATGGACTGAGGGTTTCAGAACCTGCTGATCTGCTGGGATTTGAACCAACAACCATCTCTCTGATTTACAAAGAATAATCGGAAGAAAACAACCTCTGGTTCCAATTAAGGTCTGCAGAACACCATCTCTGAAGGTAGAACCTGGACCACACCAGGTACCACTGCTGTCAGCTAATAGGAGACTGAGGCTAGAATTCACACAGACCCACCAGAACTGGACCTGAACTGGTTGGTGACGTGTTGCCTGGTCCGACTTCAGCTGCAAGATTCATCCGGGTCAGAATTTGGTGAAAACAGCATGAAAGCATGGATCCATCGTGACTATCAACGGTTCAGGCTGGTGGTGGAGGCGTCCTGGTGCGGCAGATGTTTCCTTTGCTAAATTTGAACCTCAGTGCCACATGAACATCATCTAAACCCAACAGCCCACCTGAGTGTTGCTGACCATCTCCATCCCTTCATGACCACAGTGGACCATCTCCTGATGGTTCCTTCCACCAGGATGATACGATGAGTTCACTGACCTCCAACATTCTCCACACTCAGCACATCTCAGCCAACAGAAGGTTCTCATCATGGATGTTCAGATGACAGATCTGCAGCAGCTGTGTGATGCTGTCACGTCATTATGGACCAGAACCTCTGAGAAATGGTTCTGATACCCTAATGAATTCATGCCATGAGGAACTGAAGCAGTTCTTCCTACTAGCCAGGCGTACCTAGTAAAGTGGTCGGTGAGGGTATTTGATAATGTCTGACTCTTCACTGCAGGTGGAGATTTTACAAATGACCTTTGTTAATAAGTGGAGGTCTGCTCCTACTAAAGGGGACAGATAATTCAGCAGGTGCATCTCTGGAAAACTTTGCATTCCTGGTTGAGTGGTTCTGCAGCTGCTGAGCTCAGAGAGTCTTGGACAAAACGCTGCTTATGAAATTGCACCTAATTAGTCATTATCAGTTCCAGTGTGTAAAGTGCCTGTGCATTTACTGTACACTTCAGTCAGTGTTTTAAAAATGGCCCTCAGCAAGCTCACGGGGTCATAAAGGAAGGTTTTTCTATTATTTTTCTTAGGTTATTTAATGTCATCTGAATGTTTTAGTGGGATTTCTTTTATCTGTATGTGTGTGCTCTGTTTTTTGAGGGAGGAAATTGCTGTTAGATTTTTTTTTTTGCCCAACATAAATCCAATATTTGCTTTAGTTTAACTTTTTAATTTGTCCATCTTGTTTTTTTTACCAGAAAGATTTGCACTAAATCAACCAATAATTCATCTGAGACCCTTAAACTTCACCAGGAAATATTCATAGCAGAGGAAGGACATACGAGAACTTTAATAATGTTCAGTGGCTAAAATTGTTAAACAAGATCTTTTTGTAAACAATAGAGGGAAGAAATGTGTTTTGTGATGTTTTTTTACTTGGTCATTTCTATTTGGCCTGACTAATTAGCGCTAACATTTTTATAGCTCTGTCACTGTTAGCCTCTGCTCCTTAAACCTCCCTGTAAGTTTGATTCCTGAGACGTCAATAACAACTATATTCTCAGGAAGACACTGATATCCTCCATCCACTACTTCTAACATTTAGGTTAATATGTCCTCCTAAATGAACATTTAGCCCCTATTAACACAAGATCCTCATTTGGTTGGACTGCTCCATTATCATTGTCCCACTCGTCTCACTTTGGCTTCGCAAGGTTAAGTGGCTCTAAAGTTGAGACAAAGGTTCATCAGGCTGTTAACAGAAATTGCTGTAATTGCAGAAACAAAATATTCAAGCTGCTCCAGGAGTCTCTGGCCACTATCCATCAACTGTTTCTCTTACTCACCTTTACTGATGACGGCGTCAGCATCACTGCTAACTTAACAAACATAATACAGATAGATAGATAGATAGATAGATAGATAGATAGATAGATAGATAGATAGATAGATAGATAGATAGATAGATAGATAGATAGATAGATAGATAGATAGATAGATAGATAGATAGATAGATAGATAGATAGATAGATAGATAGATAGATAGATAGATACTTTATTTATCCCCAATATGCTCATATAAAAATGAGTCTGTTCTTCAGTACTTCCAGCTTGATGATTTACAGTAGGTCTACATGGCCATAAGTTCAATTCAATCTCTCAGTGTTTTCATGGTTAAAAATCATTTATACTGTAAGTGGATCATCTGTAGAAGAAGAACAGAGCAGTAGCTCAGGCAATGACCAGGACTGACAGACTGACAGTTAGTGTCTTCTGCTGACTTCCTGCTTCTTCATTACTTCCTGTTACAATTATACAGTTAATATTTTTATATGAATGAAACCCAATAAAAAGCACTAGATTGAATTTTTCAGTCCCACGATAGAACAAATATTGTAACAGGATACACATTACATGATTCTGTTGGAGACCTATATGATAGGATGGAACATCCATGAAAAATCTTTTAGCTTCTGAAATATAGATTAAGCTCATGATGTTTCAGGAATACGGCCTTTGTAGTCAAATCAGTCAGTGTTACTGCATGGATGTGGAAATAAGTACTGATGGTTTGTGTAGAATATTAATCATTAAAACTATTATCTGCATGTAAGGAGATTTAAAGAGTGTGTTCTGCAGATGTCTTACACTTTTGAAGCAAATGGCAGAATTTGGGTTGTTTTCTGAAGACAAAACTTTGTTTTATACTTTCTACAGCATCATTCTGTCAATCTTAGCAGGTAACTGGATCAACCAACAGACAGAGGACAGGTTAAGCTAAACCTGGACTAGTGCTGCACACTTTGACTGGCGCTACTTTGTTGTTAAATGTGATTTTGTTTTACTTTTTTCTCTGTTCAAATGCAATAATAAATGAAAATAAATGAAGGTCTACAGCTGCTGCTGTGGCTGGGTTAGTTGTTAATGCTGCAAATTTCAGAATAACTTTATGTGAACAGCAGGATCAATGTTCAATTCATTTTCAATTCAGTTTATTTATATTGTACCAATTCACAACACATGTGGTTGGTACTCTGTGACGGGGTAAGCAGTATAGCGTTCTTTCCTGTTGTCAACTCCTTGTGTTTTGTTGTGGATTAAAATCACCACCCCGAATTCTCAAAGACTCCCTATATCACTGTTAACCTATAAAACAAAAAACTCTCAAAGTCAAAGAAGAGGCAGAGACGTCCACTAAGTTTCACTGTTGCAACAGGAGAACATTACAGCCCAATGCAGAACTCCTGTCTGCCCCTGCAGCTGTCCAGTCATGCTCTGGAAAATGTTCTGGGGTTCTCCCGTTCGCTAGCTGGTTTTATTACAACATGCAGGGTGTCAACATTTTACACCATGGCACATAATATCAAATCTTAGAACACAGTGATTAATGAAACATTTAGAACCTTGAACTATGGCAGAATAAAGGGAGGAATAGATCATATTTGGAACCTTGAACAATCACAGAAATAAGGGAGGATGGAACACTCTGTTCTGAATACTCCTTCCTCTCTTATCTCCTCACTACATATTTCATGATGGTTGCATACTCCCACGGCCTTGGCCTCTATTTCATACACAACCAAGCAACATAGAACTATATTACTGTAAACATTATTATTTGATTAAAACAATTTACATTTACATATTACAGTTTCACACAGCTTTTCTTGGGGTGGAAGGTCTCGCTAGCTCAGTTAGCTTAGCTTCATTGCGGCTATGGCTACTCTTCTCTCTCCTGTCTCTAACTCTTCTCTCTTGCTCTCTCTGTCAGATGTTTAGTTACTTCCCTGCTTCCTTTAGTGATAATGGTAACTGTAATAAATGTAATATTTTTGTAGCTTTGGAGGCGAGGGTATCAGAATTAGAGGCACGGCTCCGAGCTGTTGAAAAACCAGCAGATAGCCGAAGCCCATTAGCCAGCGCGGAGCCAACAAGGATAGAACCCCCTAGCTGTCCTCCGGTAGAGCCCGCGCAGCCGGGACCTCAGGCCGGCTGGGTGACGGTACGTAGGAAGCATAGTTCTAGGACCCAGCCCCCGGGGCCGCCACCAACCGGTCCACGTTTCTAACAGATTTTCCCCGCTCAGCGACACACCCGCTGAGAAGCCGACCCTGGTAATTGGCAGCTCCATAGTCAGAAACGTGGCATTAGAGACACCATTGACCATAGTCAAATGTTTGCCAGGGGCCAGAACGGGCGACATCAAATGCTACCTGAAACTGCTGGCTAAAGATAAGCGTAAATACAGCAAGATTGTTATTCACGCTGGCGGTAATGACACCCGGTTACGCCAATCGGAGGTCACTAAAATTAGTGTTGCTTCGGTGTGTAAGTTTGCTAAAACAATGTCAGACTCGGTAATCTTTTCTGGTCCCCTGCCTGATCGGACCAGTGACGACATGTTTAGCCGCATGCTGTCATTCCATCAATGGTTGTCTGGGTGGTGTCCTGCAAACGATGTGGGCTACATTGATAACTGGAGAACATTTTGGGGAAAACCTGGTCTGATCCGGAGAGACGGCATCCATCCCACTTTGGATGGAGCAGCTCTTCTTTCTAGGAATATGGCCGAATTTATTAATCCTCCAAAACACTGACAACCCAGGGTCCAGACCAGGAAGCAGAGTCGTAGTTTAACCCACCTCTCTGCTGCTTCTGTACTGTTATCCACCCATTACCCTATAGAAACAGTGTCTTGCCCACGGCCAAAATTAAATGGATTAAAAGTTAAGCCAACAAAAGCAAATTATGGAAATCTCATAAAAATAAATACAACATTGACTGAAAATAAATCTATTAAATGTGGTTTATTAAACATAAGATCTCTCTCCTCAAAGACTTTGTTAGTAAATGACTTGATTTGTGATAATCACATTGATTTCCTTTGTCTCACAGAAACCTGGTTGCAGCAGGAGGATTATGTCAGTATAAATGAGTCAACTCCTTCCAGTCATTTAAATTTTCACATTCCTAGAAATACTCGGCGAGGGGGAGGAGTTGCAACCATTTTTCGTTCTGATTTACTAATTAGTCCCAGACCAATTGATAGCTACAGTTCTTTTGGACATCTAACCCTAAATTTTCCTCATCCAAGTTGCAAAACATTAAGACCATTTTTGTTTGTGGTTTTGTATTGTCCACCAGGTTCTTACTCTCAATTCTTGGATCAGATCCCACATTTTTTATCTGATTTAGTATTAAATACTGATAGGGTTATTATAGTGGGGGACTTTAATATTCATGTGGATACTGAAAGTTAAATCTGAAAGAAAATTTCATTATAGTAGAGCTTTATCAGACAATGCTGTAACAATTTTTAAAGAATCTGTTCCATTCTTACTTTCCTCAGTGTCTCAGAGTAACACAGTGGATGGCAGCAATTCTATCTCTAACCCTTCAGAAATAGATGGTCTGGTTCACAGCGTTACGTCCTCATTGCGTTTGGCATTAGATAGTTTAGCCCCCTTAAAAAAGAAAGTGGCTAGCCATAGGAGGCTGACTCCTTGGTTCAACGCAGAGTTGCATACTTTAAAGCAGAATACTAGGAAGTTGGAGAGAAAATGGCGCTCTACACACCTAGAGGATTCCTATTTAACCTGGAATAACAGTCTAATGCTGTATAAAAAGACCCTTCGACAAGCTAGAACAGCATATTTTTCATCATTAATAGAGGCGAATAAAAACAATCCTAGGTTTCTTTTTAGTACAGTTGCCAAACTTACACAGAGTCATAGCTCTGTTGAGCCAACTATTCCCCCAGCTCTTAGCAGTGATGATTTTATGGGATTCTTCATAAATAAAATTAATTCTATTAAAAATAAAATCATTGGCATCCTCCCAAACATGATTACTTCTTCCTCAGTAAATGAGGCAGCATCGGAAAGAACTGTAGAACCTCATTTGTGCTTAGGCTGTTTAGATTCAGTCGATTTAAAATAGCTGTAATTAAACCTTTACTCAAGAAACCGTCCCTTGATCAAGATGACTTAGTGAATTACAGACCTATATCTAACCTTCCTTTCTTATCCAAAATCCTTGAGAAAATAGTTGCTAATCAAGTCTGTGAGCATCTAAACAGTAACGAGCTGTTTGAAGAGTTTCAGTCAGGTTTTAGAGCTCATCATAGCACTGAAACTGCACTGGTGAAGGTTACTAATGATATTCTCATGGCCTCAGATAATGGACTTGTGTCTGTTCTGGTTTTGTTAGATCTCAGTGCTGCTTTTGACACAGTCGATCATAATATTCTCTTAGAAAGGCTTGAACATGTTGCAGGGATCAAAGGAACAGCACTAGGCTGGTTTAAATCAGATTTGTCTGACATATTCCAGTTTGTTCATCTAAATGATCTAAATGATCAAACTACTTCACTCTCAAGGGTTACTTGTGGAGTTCCACAGGGTTCTGTCCTTGGACCAATTCTTTTCACCATATATATGCTTCCAATTGGTAGAATCATTAGACAGCATGGGATAAATTTCCACAGCTATGCAGATGATACACAACTATATTTATCCATAAATCCTGATGAACCCAGTCAGTTAGGTAGATTACAGGCATGTCTGGAAGACATAAAAACATGGATGACCCTAAACTTTTTGATTTTAAATTCTGACAAGACAGAAGTTGCTGTCTTTGGACCAGAAGTTCTTAAACAGAAACTGATTAGTCAATCACTTCATCTGGATGGCATTAAATTGGCCCCCAGTAATAACGTAAAGAACCTCGGCGTTATTTTTGACCAAGACTTGACATTTAAATCCCATATTAAACAGGTTTCTAGGATTTCTTTCTTTCACCTCCGGAATATTGCTAAAATTAGAAACATCCTGTCCAGGAGTGATGCTGAGAAACTAGTCCATGCATTTGTTACCTCAAGGCTGGACTACTGTAATTCTTTACTATCAGGAAGTCCACAAAATGCCATTAAAAGCCTTCAGTTGATCCAAAATGCGGCAGCAAGAGTTCTGATGAATATTAAAAAGAGAGATCACATTTCTCCTGTTTTAGCTTCCCTTCATTGGCTCCCTGTTAAATCCAGAATAAAATCTAAGATCCTCCTTCTTCCATATAAAGCCCTTAATAATCGAGCTCCATCATACATCAGAGATCTGATTGGTCCATATGTTCCTAACAGAGTACTTTGCTCTCAGACTGCAGGTTTACTTGTAGTTCCTAGGATTTCTAAAAGTAGAATGGGAGGCAGATCTTTTAGTTATCAGGCTCCTCTCCTGTGGAACCAGCTCCCAGCTTTAGTCCGTGAGGCAGACACTCTGTTTACTTTTAAGGCCAGGCTTAAAACTTTCCTTTTTGATAAAGCTTATAGTTAGAGTGGCTAAGGTCATCCTGAGCTATCTCTGTAGTTATGCTGCTATAGGCTTAGACTGCTGGAGGACAGACTTACCAATTTTCTTCACTCTGCTACTTTTCTCTCCTACTACTCTCCAGTTGTATTACAGTAGATTCTGTTATTTCGACTGTTAACTTTGTTTTCTCTCAGTGTTTTTCTCTCCATAGAAGATATACCTGGTCTGGTATCCTGCTCGGCTGCAATGCCCTGTTGGACGGGGGGCATCGACTGGGATGATCCTCCTAGTAACTGAACATCCACTGTGTCCTGTTATCAACTTTTACTTTCTGTAACATAGAAAGTTATCTTATATCAGATCTTCTGTTCCTTCTGTATTTCTGCTCTGTCTTCTCAAACCCCCAGACGGTCGTGGCAGATGGCCGCTCCTACTGAGCCTGGTTCTGTTGGAGGTTTCTTCCTTTTAAAGGGGAGTTTTTCCTCTCCACCGTCGCTACATGCTTGCTCAGTATGAGGGATTGCTGAAGGATTGCTGTGGTTGGAAAGTCTGCATCAACGGGGCCCAACCTCACGCCAATGACTGACGCAATCTGCTGGGATTCCTTAAATAGGAAACTTTTTAACTGATTGGAATGTTTTTATAAATGTATTGAAATGACTTCTTGTTAAGTGCCTTGAGATGACATCTGCTGTGAATTAAATTCATAGAAATAAACTGAATTGAATGTCATCTCAAGGCAATTTAAAAGAAAAGTAATTTCAGTTCAATCATGCAAAAATTACAATAAGATTAAAAGTTTTCTATCTAAGGAATCCCAGCAGGTTGCATCGAGTCATCGACTTGCAGCATTCACTCCTCCTGGTCCAACATGTAGCGACAGCAGACAGTCGCCTGCGTTGTGTCGGTGACTTCACAGCAATCCCTCATACTGAGCAAGCATGTAGCGACGGTGGAGAGGAAAAACTCCCCTTTAACAGGAAGAAACCTCCAACAGAACCAGGCTCAGTAGGAGCGGCCATCTGCCACGACCGTCTGGGGGTTTGAGAAGACAGAGCAGAGACACAGAAAGAACAGAAGAACTGATGTAAGAGAACTTTCTATGTCACAGAAAGTAATTCCAGCTAAAGACTCCATCCAACATCACAGCTGAACAGGATATAAGACCAGGTATAGCTTCTATGGAGAGAAAAAACAATGTTAATAGTCGAAATAACAGCAAATAATGTAACTGGAGAGTAGTAGGAGAGAAAAGTGCCAGAGTGAAGAAAAGTGGTCAGTCTGTCCTCCAGCAGTCTAAGCCTACACCAGCATAACTACAGAGATAGGGATAGAGGATCTTAGATTCTATTCTGGATTTAACAGGGAGCCAATGAAGGGAAGCTAAAACAGGAGAAATGTGATCTCTCTTTTTAATATTCATCAGAACTCTTGCTGCCGCATTTTGGATCAACTGAAGGCTTTTAATGGTATTTTGTGGACTACCTGATAGTAAAGAACTACAGTAGTCCAGCCTCGAGGTAACAAATGCATGGACTAGTTTCTCAGCATCACTCCTGGACAGGATGGAACATGTTGAAGCCTTTCTAAGAGAATATTATGATCGACTGTGTCAAAAGCAGCACTGAGATCTAACAAAACCAGAACAGACACCAGTCCATTATCTGAGGCCATGAGAATATCATTAGTAACCTTCACCAGTGCTGTTTCAGTGCTATGATGAGCTCTGAAACCTGACTGAAACTCTTCAAACAGCTCGTTACTGTTTAGATGCTCACAGACTTGATTAGCAACTATTTTCTCAAGTCTTTTAGATAAGAAAGGAAGGTTAGATATAGGTCTTTAATTCACTAAGGTCTGTAATTTATTACAGTTTTTCTGAATTGCTAAAACACATTTCTTGAAACCTCCACCCATTTCCTCAAAACCTTAAACACAAATCCAAAAATCTTAATGACATTCACCTAACCACAGACTTTTCTTTCAAAATCAAACTTTCACCTCAAAACTAATCATTGTGTAATCAAAACCAAACAATGTAATAACCTCATACACACAGGGAGTAAAATATATTCACCACAGAACATTCGTTAGACACTGCGTGAAATAATTGAAGACACAGCCTCCAGGGCATTTAGTTAACATAAAAATATTTTTAGAGTATTTAACAAAAGAATTGTTGTGATTAGAGTGATGTGAAGTGCTTATTGTAGATAACAAGAAAGAAAGAAATAAAACAAAAATAAAAAGGACATTACTTTAATTCACAGATTCACAATAGTGGAATATAGTTGGCTAAATTTCATCAGTAATGACTGTTCTTGGTTATCCTCGTCTCCTTCCTCCTCGTCCTCTACCTCACACACTGACGCTTCCTCCTCTGCCTCTCTCTATGTGTCTATCCATTTTAAATGCATATGTGCCACCTGTCAACTACAAACTGACTTTCATCCTGGCCAATTGGCCTGAACTCATCACCAGATAGACACATCTGTGTTGAATTGGGAGTTGCTGTGTCTAAAAAAATGACAGTTGTGTTTTAGTTGTGCTCACATTTAGCTGCCAGTGTTTACAGTTTTACTATAGAAGAGTGAAATGTGTTCAGTGACTGTTATGGAATGAACATAACTTCTTCGTTCCATAAGGATGAGGCTGGAGTCTGGGTCAGTTGTTTCTTATATTTTATTACAGCCAGTCTTGTACATGAGGCCGTCTGGGCCAACGTTCGAACTCTCTCACATCTCAGATCATGTCTGTCTTCTCTGTAAGCAGCTTCTGCCTTCAGTCCCCTGATGTTATGTCTTCATTACAAGGTTAACCAAACACTCCTCACTGCTGAGGAGTCACACAGTTAGATCAGAGGAGGTGAAAGGCCTCTTCCCTGACTCTAATGATCTTTGATGCCATATTCCCTAGATGCCTTTACTAATATGTAATTAATCAATTAATTGACACAACCTTTAAATATTGCAGTAACAGTAGCAGTGTTTAAGGTTTGTCCAAAATAGTCTTTGATTCGAAAAAGTGAGTTTAGGCCACTGAGAAACTGGTTTAGGGAATGTAGTTGTTTTAGCAATTCAGAAAAATGTTAGTCATCTTTATAGGGACAAGGTTTCTTAACTAAAGGTGTAATTACAGCGACCTTAAAACCCTGTGGTACGTATCCATTTACTAAGGATAGATTCATCAGATCTAAAATGGGGACAGGAACCAAAGAAAACACTTCCTTAAATTATTTGGTTGGGATTGGGTCCAACATGCAAGTTGAAGGTTTCGATGAGGCTAATATTTTTGATAACAGCAGAATCAACTTTAGATCATTTAACTGTAGATTTAGCTTTCCTATTTAATAAACCCAGGTAGAGTATATTTAGCTAAATCTGTACACTAGAAGTAAAGTGATAGGGAAGGAAACCTGGCTTTTCCTGACAAAACGTCCCATTCATCCCCAACATCTACATGAAGTAAAGGTCAAAGGTTAATATTTCACTCTGCATTCTGAGATATGTGAATATCTTAGG
Organism: Valencia hispanica; assembly: GCA_963556495.2. Lineage (NCBI taxonomy): Eukaryota > Metazoa > Chordata > Actinopteri > Cyprinodontiformes > Valenciidae > Valencia > Valencia hispanica. The sequence continues at coordinate 2,136,281 of OY747706.1, forward strand.
TCAGCAGTAATAAGATTTATGCTCGCTTTATGTAGCTGCAGTGAGACTGGGAGCAATCTGTTCTTATCTGATCTGATTTCATCAATGTTTACTTCATATTTGCAATGCTGATCCTTTTTTCTAAATGTATTCATTGGCTTTCCCGGCCCGCTTTGTCCTGTTCAGGGTCACTGTTAGCAGCTGTCATGGAGAAGACAGTGCTGTAGGGCGACCAGAACACACCGTACACGCTGACTGTGGTTGGCTTAGCTTCACATGGATGGTTTCTACTCAACAAGCTTTTTCTCAGCTTGGATTTAAACCTTCATCAAAGGCAGCAGTGATGGCCACCAAGAGGCGGAAGGTCAAATGATTATCTCCTCTATGGATATTTAATTTCTGTTTCCTTTATTCCCTTATTCAGCCAGTCACACACAGGCTGGCACTGGCAGTGACAGGCAGACTGCAGCACCTCACTTTTGTCACCTCATTTGTCAGCCGTTTTAACAGGAAACGCTGCTTCCGAACTATTCTTATTAACTCGAGAACTGTAAAGCCTATCGATGTCGCCAATGTACCATCTTTACCGGTATGGAGAGGGGAACGCTCTTAAACCACTCAATTTGTTGAAAATATCATATTACAGGCATAAATTGATATCAAATATGTTGATCAAATTGTGGAAAGCTGAAATCTGTCTTAACTTGGTTCCAAACTACATCGTCCATCTCGAACAATACAAGGACTATAAAAATATTTCTCTCAATTTAAGAATCAGCAGGCTTTGGTGAAGAACCGTGGGTCGTTTCATGTGTGTACATCAATTCAATTCAATTCAATTCAATTCAGTTTATTTATATAGCGCCAATTCACAACAGATGTCATCTCAAGGCACTTAACAAGAAGTCATTTCAATACAATTATACAAACATTCCAATCAGTTAAAAAGTTTCCTATTTAAGGAATCCCAGCAGATTGCGTCAGTCATTGGCGTGAGGTTGGGCCCCGTTGATGCAGACTTTCCAACCACAGCAATCCTTCAGCAATCCCTCATACTGAGCAAGCATGTAGCGACAGTGGAGAGGAAAAACTCCCCTTTAACAGGAAGAAACCTCCAACAGAACCAGGCTCAGTAGGAGCGGCCATCTGCCACGACCGTCTGGGGGTTTGAGAAGACAGAGCAGAACACAGAAGGAACAGAAGATCTGATATAAGAGAACTTTCTATGTTACAGAAAGTAAAAAGTTGATAACAGGACACAGTGGATGTTCAGTTACTGAGAGGATCATCCCAGTCGATGACCCCCGTCCAACAGGGCATTGCAGCCAAGCAGGATATCAGACCAGGTGTATCTTCGATGGGGAGAAAAACACTGAGAGAAAACAAAGTTAACAGTCGAAATAACAGAATGTACTGTAATACAACTGGAGAGTCGTAGGAGAAAAGGAAGTAGCAGAGTGAAGAAAATTGGTAAGTCTGTCCTCCAGCAGTCTAAGCCTATAGCAGCATAACTACAGAGATAGCTCAGGATGACCTAAGCCACTCTAACTATAAGCTTTATCAAAAAGGAAAGTTTTAAGCCTGGCCTTAAAAGTAAACAGAGTGTCTGCCTCACGGACTAAAGCTGGGAGCTGGTTCCACAGGAGAGGAGCCTGATAACTAAAAGATCTGCCTCCCATTCTACTTTTAGAGATCCTAGGAACTACAAGTAAACCTGCAGTCTGAGAGCGAAGTGCTCTTTTAGGAACATATGGAACAATTAGATCTCTGATGTATGATGGAGCTTGATTATTAAGGGCTTTGTATGTAAGAAGAAGGATCTTAAATTCTATTCTGGATTTAACAGGGAGCCAATGAAGGGAAGCTAAAACAGGAGAAATGTGATCTCTCTTTTTAATATTCATCAGAACTCTTGCTGCCGCATTTTGGATCAACTGAAGGCTTTTAATGGCATTTTGTGGACTACCTGATAGTAAAGAATTACAGTAGTCCAGCCTTGAGGTAACAAATGCATGGACTAGTTTCTCAGCATCACTCCTGGACAGGATGTTTCTAATTTTAGCAATATTCCGGAGGTGAAAGAAAGAAATCCTAGAAACCTGTTTAATATGGGATTTAAATGTCATGTCTTGGTCAAAAATAACGCCGAGGTTCTTTACGTTATTACTGGGGGACAATTTAATGCCATCCAGATGAAGTGATTGACTAATCAGTTTCTGTTTAAGAACTTCTGGTCCAAAGACAGCAACTTCTGTCTTGTCAGAATTTAAAAGCAAAAAGTTTAGGGTCATCCATGCTTTTATGTCTTCCAGACATGCCTGTAATCTACCTAACTGACTGGGTTCATCAGGATTTATGGATAAATATAGTTGTGTATCATCGGCATAGCTGTGGAAATTTATCCCATGCTGTCTAATGATTCTACCAATTGGAAGCATATATATGGTGAAAAGAATTGGTCCAAGGACAGAACCCTGTGGAACTCCACAAGTAACCCTTGAGAGTGAAGAAGATTTATCATTTAGATGAACAAACTGGAATCTATCAGACAAATATGATTTAAACCAGCCTAGTGCTGTTCCTTTGATCCCTGCAACATGTTCAAGCCTTTCTAAGAGAATATTATGATCGACTGTGTCAAAAGCAGCACTGAGATCTAACAAAACCAGAACAGACACCAGTCCATTATCTGAGGCCATGAGAATATCATTAGTAACCTTCACCAGTGCTGTTTCAGTGCTATGATGAGCTCTAAAACCTGACTGAAACTCTTCAAACAGCTCGTTACTGTTTAGATGCTCACAGACTTGATTAGCAACTATTTTCTCAAGGACTTTGGATAAGAAAGGAAGGTTAGATATAAGTCTGTAATTCACTAAGTCATCTTGATCAAGGGAAGGTTTCTTGAGTAAAGGTTTAATTACAGCTATTTTAAATTCCTGTGGTACGTATCCGTTTACTAAGGATAGATTCATCATATCCAAAATGGGGCCAGGAACCAAATGGAACACTTCTTTAAATAATTTGGTTGAGATTGGGTCCAAAATACAAGTTGAAGATTTAGATGAGGCTAATATTTTTGATAATTCTGAAAGCTCGACTGAATCAAAACAGCCTAAGCAATACTGAGGTTCTACAGTTCTTTCCGATACTGACTCATTTACTGAGGAAGAAGTACTCATGTTTGGGAGGGTGCCAATGATTTTATTTTTAATAAAATTTATTTTATTTATGAAGAATCTCATAAAATCATCACTGCTAAGAGCCGGGGGAATAGTTTGCTCAACAGGGCTATGACTCTGTGTAAGTTTGGCAACTGTACTAAAAAGAAACCTAGGATTGTTTTTCTTCGCCTCTATTAATGATGAAAAATATGCTGTTCTAGCTTGTCGAAGGGTCTTTTTATACAGCAGTAGACTGTTATTCCAGGTTAAATAGGAATCCTCTAGGTGTGTAGAGCGCCATTTTCTCTTCAACTTCCTAGTATTCTGCTTTAAAGTACGCAACTCTGCGTTAAACCAAGGAGTCAGCCTCCTATGCCACTTTCTTTTTTAAGGGGGCTACACTATCTAATGCCAAACGCAATGAGGACGTAACGCTGTGAACCAGACCATCAATTTCTGAAGGGTTAGAGACAGAATTGCTGCCATCCACTGTGTTACTCTGAGACACTGAGGAAAGTAAGAATGGAACAGATTCTTTAAAAATTGTTACAGCATTGTCTGATAAAGTTCTACTATAATGACATTTTCTTTCAGATTTAAGATGGTCAGTTAAAGTAAATTCAAAAGTTATCAAGAAGTGGTCAGACAGGACCGGGTTATGTGGGTGGACTGTTATTTCCTCACACTCAATACCGTATGTCAGTACATCAATCTGTGTAGGAAAAGTGATTTTGTAAAATGGAGCATGATTTTGCCATTTTTGAATTTGAGCCATTTCAGCGAAGAGCAGATTTTTACACTCAAACAAACAAAACATATGGAAAAACTGTAACAGGTATAAAAAAAGTGATTGAATCATGTCAGGAAGGTCTGACGTTATATTGGCACAAGGCTCATGTTTCTACGTCGCATCGTTTATGAGATATGGCTTATTAGAATAATTGTCAGAATCCAGCTGTCCGGCTCTGAATTCTGGCTCAATCCCAGTGTATTATTCCGATCCTTCTGGGTTGATGTCACCTTGACTATTTGCCAAAAATCTGTAACTGTCAAATCAATAATGGTCACAATTTCTGAATCCCAATTTAGAAACCTAAGTTTTGATATATAATATGTGCATTAAGTGAAATACGAGCGAGTGAGTGGAAGTTGTTGGTGGATCTTTTGAAAACTGGAAAAGAGTAATTAAGCTAGTGTGTGCACGCAGCCAGGTTGTTGCTGATTAGTTTGTTTTGCAGCTGAACTGAAAACCCTTTTGGAGAATCAGAGTGTCCTCATAAAATAGTACATTCCTATTATATATCACCAAGCATGTTTAACTTCCTGTATTCGGAAAAGAAACATGATAAAGCTTTAGGGCTCTGAGTTATTCATCTACAGACGTTAATTGATGCAAAAGACCCAAAGCTAGTTTTGCCGATTTGCATCTAATATTTTTATCTCTTTCTTTCTACGTTGCTTCTAGAGATTTATTATCAGGCTGCTTCACATAAATGAAAAAGAAAACGATGCATCAACATAACAAATTGTCCGTTTCCACTACAGCCAGTTCTAAATAGTGGTTTTTAAAAACTGTTGAGGCAACAAGTCTAAACTCTGTTTTTGTTGTTGCTCTGTTTTCATTATGCAGGACAGCATTATTGCAAACTCATTAAAGGCTAAAACAACCTCACTATTAGACACTGTCTGCAACATCCTGAACCATGTGGACTTTAATACCTTGTTCAGTGTCTGCTTTGACTCTGCAGTTCTGTGTTTGAATATGTCCTTTGCAGAACAAAAAGCAGTTAAATGTTTTTTATCCAAGTAGCTGAATATTAAGCAGATTGCTGCTGGCATCTGAATATGTTTTGCTTTAACACCAATAAAAGCTCAATATGTCACCATAAAAAATTGTCTGGATCCTCTACACCACATACTGAGCCACATGATCCTTTACAGAGAACAGATTTCTAAACTCTGCTGTTTTAAATCCCTTTTAGAGCATTTAGTTTTGTGTTCAAACCAACCTCAGATGCTTGTTTACACTACAAACACTGAACTCTGCATATCAGTGCATGCATTTTAAGTCATATTTTTCTGTTCAGTCAGTCAGTAAAGTAGAGAACAACTGGTGAAATACTTTAGCAAAATAATCTGGAGACTCTATATGCAGAGTTTATATGAGCTATATGTATTACAGCCTTACCTTCTGCAGGTTTTTACCACCAAATATTAGAAATATCATGCTGAGCTGCTTTGTGCATGCATGCCTTTTGAAGCTTTTTCTCTTGTTTATGCCACAACTCATGTCCAAACATTCCTACAAGGCTCCTCACCTTTACAGCGATATAACTCAAGTATTTTATTAAACTGTCTCCAACAAAAGCCAGCAGCAAAAATGGGACTCCAGCTCCCTAGAGGACCAATTTCCTTTCACTGCTGGACTCGTTGTGTCTCTTTGAGACTATAAGCCTTGGATTCCCCCCACCAGACTGCACTGAAAGATTTATGCTGATGCAACTCAGTGAATGTTTGTCTGGTCATTGAAGGCATTAAAAGCAAATTTATGTGGTAATTTACAGACTATTGACTTGGATAACTGCTGATGTGGATACTGTTGGGTAGCTCAGGGTGTTCAGTGATGCTCCTTAAAAAGCAATTAGCTGTGTTCAAAAGTGTTGTCCTGACATCACATTTCCAACAGATCTGTTATTCTAGTTTCTTCAACCAAAATGAAATAGACTCATGAAAGTCAATAACCTGCATTTAACTCAACTGATTTAAGTTCAGTATGTCGATTTTGAACAAAGCTTGACAGGAATATTACTCCATTTAGGTCCAGTTGGCAGGTTCAGAGCAGAGACCTAGCAGTCAGAAACACAAAACCCTTTTCCTCGTCAGTGCTTTATAAGCGCTGCTAGGTTATACTGAGTCCCATATTTCCTTGATCAATATCTCTGAAACAAAGGTTGCACTAGAATATTTTTATTGTCTGTCATCAATCGTTTTTACCCCTCTATTTTTAAAATAATGATAATTACATCTTCAGTAGTATCTAATTTTCATTCATTTTAATTAATATTAAATCCAAACAAACTGAACAGATTTTTTTACTTTCTGTAACATAGAAAGTTCTCTTATATCAGATCTTCTGTTCCTTCTGTGTTTCTGCTCTGTCTTCTCAAACCCCCAGACGGTCGTGGCAGATGGCCGCTCCTACTGAGCCTGGTTCTGTTGGAGGTTTCTTCCTGTTAAAGGGGAGTTTTTCCTCTCCACCGTCGCTACATGCTTGCTCAGTATGAGGGATTGCTGAAGGATTGCTGTGGTTGGAAAGTCTGCATCAACGGGGCCCAACCTCACGCCAATGACTGACGCAATCTGCTGGGATTCCTTAAATAGGAAACTTTTTAACTGATTGGAATGTTTGTATAAATGTATTGAAATGACTTCTTGTTAAGAGCCTTGAGATGACATCTGTTGTGAATTGGCGCTATATAAATAAACTGAATTGAATTGAAATAGATACCATATCATGCCGTCACACATCGAGCAGATGAAAAGGTTACATGTGTTAATTATGAACATTTCACCTGGCTGAATCCACTCCTCTGCCATTCTGGAGACTGGAATTACAAGCGCCACTTCAGCCAAAGTTTTGAAATCAGGGAAAATTTCTCCAATTGAAGTGATCAGAATTTTGCAAGACTCTGTGTTCGAGGGCTTTTCTGATCGCTTCAGCAGGAGGAAATCCCTGCAGTGTGGGTAAACTGCAGCGATCTCTTACCACCGGTCTGTTTCCGGTGCAGTCACAGACGCGCTCCAAAGCCACAGTAACTCTTCAACACCCTGTCAGCTCCCGGTTAGTGAGATGCTTTGGGTGAGATGATGCTCAGATGTTCTCATGGGAATCTTTCATGGGAATACCTGAACTGAAGTTAAAATGTCTGCACATCTGCACCAAGTGGTCAGGGGTGAGAGTTGCAATCTGTCAAAATGGCCGATAGCCTTCAGATTTTTCTGTCACTGATTTAAAAAAAACGGTCACATTCGGAAAATATTTGGTTGGTCTGGTCTGAAGCATATTTTCCTCATTGTATGAGATAAATCTAATAAATATCATCTCAGTTTAGCTTTTTTAAAAGGAAATGCATATTTGCCATTCCAACAAAACTAGATGTTGAGTCATGTCTGTCTTCATTCTGGCTGGAGGTGAGGAAGGCACAAACCAAGTACAGCAAATCTGCTCAATCTTATGACGTCTGACGGGGAACATGGTGCATCTGGAACTGTTGGTGGCCTTTTGGTAATCTCAGAGTAAGGCAGGGACCCTGCTAAGGGTGCCAACAGCTAATATAGGATAATAAAACCAGAATAATATGTTCTCCTCATGTGGACCAGAATCAGCTTTAGTTGCTAAGATTGTGTTCACACACAAGGAATCTGACTTCCGTTTTAAAGTGCTCACAGCGAACAGACATTTTTAGGAAAGAGTTTTTAAATGTGTTGTGATAGGGCAGAAATTATTATTTTGTTTCCCAGCAGAGTGACTGACTACTCAGGCTGTAAGGTGTCATCGTGTCCATCAGAGAGAGAGAGAGAGAGCCAGGGGGGAGAAACTGTCTCTGTAGCGCCGCCCTGAAGATAAAAGTCTAAACAGGTTGTGTCCAGGATGTGTGGGGTCTGCAGAGATTTGGAGATGGAGACCTATTGAGGATTGAATATTTAATTTCAATCTGTGAGTACAGTATTGTTTGTCAAGGCTGCATTCACCCATGGAGATTATAAACCATTTATTATGTTCAGTATTCAATAGACTCTAGATTCTAAATCCTGAGACTGCACACTTCCACAACAATGTTTGCATTTCCTGCCATATTTAAGCAATGGGTCAAAATGTTATTAATTAATGTAAACTATTGTTCAATCCAACTAGTGATGATAAACATGGGTTAATCTTGTCTAAATGTGGGTCTGAAATAAGAACTCACTTCAAGTAGAACTGATCTCCTCTGAAAGTTTGCAATTAACTCTAAATATATTGCAATTGTACACTTTCACCAGGATCCACATTCCCAATTCAGCCCCAATTGTTCCTAAATGAATTATCCGCATATCGTGGTCATGGTCTGATTCAGGCAATTTGCTTTTTTTTCCCCCCCAGAGCTCTGAGAAGCGCTCAGTGATTGGGTCAGTGCCGCGCTCACATTCTGTCCTCTCTGCCTTGCTCTTTGCTCCGTTTCAATCACAGCCTGTTGACTTCATGGACCAATGGATCCAGTTCCTGGGGAGGAAATTGAATGCTAACGTTGCAGCAGTAATTTAGAAATGAGTCGTGGCACCTCAATCAAATCAGGAAATTTAAAAGCAGCAAGGGTGAGAATCACAGTCCTTTCCATACTATTACCATAATGATACCAATGGCTGAGGGGGTAATACTTTTTTAAATGAGATGGAATAATCCCTCCTCTGTTATAGGTCAACTTCAGGTTTGTGTTTTCTGTGCTTATTAAAAATGCTCAGTTCCCATTTTTTAAATAAATCATGACTATTATTATTATTATTATTGCCCTCAACATTATTAATGCCGGTGCCGTCATGAAATCATTTATCTTGTAAAACTAGTGTGCAGTCCATTTGGCATGTTTTACTGGAATCTAGCTTTAATTCAGTTTAGTTTATTTAAATATTTTCAACAACAGATCTGATCCATATATGGAATCAAAGTCAGTCCAAATTCAGTTCAAATCAATCTAACTCAGTTGGTGTGGGTTCTGCTCCTTATGGAACATTTCAGGAACAATCACACTCATCTTTGGGTTACAGATAGAAGAGTTTGACAAAGAAAAAATAAATGACTATATCATATTTTCCCAATTTGACCGTATTTCTATAAAATTGAAATATATATCCATCCATCCATCCATCCATCATCTATACCCTTCTATCATCTGCAGGGCTTAAATGTTATGTTGTTAATAACCTTTAGCTCTGCTGAGCAGTCAATGCTTCCTATTAATGACTTTAAAAAAATAGCACAAATATGTGATATGAAAATATAATGAAAAATATAATATGAAATATTATATATATATGATTAGTATATTATATGGAAATTTAATGATGTGTTAATTGCTATTTATATTTCATTTATGGCAACAGATATTTTGAAATATGAAGCTAAATGTGTCTAAAACAAGGTAGCCTCCAGCAGCAGGGGTGTCAGCAAAATACTCAGTAATTTGTCAAATTCAGATTCAATCAATTCATTTATATATATTCTAAAACCAAGATCCAGTATGTAAGATAAAAAAGGGTTATTACAGCTATTTAAATGCTGAAATAAATTCTGTGTTAACAGGAGGGCGGAGAGGAACAGGACTAACGACCAAACACAAGCAGACGATCAACGTTGTTGACAAGCTAAAACCTGTGCAGTACGTTTCAAACTTTTTATTGATCACTACTACTTTTAAATATGTTGTGTACAGTACTGTGCAAAAGTTTTAGGCATGTGCTTTTTAAACTCTGCTGTTTGAAAGAATGCTTTCAGAAATAGAAGTTTATCATTTATTTTCATTAATCAACAAAAAGCAGTGATGAACAAAAGAGAAATCTAAATCAAATCAATATTTGGTGTGACCACCCTTTGCCTTCTAAACAGCATCAGTTCTTCTAGCTACACTTGCAGACAGTTATTGAAGGAACTGGGCTGGTAGGTTGTTCCAAACATCTTGGAGAACTAACCAGAGATCTTCCTCACATCCTTCTGTCTCTTTGTGTAATCCCAGAAACACTCCACGGTGTTGAGATCAGGGCTATCCTCAATGTTGCCCGTTTCTTTGTGCTTCTTCCAAAGAACTTGATCAGAACATCTAGAAACCCCAGTCTGCTTTGAAATCTTTGTCTGGGAGAGACCTTGCTGATGGTGTATAACTACCTTGTGTCTTGTTGCTGAGATCAATCTCTCCATGATATGAAACTATCTTCCACATCGTCACCTTGGTAGCAGAGTTTGGATGTTCCTCACCCAGTTCTAAGCCTCCTACAGCTGGTTCTGTTTCAGTTAATGACTGTTTCCACCTACATGTGACATTGATGATCATTAGCACCTGGTCGGTATAACTGCTGTATCATACACCTGACTTTAATCCTACAAAATCCTTGACTTTGTGTAGCTATAAGAATTAATGCTGGTTTGAAGGCAAATGGTAGTAACATCAAATATTGCTTTGATTTAGATTTTTCTTTTGTTTGCTCACTTTTCATTTTGTAAATTGATCAAAATAAACAATCATTGATTATATTTCTTAAAACATTCTTTGTTTGCAGCATTTTTTCAAGCCTGCTTAAAACTTTTGCACAGCACTGTATCTGTTTACACATTACATCTGTCTAATTCATGCATCATATTATTTTTATTATATATTAGGGTCCCCTTGTATTAAGATTGTTTCATATCTTTCTTTTTTCACATTTTCTAATTTTTATGATAGTTTTGTTCTTTTAAAATATTTCTTGTCTGTTTGTCATTTGCAAAACCTCCCAAAGAGATTGAATGATGAAATAGAGCCAATAGACGTTTGGATGAATTTTTATCATAACATGTGGAAGACGTTTAGATGACCAGTGGACATTTTAGCAGGGGTGTGCAGACTTTGGGAACTACTGTAACTAGGAAAACATAAATTTACAGATTATTTAGTTAATTTGAAACTCTTCTTTGGGTGAATCTGTATTGCTCTGTCTCACCAAAGCTTGGCTCCTGATATGTCGCCAACAACAGTAAAAATAATGCATAACAGTAATGAATAATATGGATATGTTTAATTTTTCTAGGGAGGAGTATTCTTGAAAGTCCAGGAGTAAATAAAAAAAAGTTTTCTGCACAAAGGTTTTGATGTCTTTGCAAATAAAATACTGTAAATCTGCCCCCTGGTTATAGCTGCATCAGTAAATCAAATCAGAAACATCTTTAGGCCTTTGGTCAGGATGACCTTGATGATCTTCAACTACTTTTCTTTAGTTTTGTTCGCAAATTTGTTTAAAAATACAAAAATATATAATCTTGTCTTTCAGCTCGATGCAGTTTGTTTTACTGAGGAGAACCGAGGAGTTATCTAATTATTTTTGCTGTCTTACTTAGTGGCCCTCCATTCCTTCAGGGTAGACAGCAGAAGTGTCTGCAATAAAGGCTTCTTAAACAGAACCAGGCAAAACATGACAATAACTCCCTATAATGCGATAAGTAGCTTAGTTTCTGACACAAAACCTCAGAACTGGTCTTCCAAATCCGTCACTTCAACTTCAGGGCTTCCACTATCAAGTCAATTTCAGGCATTAGCAGAAGGTTTGATTTTAAAGCCTCTGGTCGAGGCAAGATTTGGCATGAAAAATGGCTGCAATTAATGTGTGTAGAGCTATGTTTTTAAAAGGTACTGCTGGCTTAATAACTTCTGCTTCTAATCTCCTTGGCTGCTTAAACAGAGCTGGAAGTCATTTTTGTTTTAACTTTGGCTGCATCAGACTGACAGCATCACCACCACTAATAACAGAGGTCTGTTTATGCATCTCCATGTTAATACACAGTAACTGCTGGCATTAAAATGTGGCCAATAAATCCTGGCTGATTTAAATAAAATGGATGTCATAACAGCAGTGTATTAACAATCAGTCTGAAGCTTAATCCTTAGAAAATGTAACTGACAGAGCAGCTGTGTTGGACTGTTGTGCCCTGTTGCGGACACACATCCATTGGGTGGCGCTAACCCACATTCTAGCTCCGACAGGAAAAGAAGAGGACCAGAAGTTAGATAAGGCCCGGCCGCCGGCCGCCTCACCCTCTCCACTTCTGGCTTTTCAGCCAAACAGTGCCAGGAGAGATCCAATCCTTCTTTTGTGGGCGAAGGAAGGACACGAGTTTCTGGGAGAAACTCACTCCAAGGACGACAATACTGCTGATCAATCAGGTGAATCGCAACCCAGTTTGTTTTGAGATAAACCCCACTGTTCCCCCCTGAGCCCTGCTTTCTGAACAGACGCTGCTTGGAGCGAACCGCTAACAAGCTACTGAATGCCGCAGAACCGCGTCCAGACTGGAGCATTACCCCACCGTGACAAAGCCTGGGACAATGCTATCTTGAACCTGCAGAGAAGGTACTGTGTCACTGAAATGAGGTGCAGCTGATCGCTGTTTAGCAAGCCGGAGAGGACGACACGCCGTCCCACTGCTAACAGACCGTACCTGTGGTTAGCCTGCGGCCTAACGTTTCAGCTTCGCCCATCATCCACGGAGCGACTTGGAGAACTTTAACCGTTCAATAAGGTCTGTCCGGGCAGAGGCGAGATTAGGTTAGTTTAAACAAGATTTAAGGGTTGTTTATTTTCTCTGTGATTTGTTACTTTGTGTAAGATTTCATTTATTGTTTGGCTACAAACAGGCCGGTCGGCCTGGAGGTTTAAACAGTGATTCTAGAGGTTTCTGATGGAAAGTCGTTTTATATCCTGCAACCTGAGTTACTCAATCCGACAGTTTTCCTTTGTTTGATGTTTAATAAATGATCCAGAGCGACTTTAAGCAGCAACACGTGAGTTAGCTGTAAGCTACATGCTCTAGTGAACCACGTGGACCATTGACAGCCTTTTTATTCATGAACAATAAAGACTGCCGTTAATGCTATTCAAAATAGAGATCGACTTTAAAACAGATTGTTTAAACACTAAAACTAATCTTTTAAGTCATCTTTGAGACCGCCTTCTTGGTAAGTCAAAGTACTAAATTAGATCGACATAATTGGTACAGCCGTTAACGTCAACATAAAGTCTAAATATTAAATTAGATCAATCACTGCGGTGACCAATCCATCAAATAGAATCAATTATCTAAAGGTTATTGATTTCTAATTCAGCAAATGGTTTAATGAAACATTGCTTCTTCCAAACAATTGTTTTCTTTACTTCTGCTTTGCTGTGAATTGGTGGTTTGAAAACAAACCAGAATGTGCTGATTAGTCTTGAACTAATCGCAATTAGTTTAAAACTAACTTAGCTTCATTCCCAACACTGTTCACTACAAGCCTTGGTCTTTGAGCAAACATACTCATTCTGAATCGTGACATCATTATCAATGTATTGTTTATTGTTTCTATTTCTGTGCATTTTTATCACTTTTACTGTTTTACTTCTGAGTGTGAGTTTAATTATCGTTATTCTTTTCTTAGTAGTTTAGTTGTGTGTTACTAGTTTGGTGAGTTTGTTGATTAAACTATGTTAACTGAAAGTGAATTCTTTTTGTAATAAACTCTTGTATTTTGGAAAACCATTGTTGTTATTTCACCTACATGTGTAGTAACTTGCTGTTCAGGAACGCCAAGAACTTATTCCTTCATATATTGTTTAATTATCTGAGCCTTATCAAGGAGGTAAACATAAACTGAGACTGAACAATTTGGCTATTGTAATTTTTACATAAAATTATTCATCTTATTAATAATTGCCCTAAGCAATTATTCATAATTATTCATAGCCAAAATCTACCTATCTGTTGCACAACAGGCCGAAGGTAAGGTTGACCCTGTCTGTGGCATTCCTTGCCAGGAAAAGCTCTTGTGCAATGAAATATCCCAATCTTTTCTATTTCTATTGAATTCAAAAATACTTTACTTATCACAAAGGGAAAGAGTCGTTGTGGATGGTCATGCTGTGGGCAGGAAGGATCTCCAGTAGCAGTCAGTCTTGCAACAAATCTGAAGAGACCTCTGAGTGAAGACTGTTGCTGTATGACAGCCTCATGACCATCATGACACGCTAACAGCTCAATATCCAGGCAGCACAGACGTTATACCACCGTAACATGTCCTAGATGACAGAATCAGTTGTTGGCTAGCTCTGCTAATCCACCTCGTTTATTTTTGCAGCTCCTCTTTAACTCTCTGTCTGGCCATTCGGTCAGAAAGCCGGGCAGAGAGACGCAGGAGTAGGGGAGATGATCCTTGCTTATTGTGAATGATGGAAGAGATGGTTGAACTTCCTCCTTCTCTCTCTGCTCATTAGTCCTGCTCTGCATCCATGAAGCCTCCTTTTCAGCTCCTCTTGGATTTGGGGTCAAAGTTCAGGTATTATTTCAAAGGTAAATGGCTTGGTCCGTATTGCTACAGGTAAGCTGAATCTGTGTCCAGTGGAGCCAAGTCCGAGTTGGACACTGCCAAGGCTGCCATTTGTCACAGATTCTGTTCATAACATTTATAGACATAATTTTTAGGTGCAGCCAAGGTATTTTGCAGATGATGTGGTTCTGTTGGCTTCATCAGACCGTGATCTCCAGCTTTTACTGGAGCAGCTCGCAGCCGTGTTTGAAGATCAGCACCTCCAAATCTGAAAATATGGAACAGGCTTGGAAAAGGGCCTTCTCCATATTGGAGACAAGGTCCTGCCCCAAGTGGAGAAGTTCAAGTATCCTGTAGTTCAGGAATGAGGGAAAAATGGGAGATTAATAGGCAGATTGATTTCTGCAGTGATGCGGGCGCTGTACCGCTCTGTTGTGGTGAAGAGAAAGCTGAACTGAAAAATAAAGCTCTCATTTACCGGTCGATCTACATTCCTGCCCTTATCTATTGTCAGGCGTCTTAGGTAAGTGGTGATGATGATGATTTATCGATATAATGATGATGTAGAGAATGATGAGATAAGAGGACACCAGACTGCCGGATGGTCATCCCTTGGCAGACTGGCGAGGAAGAAGCCAGGCTGAAGGAGCTGGGTGGTATTGGGGAAGGAAATTGGCTGGAAGACACCGGCGCCAAAATAAAATTGGCGTCGGGCTGTGGAGACAGAGGCGGGTAGTTCTCTGCCCTCTCCAACAGCTCTGGAGACAGAGCTGCCACAGTGGCAATTTTGGTCTGATGGTCGGAGCTGCCGCTGAACAACAGACTGGGGCTGGCAGGCTGACTGGATCATAAGGAACTGATGATTGGAACAGAAGGAACTGATCTCTGGCACAGAAGGAACTGATGTCTGGCAGGCAGGAGCAGAAGGGGTTGGTGAGCAGAGCGAGACAGGGAGAACCGGTGACAAGCGGACAGCTTGCTCCTCCACCCCGGAAGCAGGCCTGCCTCGACAGCGCTGCCTGGTACACCAAGCCCTCTGAGTTCCTGAGCTTAATGCTTAATTCTTCCGAGTTCTTGAGCCACAATCTTCCTCGACTTGCCTTTCTCTTCTTTCTACCTCCAGGTTTTCAGGTCACTGAAGATCTCCTTTCTGAGTCCGTTTCAGCTCCGTTCAAAAATCTTCCAGGTCAAGCTTCTACGACTGATTGTCAGCGCCTCAGTTCCATCATCATCCTCAACTCTCCACTCTGTCAGCCATCAGAGACTCCAGCCATCTTCATCATTGTCATCATCATCATCATCACCGTCTAAAGTGCCTCCTGTTAGCCCTCTGACCACAACCAGTAAGATCATCTTCAATCATCAATTATTCCACATCAGATTCAATACTCGCCTTCCAGCTCGACTCCTGTTTCCGGACTCCAGTAACCACACTGATCCTCACCCAGCTTCCACTCACTCCTCCCTGGCGTCTCCACTCTCCAACACCTGTAAGACCTCAACCTCAAGATCAATATTCGACTCTACAAACATATACTCATCTCTACTCAGATTACAGAGCTCCAGCAGTTTCTCGGTTCCAGAATCCCCTACCATGTCGCCAATTTTCAACGAACGTTTGAGATCTGCATGTGGGTCAGACAGCTTAGTAAAACCTTGGCACCTTTTCTTTGTTCCAGGTGAAGTCATGGTGTGGCAGGCCAGGCGCCCATTCACGTATAGGCCCACCCATGACATATTACAATGCCTCATGCAAATGTATTGGCCCAAGACCAAGGCCCAAGGGTGTGCGAAGCTCCACGGCTTCCCTCTTTGTTGTATTTTGTTAAGGTGGGTTTTTTTTGCCACCTTGCCGAAAGAAATAATTTTCACACACAGTTGAATACTAGAATATGACCCTTAAATGACATTCTGGTCTACACCTCTTACCAGTTGGTGGCAGTAATGCACCAATTCGTTGTTTGCCAGCCGTGAATAATTATCAAGAAGAAGAAGCGCATTAAGTAGTCATGATGTGAACATTCGGAGAAATACACGCAAGAAAAGAATTTACAAAGGTTTTTAGCGGCAGAGTTGGATATAATTCAATTCAATTTATTTATATAGCGCCAATTCACAACAGATGTCATCTCAAGGCACTTAACAAGAAGTCATTTCAATACATTTATAAAAACATTCCAATCAGTTAAAAAGTTTCCTATTTAAGGAATCCCAGCAGATTGCGTCAGTCATTGGCGTGAGGTTGGGCCCCGTTGATGCAGACTTTCCAACCACAGCAATCCTTCAGCAATCCCTCATACTGAGCAAGCATGTAGCGACGGTGGAGAGGAAAAACTCCCCTTTAACAGGAAGAAACCTCCAACAGAACCAGGCTCAGTAGGAGCGGCCATCTGCCACGACCGTCTGGGGGTTTGAGAAGACAGAGCAGAAACACAGAAGGAACAGAAGATCTGATATAAGAGAACTTTCTATGTTACAGAAAGTAAAAAGTTGATAACAGGACACAGTGGATGTTCAGTTACTGGGAGGATCATCCCAGTCGATGCCCCCCGTCCAACAGGGCATTGCAGCCAAGCAGGATACCAGACCAGGTATATCTTCTATGGAGAGAAAAACACTGAGAGAAAACAAAGTTAACAGTCGAAATAACAGAATGTACTGTAATACAACCTGAGAGTAGTAGGAGAAAAGGAAGTAGCAGAATGGAGAAAATTGGTAAGTCTGTCCTCCAGCAGTCTAAGCTGGGAGCTGGTTCCACAGGAGAGGAGCCTGATAACTAAAAGATCTGCCTCCCATTCTACTTTTAGAAATCCTAGGAACTACAAGTAAACCTGCAGTCTGAGAGCGAAGGGCTCTGTTAGGAACATATGGAACAATCAGATCTCTGATGTATGATGGAGCTTGATTATTAAGGGTTTGTATGTAAGAACTACATAGGGACTAACCCTGACTGCTGAAGGAGGAGCAGCTGCTCTCTGTCTCTCTCCAGATCCGTTCACTTTATTTTCTTTTCTGTTTGCTTTTCTTGTTTTCTTTTCTTTTGTTTTCTTTTCTTAACCTTTTCTTAGTTACTTTATCTACCCAGCCCCTGGAGTTACTGTATTGGACCGGATCTCTTCTTGGATTACTTTTTTATGGACTTATCAACATGGTTTTTTGCTCAGCTGAGGATTTTGAAAAACTGCTCCACAGAATTGAGGGCATAAAAACGAAGCTACGTTGTCTGGAAATACATTTTTATCTCCACACTGATTATGGAAACGACACAACTTTACCGTTGAATACACACAGGGAGCAGCCTATCAGCCCGGTGTTACATCGGTCTAACCGTGTCAAAGAGAAAACACAGGACAACGCAACTCCATCAGCAAACAGACGTCTTACTGGTAGAACTCCGCACTCTAATGAACACTGGCCAGCTTTAAAACGCACGGAATCATCAACCCCAGCCTGTTCTCCGAGGAAGAAAAAACAAAAGAAACTCCGGCACAGAGAAAGCTCTGAACCCAGACCTGCCGCTTCTGCTAAAAGTAAACCAAAGAGGCTTAGCCAAAAACAAGAGATAATTCTCCACCTGGAATCCCGCTGAAAAACAGATTCGCAGCCTTGAGTTCCCTGAAAGATGACGCAGCCCCCGGGACCTGTCAAAGCCACCAGGAGAAACCCAGCCGCATCAAACCGACACATAACAAAGTAAGAGCCCCCCCAGCAAAGATTGTTATCATACAAGACGGATCAATTAATGGAATTGAGGCTTTTTGTAACAAGAACACCAGAGTTTATAGCTGCTACAAAAATAGAATGAGAGAAATATCAGAAAAAATCCAGAACATTTTGGACCAACATCCTACTTTGGAAAAACTCGTCATTCACGCTGGATCAGCAGATATCGCGATGAGACAATCAGAGATTCTGAAGAGAGACTTTTCTGATCTCCTACAGAGACTTGATGGACTTAATGTAAACATCCTCATCAGCGGACCAGTCCCTGAAGGGAATGATGAAAGATTTAGCAGACTCCGCATGCTCCATAAATGGTTGAAGAAACAATCAGCTGAGAAGTCGTTCACATTTATTAATAATTTCAAAGTATTTGGAAGTGCTAATCATCTGTTCAAAGCAGGCCAACGTTATCTTAACAAGGCCGGAGTGAGGCTGTTAGCAGCAAACATTTTTTCTTATCAAAATCAGAAAACAAAACATTTGCTCCCAAAAGCTGACCTTGAGGCGCCCATAGATATCAGAGAACAAAAACACCAAGTCGTGATGACGCCACAGGACCGAACAGATAAACAACCATCAGAGATTAAGTCTTCATCTTCCTGTGACTCAGCCACATCAAATGAGTCTCCATTCAGAAACTTTACAGACAGACTGAACGAGCAAATCAAATTTGGGACACAATTAACACCTAAACTTAGACTACACCAAACGCCTGGGACTAGTGTCAATAAGCCTGGGAGCTTCCCCCCAATGATTATTACAGATATTTGATATTTGAGGGAACCGGGCAGTAAATCTACCCCTACTGTCCCCCAGAACTCGCCCGGTCTCGCACCTCCACCTCGTCTGTGTTTCTATGGAAGCATTTATGTAAAATAAATAAAATTAAAATGCATTTGCAGAAATGCTTTTTCATTTTCAAAATCTAGCTGCAATTTTTGACTCATAAATAAAATTTAAAATAAATAACCGAAACTGCTTTTTCATTTTACAATTCAACATTGCTCATTCTGTAACTTAATTAAAATGAAATAGAAAAGGACATTTGAGATTTAATTTTCAAATTGCACCCCAGCAAAACAGTAACAAAATTCAATTTGAAATGTCAAAGTTGAAAATTAAAATGCATTAGCAGAAATGCATTTTCATTTTCTAAATACAAATGCCCTTTTAGACTTATAAATAAAATGAAAAAGAAATCATCCAAACTGCTTTTCCATTTTACAATTCAACATTGCGTATTCTGTAACTTAAGTAAAACGATAAAGAAAATGATATTGCTTTTTCGTTTTCATGCTTCCCGCCACAAAAAGTGTAACACATTTCAAAGTGGATTCGCAATCCCACGCGGCGCAGGAGAATGACGTCAGCGCAGGTGCTTCTTCTTCTGCTGCTGAGTTGGTTGTCCGCACCGGCAAACAACATGGCGCTTCCAAATTCTTCCCGCAATTCCTATTGTAATTAGCTTCCCAGGTTGAGTTAGCAACAATTTCAGAGTTTGATGCCCGTGACAGAGTTGAGCAGTTTATTGAGATCTTGGCGGAATGCTCTGCATACACAGACACCAATGTGAACGAAGCTGCCTTAACCAACCTGCTCTCAGTCCTTCAGCCACTCGACTTGGCTACGGTTGAAAGGGGGCGACCAGCCATCAAAATCCCTTTCCAAGCGATTGAAAGCTCTTTGTTACATGGCTTCAAGGTGACTGAAATAGCGAAGCTTTTTGGTGTAACCCGGCAGACCATTCATAGGAGGATGCAAAATAAAGGATTAAGGTAAGCTTTGTCTTTTCTTTACTACTCTTAGCCTTAGGTTTGTTTATGCGGACTGTGTACAGTGTAAATATTTAATTCGAAGGGATAATTCATTTTATTAAATGTATATACTAGAAACTGCTAAAGCAAGTGTTTTTTGTGTTTTCAAAGTTATATTTAAATGAAGATGAATTTGATATGTAGCCTACACAACGTCACAAATGCATGGTGAGAGGCTGCTGTTGGTTAGGAATCCTCAAAATACATTCATGCATTTGGCAAACGCTTTCATGCAAAGTGATTCACAAAAACAGGATTAACAATCAAGCTACTTAGAAGATATGAAATAGTGAGCGTACCAAAGTTGACAGAAAATTATGCATAATGAGGTGGAGGAGGGCATGTATAAGGAAAGAATTAGGAAAGGAGGAGCTCTCCAAAGAGCTGGGTCTTCAACACTTCCTTCAAGATGGGCAGGTACACTGTTCTGGTGGTACCAGTGTGGAACATCCTCTAGTGTCTAGTGTGAGGTTTTCTAACAAGCATAGCACATTCACAGCAGACAGGGAGAGGGTTTAGAGTAGGTTAGAGGAGACCCATTAAGTATTTTGGAGGCTAACAGTATTATTATAAAAATAACATCCTAACAGAAAGATCACAATTCTAACAAATAATCTCAGAAGCAGCATTATAAACATCACAAAAGAACATTCTTACTGCAATAATTTTCTGAATTATTTTTTATTTAGAAAGTCGGATATGTATTCCACACTGAGTGATAAAGAGTTGGATGCCGTCATTGCAGAAATCCAACTAAGTCACCCAAACACCGGGTACCGAATGATGAAATCAGTCCTTCATGCCAGGGGACTGCTGGTGCAAAGTAAGTAGCCTCTTTTTCAACACACCATGGCATATTGGGGTAAAATTCCCGCCTGGCACGGTGTCTCTTATGAATGCGGGAATTTTGCGTAATTCCTTCTGGTAAGCTTGGTATTAATATTACCGCAATGTTGCCGCAACGCTGGTCTTATGAATAAAGCTGCAACGCCTTGTCATAACAGAGGGTGATGTCATGATGATATGTGGGATGTGCACGGAGCACCAGCCGGCCGCAGAATGTAAAGTCCAAGTAAACCTGGGGAGTTCATTTAGCATTTGTAAACTTTCGGCTGAGATGGTAAACTGGAGTCATGCGTAGGTCTGGGAGCTTCTCGCTTTTAAAGCTGAAGACCAGATCACCAGACAGTTCACTCGCAAAAAGACTTGAGAAGCGGGGCTTCAATAGGGATTTTTAAAAAAAATTATATTTTCTCAATTTATCACAGACTCTTTTATACCAGGGGTTGATGTATTTGACTGTTTTTTTTTTTTAGAAATCTTAAGGATGTTTCCCCTGTTTAAAACATGGGCTGTTACGCCTAATTCCAGTCTCCAGAGCAGCAGCATTCAGCATCCAGAACAACATCTCAACATCCATGAGAAATCATCTGTGCAAGACGAAAATCTGAAACTCTTTGACAATAACCTCTACAGCAATCCCACTTTCTGATTATGAACAAATGGGTGATCATTCCTGAAGCAGGTATTTGTTACTTCAATTTTATATGTAGTTCTCAGTTTAGCCAACTTGGATTGAATACTATTTAAAAAGAATCAAAATAAAATAAAAGCTACTGAACAGGGTGAAAGCATATGTATTTCAAGCGTCACGTCACCCAATTGAATACAGATGTGTTGTGAATCAGTGGTTCTGTATGAATTAATCAGATTAATATGATATGCAGCTACAAATGAATTAACATTTAAAACGACAACTATGAATATAACAGTTGTTGTTTACTGTTTCTCTTTGAAACTAAGCACAATTTTGATGCTAAAATAAATAACCACATTTACTGTACAATTCTGTAAAATCTCAATATTAAACAAATATCTATCATTTATCAATATTATTTGGCAATATAGTTTATCAATATGGTTAATATGGCATTAACATTATTTAAGGCTGGCGTTTCTCCTTTCTGCCTGCGACTAGCACGCCGATTTAAAGTTTCAGATGAGCAGCGGGATAGTTACTTGCAGAAAATGATATTAATTGAAGGGGAAAAAAGTGACATGTTTTTTCCCCAACAACTCCAGCGCCTCATCAGACCTATTAAGCCCAAAACAAACCTGCACTGAAGTTATTAGCTTGTTAACTTGTAAGAAATTCATCCGTGTTTTTTACCACTTTCAAAAGTTCTGACACAGTCTCCCCGGAGTACCAAAGTCACCAAAAATGTTCAGGGATTTTCTTCGACATCTCTAGTGCCTTTAACACAATCCAACCCCCTCTTCTTCAGAGAAAGTGGACCACCTTGGCTGTCAATCCTCATCTGGTCAGCTGGATTTCGGACTACCTAACCGACAGACCACAGTTTAAGTTGGGGGGATGTGTGTCATCTGTGGTGAATAGCAGCTGCACAGGGAACGGTTCTCTCTCCCCCACACATTTACCATCAGAAATCTAAAAACTTTTAGATAACACTATCTTTCTTTGTGTCAACTAAGTTTGTACAAAACCTTTTTTTTAATGAATATCTAATGGGTTTCATATTTTCTTTCTGTTTTTTTACCAATAGCTGGAGATTTATTGTCCATGCCAGAATAGATGGCTTCAGCCGTTTAATTGTTTATCTCTCTGCTGCAACGAACAATCGAGCATCGACAGTATTGGAGAGCTTCATTGGTGCAGTTAACAAGTATGGGTTACCATCACGTGTGCGCTCTGACAAGGGTGGTGAGAATATTGAGGTTGCTCATTTCATGGTGGAACACCGAGGACAGAACCGAAACTCACACATAACTGGAAGGAGTGTCCACAACCAACGGTTAGAAAAGAAATGTTTTGGGGTTATTTCTGTTCAATTAACTGTTGAAATCTTTTGGTTTTCTCTTCCCACCAAGAAAACGCTTCATAAATGCATCCATGTATTGTTTACTTTGTTGATCTTTGGCATACCACCAAAACCAGATAGATTGGAAATACATTTAGAAAGTTATTACTGAGCATTTATATGTAATTTGTTTTAATATACATACACATATACACCTTGGTTGTTTCACTGTTCCCTTTATTTTTTTGAGCTGTGTATATCAAGAGAAGCCTTTAGACTGTTTAAATAACGTTCAGCCAATAACGCTCACTAACATTAAGAACTTTAAAAACTGAATTGTCACATCAAACACATTTCTCACATCATTCAGACCTGAAGGCACACCATCTTGAAAAGTTATGATACTCAAGAATATAAAAGACATTTAGACTCTTTAACTAGCTGCTTGGGCTCCATGTGTATTTTAGGATCGATGTAAAGGTTGTTTTATTATTTTATAAAGGTATTCATGGTCTTGGCCCTTCTTATTTATGTGACATGGTGTTAAGTTAGGAGCCCTTGAAACCTTATTTAGATTTTTTACATGTGGTTTACTATCTCAAGCACTTTGGAGTTGCCCATGTATCAAAAGTGCTTTACAAATAAGAATTGAGTTCACAAGATTTATCTAGGATAAATTATAATTTGAAGTAAAGACATTTTTTGCTTAGACCTTGTAATATTTTCTCAATTGTGTTGTTCCAGGATAGAGCGCCTATGGAGAGATGTTTACATCCAAGTCCTTGACCCATTCAGTATTCTCTTTCACAACATGGAGAGGGAAGGGATTTTGAATCCTGATAATGAGAATCACCTTTTTGCTCTACATTGGACTTTTATGCCTCAACTACAGAGGCAACTTGGCTTCTTCATGGAAGCCTGGAACCTTCATGGCCTGAGAACAGCAGGTAGCCAGTCTCCTTACCAACTTTGGACATCATTCAGACATCTTGAAGATCCTGATCAGGTATGTAAAAACAGTTAAGTGTATCTATCATGTCAGGAGCCATAATTTAAACTATACATTTAAAAATTCTACAATGTCTACATTACAGAAATACATATTGAAACTTTCAAATGATGTCAGTTAATTTTAAAAGGGATATGAAATTTCATAATAGAATTGTTAAACATGCCATAGCTTGTGCATAGGTATCAAGAAAGACTGTAAAACAATAAAGAATCTTACATCTTTGATCAATCTTTTGTGTTCAGGTGCAGGCAGACTATGGCACTGATTGGGATGGACCGTATGGCTACGATGACCTTGGCAATGAAGCGCAAAGAGTTGAAGTACCCCAAGTGCAACTGCAGCAACACCTGACCGAGGAGAGCATTGCTAGTTTACCTGACTCCAATGTTCCCTTCATGGATGCACTTGATGTTTACACAGCTACACTAGAGCAACTGATAAGACAGAACTGGATGAGTGACGGTGCAGTATAAAGTGATACATTTATATACCCAAAAGACAGTTTTACATGTTTTGGATTAAAATAT
The DNA here is from genome assembly GCA_963556495.2 of Valencia hispanica. Lineage (NCBI taxonomy): Eukaryota > Metazoa > Chordata > Actinopteri > Cyprinodontiformes > Valenciidae > Valencia > Valencia hispanica. Next base: position 2,160,403 of record OY747706.1, read on the forward strand.
TTGCCAACCACTGGTGGCTAGAGACAGGGTTGCACAAAATTTCAGACACAAATGAATGTAAATTGCAATTTATTACATTTTCTTTACTTAAGTGTACTTTAACAGTTGTCAGTAAAATTGTTTATAAAACTTTGTAAAAGCTCTTTAATAGTTAACCTTCATACCTCACATAAGGCTCTCTTTCACCCTGTGTTTGAAAGTTACTGTTAATACAACATCAACTTATAATTACTGGCTTAACCTTCCTCCACAACCAAAAGCCTCGTAAAACCATAATGAAAAGCATGTAAATATTTACTTGGATAAACTTCAAATATAAATGGACATTTCAAATCTATAACAGCATTGAAATTTTAAACTTGAACACAAGTAGTTTTTCAAAATCCTCAAGTCAGATCATTCCAAATCCAAATTCTGTACTTCTAAGTGATGCTTCGAGGTTTTCTTTGAAGGTTTGGTAAGTTGAACATTTCTGAGGGAGTTTCAGAGTTGTCATGCAGGTTGATGCTACAGGCATGGTAACCTCAGGTGAAACCTCGACATAAAGGTGCTGGGGAGGTATACTCCAGCCTGTCCAAAACTTCAGCAGATGATGTAGTTCCTGAGAAGACCCTACAAAGACAATCATTGGTTCTTTAAAAAAATTTACTTTAGATTAATACGCATAACATTTTGAAGTTTGAAATATGAAATCACTTGACCCTGAAGCTGAAAAAGTAAAAGGCTTTCTTTAGCCAAAACAATGTTTAAAACACGTTGAAAGATAATTTAACATTCACCACTTGTGTTCAAGTGGTGAATGTTAATATTGACTAACAGCTCTAGGAGCTGAACATTGATCAGATCTCTCAAGTTATGGCAAGCGCAACAAGGCGCTGTTTACCAACACTGACCACTAGGGATAAAACAATACCTCTTTTTTCAAACCGATACCGATACTATGATCTGATTACTTCAATTTCTTCTCTGCTTGTTACAACAAATGATGGTGAATCGGATAAAAACATTTAATAAAAATTACCACAAAACAAAAATTTCAAGTGAAAAATAAAATTTCTGTGAAATTATTGTAGACCTCACATTTTAAGTATCAGTTCTTAGTATCACCGATACAGTACATTAGAACTGTATCGGCCCTGATACCATTATCGACACATCCCTACTGACTGCCATACAATCCGTTTTTTCCCCAACGCCATCAATGTCATGAACACAAACACGGATCTCAACTAATCAAACGCCATCAATCATTTTCACAATTCTCCACCTCCTTAAAAGTAATACAATGCATGCAATGTTTAGAAGAAAAAAAAATATATATATATAAAAAACAGTCAATTTCAGACTTGTAAATACCTTTTTAAATACAACTTTCTACATTTATGTTTCCTGATGCTTAGGTAATTGTGTATTAAGCTGCGTGTTACTTATTTGAAATCCTTGTTGGTCTAAGCTTGAAAAGAAGTCTATTGTGATCTCAGCATTTGAGATAACATTTACAATCTCACCGTTTTCTATATAGTCTCTCAAAAAGCCTGCGACGAGGCATGTCTCCTCCACACTGACGTGGTCATCCTCATCATCACTATCTGGATTCAGCCAGATTATCCTTTTTAGGATAGTCTGGGGGTGTTACGTCCCTCTTTCAATGTTAATGGTATAAACGGGGAGGAGAGAGTAAACTTGTGGGAAATAAGTATTTTATTTAACAATAGTAAAACCAAGTCAAGGGCTGGAGGCTCTAACAAAAATAACTAACACAGCCCAGCAAACAAATCCTGCAGAGGATTTCAAATTAGGAAGAGGAAACAAAACACAGTAGTAGTACCATACCCAGATACCTGACAACAGTTTTCTACCTTTAAAAGAAAACACTAGAATACAGTAGCAAACTGGGGAACATAAAGCCCTTTTACTAAAAGATGCTACTTATCTATTACTTCATACAAACTACTCAACAGAGCTAGGCTCCGTACAACAAAGTTTCTTAAAAAGGTTCTATAAGCTTTATCAGCCCGTCATGGAGTCTACCTGATTACAAGTAGCTCCCTAAGTTATGGTCTATCCACCCTTTTATCCTCTTCCAAGTCGTTTGGTGATGAATCAATCCCATTGGTTCCACCTGGTGAAGAGCGGATGGATCTCCATGTGATGTGGCTGTTGGAACCTTGTGTCGTTTCCATGGCAATAGGACAACAGTAAGGAGGCGGCCATCTTGCTTCAGTGTATGGGTGAAAAGTCACTCAATATGAAAGCAAGAGACAAAGAAAGACATGGGCAGAACACAGCAAACTGGGACAAACAACTAAATTATACAATATGACAAACCGTGGCAAACACGGGGGTCATAACACCTCCTCTCATAAAAACAAGAAAATGACCCATTTTCTTTCCACTGTTACATCCAATAACACCCTTTTCCTCACAAATTTCGGGACAGACAGTCTGCCATTACGTTTTCTATACCCTTTTTGTACTTGATATCTAGATTATATTGCTGCATCATCAAGGCCCAACGCATTAAACGTTGATTGCTGTTAAACATGCGAGCCAGAAACACCAGGGGATTATGATCTGTATATACTGGTAGGGGCTTATCTACAGAGCCAACGTAAACATGGAAATGTTGCAGGGCCAAGAGTAGAGCAAGAGTTTCCTTTTCAATAGTAGAGTAGAGAGTTTGACAAGAACTGAACTTCTTAGAAAAATAAGCAACGGGGTGCACCAAATCATCCTCATCTGTTTGTAGAAGAACAGCTCCAGCTCCTACTTGACTGGCATCTACTTCCAGCATAAATGGTTTTTCGAGATCGGGAGCTTTTAACACTGGAGCAGACGTTAACAGAAGCTTACACGAAGTAAATGATTTCTGTGCAGCTTCACTCCATTTGAACTCTACCTTGGGGCTTAAAAGACCTGTTAACGGCGACACAATAGTGGCAAAGTTTCTACAGAAGCATCTGTAATAACCACACATTCCCAAAAACCGACGTAGCTCATGTCGAGTGCGGGGGACAGGAAAATCTTGGACAGCATGTACTTTATCAGCTAGCATTCTTAAGAAGCCTTGTCCGACTTCTTTACCCAAATAAGATATTGTAGCTTTTACGAATTCGCATTTAGCGAGATTAACTGTTAAGTTGGCTTTAGCCAACTCCTGAAATAGATGGCGTAGGGTTTCAAAATGCAAATTCCACGAGGTTGTATGAATCACAATATCGTCCAAGTAGGTGCTGCAGTTGTCTATGTTAACCGTGACTTTATTAATTAACCTTTGAATGGTAGCCGGGGCATTTCTCATGCCAAAAGGCATAACAACGTATTGCAAAAATGTGTCAGGGGTTACAAAGGCTGAGACCTCTGAAGCTCTTTTAGTTAAAGGAACTTGCCAGTATCCTTTGAGCAAATCTATCTTGGTAACAAAAGTTGAATTTCCCACCCTGTCTATGCAGTCATCTATACGCGGGAGCGGATATGAATCAGAAACGGTAACATTATTAACCTTACGGTAATCTGTAATGAATCGAGGAGTTCCATCTGGTTTCTTTTCAAGTAAACAAGGTGAGCTCCAAGGACTGTGGCTTTGGACTGCCAGACCATTTTTTATCAGATAATCTGTTTCCTGTTTCATTAGTTTTCGTTTTTCTGGATTGACCCTATAAGGGTGCTGTTTGATTGGTTTACTTTTACTGAGAATTAGATCATGTTCAATGAGATTAGTTTGCGTAGGTGTATCTGAAAACAAACATAGATGTGAATTTATTAACGCATACAGATCAGTCTGTTGCTGTTCTGTTAAATGTGACAGCTTCTCATCCAACTGCAGAAGTGCCTCAGAGTTAGCTAGACGGGGACCTACAGCATTTATGTGTTGGAAACTCAGTTCTTCCTTTTCGTCAACCGGAATTGCGATCACACTGGCTGCGCATACCGGGTTTTCACAATCCGTGTTGGGCGGTGGTCCTGGGGAGAAGTAAAGTTTTAACATATTACTGTGGCACTGTCTGAGACTCTTTCTTCGGTTAGGAGTTTTGATGACATAGGTCGTTTCACCAACTTTATGACTAACTGTAAATGGCCCTTCATATTTCGGCGTGAGCGATCCTCCAGTAACGGGGGTCAACATTAGGACTTGATCGCCAGGAAGAAATGTGCGGGCAACAGCCTTTTTGTCAAAGGTTGTTTTCATTACTTTCTGCACACTCTGAAGATGCTCTTTAGCCACCTTATTTGATTCGTGCAATCGATGTTGGAACACCTTAATGTACTTATTCACAGCTGTGCGTTTTATCTCAGGCGATTGCAAAAATTGTTCCTTTAAGGCCTTTAAGGGACCACGAGGAACATGTCCAAAGACTAACTGTGCGGGACTGAATCCTAATGATTCTTGATTAGCTTCCCGCGCAGCAAAAAGCAAAAAGGGGACACCTTCATCCCACTGACGTCCTGTACTAACACAAAATTTTCGCAGCATGCTCTTAAAAGTTTGATGCCAACGTTCCAAAACTCCCTGTGACTCAGGGTGATAACAGGAGGACATTACATGTTTTATGCCAAGAGTTTCTGCAACATTCTTAAACAGCTCTGATTTAAACTTTGAGCCTTGATCTGTCTGAATGGTACGGGGCAATCCAAACAGAGAAAAGAATCCTACTAGTGCTTTAACTACAGACTTTGGGGTTATTGAAGAGAGAGGTATAGCCTCTGGGAAACGGGTAGCTTTGCACATAATAGTAAGCAAAAACTTCTTGCCAGACTTTGTGCGGGGTAAAGGCCCTACACAATCTATCACTATATGGTCGAACGCATCCCCAATAACAGGAATGGGTTGAAGGGGAGCCGGCGGTAGCTTCTGGTTTGGTTTTCCAGCTATTTGGCATATGTGGCATAGTTTACAGAACTGAGTTATGTCTCTTTTTAACCCAGGCCAAAAGAAATGTTCCAAAATTGTTTGGTAAGTTTTCTTAATTTCTTAGAATTCCGGAATTGCGCCGCTCAAGGTGGCAGCATGTTGGAGTAGCTCTGTTACTTTGGTTCATATTTTTTTCTTTTTTAAAAACTTTAATTCTTCCATTTCTGGTAGAAACATTGTTTTTGTGGACAACTGTTCTCTCTGGTTTTGAATGCTGTGCAGCTGGAAGGATTTTTGCTGATACTTTTTATTTGTGGACATTTGTTATGATGCATAACCATGGCAACAAGGTGGTTTACAACTGGCATCAGCTGATTAACATCACAAAAGCTCAAATAATACCTCAACTACAGCCACAAAACCCTGATGAGTTGAAAAGAAGACGCCATAGATCCAGAGCATCCTCTACATCAGACTGTCAGACAACTACAGAGCGTCTTCAGTCAGAGGCTTCTTCAGATCTGCAGACTGCTACAGGAGATCATCCCTACCCACAGCCATCAGCATCTACAACAAATCTTTGAAGGAACTTGCAAAATGAGTTACAACAACATTTAATTTCCCTTTGGGATTAATAAAGTAATTTTGAATTTTGAATTGAATTGAATTTGAATGCCCTGACCAATCGCTTTCATGAGCGAGTTTTAGAATTTTATGACGGAACTTCTGTGGAATGACGATCTGGGTTACTGTATGCCAGGTAGCCTTTTCATTCTTGGAATCAGACCAAGACCTCATCAATATTTCATGTTCGAAATAGTATCTAACATTGTTTTGCGGTGTACTTCCTACTGCTGCAAAACACTTTTTTAGTGACTCATCAGCCTTTTGCTCTTGTACTAATGTGGCTCTTGAAACAAGATTTTCATAAGGTTTTATTTGTTCACATTTTGCAAGAGTCTGTTTCTCTGACTGTAGCTCTGATTCTGGGATGTGCACCATGTTATTTTCGTACAGATGGGAAATATCCAATAACTCGTCATCTTTTTTTGATTGAGAACGCGTTACAACACATGAAGGAAATATTTCAGAAGAAAGCTGAACGTTTTCTTGATCTGGGATTGGGTTTGTAACAACTTCTGGAACTGGAATAACCAGTCCTCCAGCTAAGTCGTTTCCAAGGAGTAACTCTACTCCAGAAATGGGTAGCGTGTCACACACCGCAATGTTGAACTTTCCTTTCACTAAACCGCAATCTAGAACCACCTCATGCAAGGGAAATGACGTGTTCTCCGAGTTTAGATCTTTTAAAAGTACCGAGACACTAGAGTAACTTACTTCGTTAAAAGGAAGTATTTTTTTCAAAATCAGTGAATGAGAAGCACCAGTGTCTCGCAGTATTTTAACTGGGACAGAGGAAGTAGTTAAGGCTGCCGTGCCTTCAAATACAAATGGCGAGAAACATTTGTCAAAGTTCTGAACTGCAGGTTTCACAGTTTGAGTTTCCGACACAAAACCTACTTCTCTTGGAGGGGACACTCGTCTTTCATTTTTACAACTTAATATCAAGCAATCCTTTACCATATGTCCCATTTGATGACAATAGTGACAACGGGGTGTACTCTGGATCGTTTGTTTTTCTTGCACTCTCGGTCTGATGTCAGCTGTACGTTTGTATTTGATTTCACTATTCAGGCGATGTGTTAATGCAAATTCATCTGCTAATAAAGCAGCAGCAGACAATATAGACACCTTTTGTTCATTTAAATACAATAGAAGTTGTTCAGGAAGACACCTTTTAAACTCTTCTAGAAGTATTAGCTCTTTCAGGCCAGATAAGGAAGACACTTTAGAAGCCATCAACCATTTATCAAACAATCCATTTTTCTCTCTGGCAAATTCAACATAAGTTTGAGCCTCACTTCGTTTCCTTAAAGTTCTAAACTTCTGTCTATAAGCTTCGGGCACAAGCTCATATGCTCTTAGAACAACTTCTTTTAATTTATCATAATCAGTTATTTCTTTAGTTGGTAAAGATGAAATTACCTCTTGGGCTTTTCCACACAGTTTGCACTGTAAGAGCAGAGGCCAGACTTCCCGTGGCCAGGCGAGTGCATGCGCAAGGCGCTCAAACGCTTTGAAGTAGCTGTCGACTTCGGTCTCACGGAAAGGAGGCAACAGCTGGATACACCTGCTGATGTCCAGCATGTCTGGTCCACTGTCCGTTTTCTTGTCCTCCACTCGTGTTGGAAAATTCATCGACTGTGCTTGTATTTGGAGCTCCAGCTCCAAGCGCCGTAGTCCGACTTTTGTGTCAGCCTCAATTTCGAGTTTCTTGAGTTCCAGCTCCAATTGTTGTTTGTGTTGCAAAGCCTTCTCTTCAGCCTCATACCTTAGTCGGGCCAACCTGATCTTCAGCCGGGCAGCCTCAGATGAACCTTGTCTGGATCCAAAAGACAAAGGATCATAGCGGGGGGGTGTGACCGTCAAAGCCATCAGTCCTTTAGCTGTTGGTGGCGTCTCTTTCTCCTCAGCCACGTCCATCGCTTGTCCTACAAGGCTCTCAGTCACGGTATCGCCATCAACCTGGTCCGTCACCTGCCCTTCGAGGAGAGGATTAATAGAAGAGGATTCAAGGGGTGACAATTGTAATTGTTCCATCCTATGTACAATCCTTTCTCGTAGCTCGACTTTAAGCATCTGCTGTGCCCCAGTGAGGCCGAAGTGCACAGCCACCTCTAATAAATCCTTTTTGCGACATCCCTCCAGCTGGCCACAGGAAGGCGCCCTCAGAAAAGTTTGCAACTCAAACACAGGCATAATTTACATCTCAAAAAATTATTTATTTTTTTTTTCCACACAAGTTTCTCAAGGAAAAAAGAAAGAAGGAGAACAGTTCTAGGTTCAGGAACTAAAGATATCTAATCCCGGACAAGAACCCCACTTATTACTTCCCTCTTTCAATGTTAATGGTATAAACGGGGAGGAGAGAGTAAACTTGTGGGAAAAAAGTATTTTATTTAACAATAGTAAAACCAAGTCAAGGGCTGGAGGCTCTAACAAAAATAACTAACACAGCCCAGCAAACAAATCCTGCAGAGGATTTCAAATTAGGAAGAGGAAACAAAACACAGTAGTAGTACCATACCCAGATACCTGACAACCGTTTTCTACCTTTAAAAGAAAACACATAGTGAAAAAAGAGAGTGTCGACGAGCCGAGAGAAAATGGCAGAAAACTCGACTCCAGATTCACTGATAGATCTACAAAGAGAGACTGAATAGATATCAGCTAACTATAAAAGATGCTAGGGAATCGTTCTTTTCTGAAATCATCAACAGAAACATTAATAATGCACGGACTCTATTTGCTAAAGTGGAAAGACTAACTAATCCTTTAGTGACAGTAGCCCCTGAACTAAACTCTACCAGGGCCTGCAATGAATTTGCAGCTTTTTCACTGAAAAGATTCTAACAATTAGACAGTCAATCTGTACCTCAATATCAAAACCACAACCAGTGCCATCCCCAATCAACAACAATGTAGAGAAAATGTCTGAATTCCACGAATTAAACCAGAACAGCCTTGAAAATATCATTATCCAATTAAGCTCCTCCTCCTGCTGTCTTGATATCCTACCCACAGCTTTTCTGAAGAAAGTTCTTCCTGTTATTGGTTCTGATCTTGTTCAAATAGTGAACTCATCCCTGCTATCAGGTGTCTTCCCTCAGGCTTTAAAAACTGCAGTTATTAAACCACTACTAAAGAAGAAAAATCTGGACAACACGTTAATGTAGAACTACAGGCCGATCTCTAATCTTCCATTCATCAGTAACATTATTGAAAAAGCTGTTTCAGCAGTTAAATAGCTTCCTAACAATGACAAACCGTTTTGATGTTTTTCAGTCTGGTTTCCATGCTCACCACAGCACCGAGACTGTCCTCGTCAAAGTATTTAATGACATCCGCATAAATACAGACTGTGGTAGAACCACAGTGCTGGTTCTGTTGGACCTCATTGCAGCATTTGACACTGTTGATCATGATATTTTATTGGAACGACTGGAGAGCTGGGTCAGACTCTCTGGTACAGTACTTGGCTGGTTCAAGTCTTACCTAAAGAACAGGGACTTCTTTGTTTCAATAGGGAACTTTTCATCAGAACAAACAGAAATCACATGTGGTGTGCCCCAGGGCTCCATCCTGGGGCCCCTCTTATTTAATATCTACATGCTCCCACTAGGCAAAATTATAGCAACCAATAACATTAGCTACCATAACTACGTGGATGACACTCAGCTCTACATTACAATGTCACCAGGTGACTCTGAACCCATTCAAACCCTAAATCAATGCATTGACCAAATAAATGGATGGATGTGCCATAACTTTCTCCAGCTGAATAGAAACAAAACTGAAGTAATTATTTTTGGACCCAAGGAGGAACGATCAAGAGTCAGCACACAGCTTCAATTAATACAGCTAGAAACTACTGATCAGGCTCGAAACCTAGGTGTAGTAATGGACTCAGACCTGAACCTCCAGGGTCACATAAAGGCAATAACAAGGTCACCGTTCTATCACCTGAAGAACATCTCTAGGATTAAAGGACTGATGTTGCAACACGACCTAGAAAAACTCATCCATGCGTTTATCTTTAGTCTGATTGATTACTGCAATAGAATCTTCACAGGTCTGCCTAAAAAGTCAATCAGACAGCTGCAGCTGATCCAGAACACTGCTGCTCGTGTTCCTCACTAGAACCAGGAAAGTAAAGCACATCACCCCAGTTCTAAAGTCCTTACACTGGCTCCCTGTAGCTCAGAGAATAGACTTCAAGATACTCCTACTGGTTTATAAATCATTACATGGCTTAGCACCAAAATATGTTGAAGACCTGTTGTCACGGTACCAACCACCAAGACCACTCAGGTCCTCCAACTCTAGCCTACTAAACATCCCTAGACTCAGAACTAAACATGGAGAAGCAGCTTTCAGTTTCTATGCTCCTCTTATCTGAAACAAACTTCCTGAAGAGTGTAGAGCTGCTGAAACTCTGAACTGCTTTAAATCAAGACTAAAAACCCATCTGTTTAGAATTGCCTTCGAGTAAATGCTTGATGTCATATGTATGAAATGTGTTCATGCTCTCTTGTTTTATTGTGTATCATGTGTAATGTGTGTTTCTTTTACTTTCAATTTCCAATGTTATATTCCATGTGGGTTTTTTTTGTGTTTTTTTAAATCACCAAATCATGTAAAGCACCTTGAATTACCCTGCTGTTGAAAGTGTGCTATACAAATAAAATTGCCTTGCCTTGCCTTGCCTTGCCTTGCCTTGCCTTGCCTTGCCTTGCCTTGCCTATGAAGAAGGATCTTAAATTCTATTCTGGATTTAACAGGGAGCCAATGAAGGGAAGCTAAAACAGGAGAAATGTGATCTCTCTTTTTAATATTCATCAGAACTCTTGCTGCCGCATTTTGGATCAACTGAAGGCTTTTAATGGCATTTTGTAGACTTCCTGATAGTAAAGAATTACAGTAGTCCAGCCTTGAGGTAACAAATGCATGGACTAGTTTCTCAGCATCACTCCTGGACAGGATGTTTCTAATTTTAGCAATATTCCGGAGGTGAAAGAAAGAAATCCTAGAAACCTGTTTAATATGGGATTTAAATCTCAAGTCTTGGTCAAAAATAACACCGAGGTTCTTTACGTTATTATTGGGGGCCAATTTAATGCCATGCAGATAAAGTGACTGACAAATTAGTTTCTTTTTTAGAAATTCTGGTCCAAAGACAGCAACTTCTGTTTTGTCAGAATTTAAAAGCAAAAAGTTTAGATTCATCCGTGTTTTTATGTCTTCCAGACATGCCTGCAATCTACCTAACTGACTGGGTTCATCAGGATTTATGGATAAATATAGTTGTGTATCATCGGCATACAGTTGTGTGCGAAAGTCAGGGCACCCCTTTAAAAACAGCATATTTTATATATTTAAAAATGTATATTCATATTTACTGTCTCTCTGGTATATGGGAAAAAAAGACAATATTGTCAGGAAACATTAATGCATAGTTACATTTTATTTTATAAATTGAACAAAATTACAAAAATTAAAAACATAATTTTGGCATGTGCAAAAGTCGGGGCACCCTACAGCATCAGTACCTTCAGTACTTAGCAACACCCCCTCTGGCAGATATCACAGCTTGTAAACGCTTTTTATAGCCAACAACAAGTTTCTGGATTCTATTATTTGGGATTTTTCCCCATTCTTCCTTGCAAAAGGCTTCCAGTTCTGCAATATTCTTAGGACGTCTTGCATGCACAGCTCTTTTAAGATCTACCCACAGATTTTCGATGATGTTTAAGTCGGGAGACTGTGAAGGCCATTCCAAAACCTTCAGCTTGCGTTTCTTGAGGTAGTCCATGGTGGATTTGGAGGTATGTTTAGGATCATTATCCTGTTGTAGAAGCCATCCTCTTTTCAGCTTTAGCTTTTTTACAGATGCTGTGATATTTGCCTCCAGAATTTGCTGGTATTTAATTGAATCCATTCTTCCCTCCACCCGAGCAATGTTCCCTGTCCCACTGGCTGCAACACAACCCCAAAGCATGATGGATCCACCCCCATATTTAACAGTTGGCAAGGTGTTCTTTTCATGAAATGCTGCTCCTTTTTTTCTCCAAACATACCTTTGCTTATTGTGGCCAAAGAGTTCTATTTTAACTTCATCAGTCCACAGCACTTGTTTCCAAAAGTCATCAGGCTTCTGTAGATGTTCTGTTGCATATTTTTGACGTTGTATTTTATGATGAGGTCGTAGATAAGGTTTTTTTCTGCAGACTCTTCCATGAAGGTCTTGTTTGTGCAAGTATCGGCACACAGTGGAAGGGTGCACCACCACTCCTGAGTCTGCTAAATCTTCCTGGAGGTCTTTTGAAGTCAAATGTGGGTTTTGGTTTACCTTTCTGATCAGACTACGAGCTGTTCTCTCCGAGAGTGTCCTTGGTCTTCCAGATCTCTTCTTGACCTCCACAGTTCCCCTCACCTGCCATCTCTTAATTATGCCTCGCACTGTGGAAACTGCAAGCTGAAAACGCTTTGCTATCTTCTTGTAGCCCTCCCCGGCATTGTGGGCATCAATTCCTTTCATTTTTTCTGTCTTACACAGCTTCTTAGAGGAACCCATGGTTGCTGAGTGTTTGTACAAGGTTTGTGGAGTCGCCGTATTTAAGAAACCCTCAAATTGGCACCAGCTGGCACTCCCTAATGACAATTGTTGACACATGCTTCAGGACCAATGAGCTGGTAGAGGTCTGAGCTTGTAAAAAGAATCTGAAACTTTGAAACTCTCAGGGTGCCCCAACTTTTGCACATGCCAAAATTATGTTTTTAATTTTTGTAATTTTGTTCAATTTATAAAATAAAATGTAACTATGCATTAATGTTTCCTGACAATATTGTCTTTTTTTCCCATATACCAAAGAGACAGTAAATATGAATATACATTTTTAAATATATAAAATATGCTGTTTTTAAAGGGGTGCCCTGACTTTCGCACACAACTGTAGCTGTGGAAATTTATCCCATGCTGTCTTATGATTCTACCAATTGGAAGCACATATATGGTGAACAGAATTGGTCCAAGCACAGAACCCTGTGGAACTCCACAAGTAACTCTTGAGAATGAAGAAGATTTATCTAGATTTATTTAGATGAACAAACTGGAATCTATCAGACAAATATGATTTAAACCAGCCTAGTGCGGTTCCTTTGATCCCTGCAACATGTTCAAGCCTTTCTAAGAGAATATTATGATCGACTGTGTCATAAGCAGCACTGAGATCTAACAAAACCAGAACAGACACCAGTCCATTATCTGAGGCTATGAGAATATCATTAGTAACCTTCACCAGTGCTGTTTCAGTGCTATGATGAGCTCTAAAACCTGACTGAAACTCTTCAAACAGCTCGTTACTGTTTAGATGCTCACAGACTTGTTTAGCAACAATTTTCTCAAGGATTTTGGATAAGAAAGGAAGGTTAGATATAGGTCTGTAATTCACTAAGTCATCTTGATAAAGGGAAGGTTTCTTGAGTAAAGGTTTAATTACAGCTATTTTAAATTCTTGTGGTACGTATCCGTTTACTAAGGATAGATTCATCATATCCAAAATGGGGCCAGGAACCAAATGGAAACACATCCTTAAATAATTTGGTTGGGATTGGGTCCAACATACAAGTTGAAGGTTTAGATGAGGCTGTTTTTGATAATTCCGAAAGCTCGACTGAATCAAAACAGCCTAAGCACAAATGAGGTTCTACAGTTCTTTCCGATGCTCCCTCATTTACTGAGGAAGAAGATATAGGAAGACTTGCGGACTACGTACTTTATTGGAGTACATTAACTGGACGTAAAAGGATTGTTTTTGTTCGAATGATGGCTCTGTGGATGTGCAGGTGGTTTGTTGGTATGTTTTCCCCCATCGAGATGTTTCCGCTCCAGCCACAATACTACAATTTTATGCGTTGTGGGGCAAGGTCCCGCCTTTCTCGTTTCTGATTGGCTGATTTCTTAGTAATACTAACATTCGACAACAATCGCCTAACCCCAAGTCATTTTGTAATCCTAACATCGGAGGAGGATTACCTGACCATAATTTGACTATTTTCTTAATCCTAATATTTGGGAACCAGTGCCTAAAACTAATGTGATCCATCTGTTTAACATTCACGAGCAGCAGCCGCCTCGTGTGTAATTTGAAGACAATTTTTTTTTCTTCCTTAAACCGCTCACATGGGCCCCTGGGCCTGTGGCCATTAGAAAATCCAACCCTGCTGCCAACATTTGAGAACAAATTAAGATTATAAACCCTGTTTCAACTTTGTGAACTTTGTGAACAACCGGCAGTGTTGCCACCTTAGCCATTTTGTTGCTATATTTAGTTTGGCCAAACATTTTAAATGAAATACTTTTAACTCCTAAGGAATCAGCTTCATCTTTGTTTTTAGAAGAGTCTGGTCTGTGGTGGGGAATGTAGGGCGGTGGACAGGTAAGGGAGTGGCTGAGGCTTTTTAACTTCCCAGATGAGAGGCGAGTAAGCAGAGGTTGGAGAACCAGGAGGACTTGAGGAGACTGGCGGGATCAAGGGAGGCTGAGGGACTTCTGAGAGGATCAGACCTACCGACCAGCACCGAACAGGAGCCAGGCTAAAACATAAGGTTCTTATAGAAGAGCTTAAAGTACTTTCTGTAGATTGATTTACCACTGAATGGGAGTGGACCATCTGAGGTCTGCTTCCAGGACTCCTCTAAATACCCTTTCCATGATTAGGTCTGTTCACCGCTGGTTTTATGATGTCTGGGCATTAAAGCCTCTAAGGAGTATGAGTTCAGGAGTTGAGGATCAACGTCGCTCTGTTCTGGAGATGAAGCAGAATTTGAGACAATACCCCGCAGACGTCTTCTGAAATTAATTGAAACTTGTAGTAAAACAATGTTGGGCAGACAGTCGGCCTCTGGTCAGAAAATTAATACACTTGGTCTCACTCTTGAGGCTAAAATGTCTTATTTAGCCATCCCTTTCAGGAGAAGGTTCAATCAATAGTCACCATGATGTATCAGGGCTGTGATACTGAGGCTGGTGCAAGCAATATGTAACATATGGATTAACATCTTTCTGTCCCAGGAGACTCGTAGGAGAGACATTCATCGCTCTGTCTGAAGGACCAGAGACACATTGTGAGGACTTCCTGCTGCTATATTACCACTTTTATTAAAATCAGCTCTGGGACGCCCAGCAAAGGCACACAGTCATCTATCTGGATAACTCCTTTTTCTCCTGCTCTTTCCTTCCTCCTCCTCAGCGACATCAGCAGGGTGATGGATGACATTACCCAGCAGGGATTCAGCGAGCAGCGTTATCACGGAGCAGGTATTAGCATGGAGCCTCACAGTCCCTTCCCAGTCCATCGATTTGTGCTGCTGCCTGACCCTAACCTCCTAAAGGGGCCCTGACGGTGGAGGAATAGAGCCACGCTACAAACTCTGGGGATAAACTGTGCCTGGGCCCCGGTCCTTTATCATCCTTATTCATCCCTGCTGTCTGCCTTCTCCCTCCCCTCTGCTCTGTCCTGACTTTCTCTCTACCTCAGCCTTTCTGCTGATCTCTCTCAACAGTTTTAGCCCATTCTCTAAATGTTAATACCATTAAAGAACATTAGTAATCCTTTAAGTGTTCTCTTACTGTTTGTTTTCCCCCCCCAAATCTTTTAATGAGTTTATTTCTGACTGGCACTGTTGCTGTTAGACAGTTTGTGGAAAGCAGAATAGTTCAGTTGGTAGCTTGTCTGTCCCTCATTCAACGACCTTTCACAAATTTCACCTGACAAAAGTAAAAAACACATGAGCAGCACTGTACAGTATGTGCTGTTTGATTTAAACACCGAGGTATCAGCAAATACACTCTGCTGCTTCAGTTCACAAAGTTGAAACAGGGTTTATAATCTCCATTTGTTCTCAAATGTTGGCAGCTGGGTTGGATTATCTAATGGGCATTATGGGCACAGGGGCCCATGTGAGCGGTTTAAGGAAGAAAAGAAATTGTCTTCAAATTACAAATAAGATCCGCACTATTTATAACCTTAACAGGTAAGGCGCAATTGTGGAAACCATGGTAACATGCCCCGCCCCTACCAAAGCGAGTACTGACCGTCACCGACAGTGTTGCCACCTTAACGACTTTTTTGCTATATTTAGAGGGTTTTTAGTTTGGCCAAACATGTTAAATTAAATACTTTAACTCCTAAGGACTCAGTTTCATCTTTGTTTTTAGAAGAGTAATATATTTTGCTATAACACCCCTCTAACGCCTAAAGATTTTAAGGGGCCCAGGGGCCTCTGCTATTATCACAATCTCTGATTCTTAACCTTATTTGCTCATTCCTGTTTTTTGCTCCATTTTTCCTCACAGGAATAATTTTGATTCAGTTTTTCCTTATAGATCCAAGATCCAAACAACTATTAACACATTTCAAGACTGCACAGTGGTACAGTTGGTAGCACTGTTCCCTTGCAGCAATGGTTCAAATCCCAGATACAGATAATGGATGAATGGATGGCAGTGGACCTGGCGGAGGCGCAGAGGAAGACCCAGGACACGCTGGATGTGTTTATCGACTGGCCTGGGATCGCCTTGGGATTCCTCCCGAGGAGCTGGCCCAAGTGGCTGGGGAAGTCTGGGTCTCTTTACTTAAGCTGCTGCCCCCGCGACCCGACCCTGGATAAGCGGAAGATGATGGATGGATGGATGGATGGATGGAAGTGCTTTGCCATCTAGTGGCTGGATTGTGAACTACATGTGGTTCATTGAAGTAGAAGTGCACAACGGACAGTCTGCATGGAGTTTGGCTGATTAAGCTGAGGTTGGCTGTGTTCAAATTCAGGCGCAGCATCCTTCCAAGGCCGATTACGTCAGAGCGATGCGACGATGGCTGTCCAAACTCAAAGGCTCTTCCAAATGTGGCCCACAAGTCTGTCTTGCTTTTCCCCAGATTTGAAGCACTGGTCTGGTGTTTCCTTTGCAGCCCATCCTATCCCAAGATCTATTGCAGCTACAACAGGAGACTTTTGTTCCTATAACAATGGCGGAAGAGACGTGAAGTTTTGAATGTAAGTATATTAAAATCAAGCAAAGGAGCAAAGGAGAACCCCAGGGGAACGTTCAGCGGCTACTATGCAGGGGCCGGGGGGGCAGCAGTGACGAGCCCACGGGAAACCCGCCGGCAACCAGCCGCGCCAGGGCGGGCCGGTCCATGGACCGGGAGAGCCGGGGCCCAGGGGCGCCCCACCCCCCAGCAGAGACCCAACAAGGGAGCGGCCGACGAGGGGCCCCCGGCACCTCAGGCACCCTAGGCCAATCCCCACCGCCAACATCCCAGCGCCCCACCCCTGCCCCACATCGGGGAGCCCCACTGATAGCCGCAGCGGACGGACAGCATCCCCAGGCCGGGCTCAGCCAGCACCTGGACACCAAGTTGTGCCAGCTCCCTGGTCCTGATTCCGCGCAACGCAGAGCTCCGAGACCAGGCATCCAACAAAGCCCCTAAAAGAGGTGCCCCAACCAACCAAAGGAAGATATCGGCCCAGCGCATCGGCCGACCGACACACCGGCCGACCGACACACCGGCCCGGCCAGGCACGCACTAGGTCCGAACCAGATTGACCACCGACAGGGGCATGGGCATCCGTCACTGGCGGGGAGTGACGGAGAGGAAATGGGCCCCCATTAAATCTAAGGCCTGAGGTGCGCCAGCCGAGAGGGCAGCCCAAGACCCAACCTGACAGGTAGACAAAGACATACAGACACAGTCATACGTTCGCTCCCTCTTAAACACATACATTCTCACTAACTCACCAAGACACCCAAGAAATGACGCTGTACCCTCACTCACACACCCCATACACACTTTATGCTCCCAGGTCCAGGTACCGATGCCCCAGTAGAGCCACCAGCCCCCGGACCCGGGAGATGGACCCCCTACCTTCTAGGATGGAGACAAGCAGACCGCCAAACTAACTAAGAAAAAAAAACCTGGCAAAAACATAACCTCCTTGGTGGAGGTAATTAATCTATTTTCTGGTTACGAATCAAAGGCAACTCTTTTAGGCTCGATTTAAACAAGCTCAGCGTTTCATCAGTTATGTGGAAGTTTGTTCCAGATTAGAAGAGCATAGAAATTTATCCTTACATTCAAATTAATCAAATCAAACAATGCATCAAGTTCAGTGCATTATTCAATTTGGTTAAAACGTTTTCTATCAAAGGAAACCCAGCAGTTTGCAATGAATTAATGACTTGCAGCATTCCCTCTTCCTGGATGAGCGTGTAGCGACAGTAGAGAGGAAATGTGTCCCTTTAATTGTAAAAAAAAACCTAGCAGAACTAGTTAATTAGGACACCTACATTTATACTAACATTAAATGCAATGTTTAAAATTAATAATCTCTAATTAATTTAATGTCTGATTAAAAACACAAGTACAAAATCTTTTGGGCACAACTTTTTATGTTCTTGCTATTAAAGTTGAGGTAAACTTATTACATCCAAGTCCAATTCAATCCAAATATAAAGCAGCTCAGTCTGATTTAATGAAATCCTTATTGATGCTGCAGTCATGTTACATCACCATGAAAGTTCATGTTTAATCTCACAGTGACGACTCTAAATATTCCACTCATCCAAGATACTGTGTTGCAACGCTGGAGAAGCAACAAAGTTAGATATAACTTACAGTGCAGTGCTTCATATTGACAGAAGAAATTAAGGGATAAAAAAAGATCTTAGAGGATGATGAAATTATCACCTGCTATGTTACGACCAGTGATGAAAGGTCAGTCGGTGGCAGAGTGCTGCAGTTATACTGCTGCCAAATTAATATGGACTTGTTCAAACTGCTTAAGGTCAGATATATAGATTATTATTCTTGTAAGTGAACATACTGTGCATGCTTCTGTTTCTTAGGAGGTAAGTTTTCTGTAAAATTCAATGTTTTTACTAATTGTTATTTGGCTGTAGAAATATTAAATCACTCCAAAATGTTCCTAAATCTATCAGCCTTAATAGCTAACCCTTAATAAGACCTAAAATAATAAAAGCAAATAATTAGTATTCTCAAAAATTACATCAATTTTTAATGTCTACTCTCTACTGAAATGTGTTTTTCTGATAATTTTCAACAACAACAAAAATGTGACCACAAAAAATGTAAGGCTGCAAAGTTTGGAAAATACAATATTTGTATCACAACTGAACCTCATCCATCCATCCACCCATCCACCCACCCACCCATCCATCCACCCATCACTCCGCCCATCCATCCATCCATCACTCCGTCCATCCATCCATCCATCACTCCGTCCATCCATCACTCCGTCCATCCCTCCGTCCATCCATCCACCCATTCATCCATCCATCCCTCCGTCCATCCATCCATCCATCCATCCATCCATCCATCCATCCCTCCATCCGCCCATCCATCCATCCATCCACCCATTCATCCATCCATCCATCCGTCCATCCATCCATCCATCCCTCCGTCCATCCATCCATCCATCTGTCCATCCGTCCATCCCTCCATCCCTCCATTCATCCATCCACCCATCCACCCACCCACCCATCCATCCACCCATCACTCCGCCCATCCATCCATCCATCACTCCGTCCATCCATCCATCCATCACTCCGTCCATCCATCACTCCGTCCATCCCTCCGTCCATCCATCCACCCATTCATCCATCCATCCCTCCGTCCATCCATCCATCCATCCATCCATCCATCCCTCCATCCGCCCATCCATCCATCCATCCACCCATTCATCCATCCATCCATCCGTCCATCCATCCATCCATCCCTCCGTCCATCCATCCATCCATCTGTCCATCCGTCCATCCCTCCATCCCTCCATTCATCCATCATCCATCCACCCACCCACCCATCCATCCATCCATCCCTCCCTCTGTCCATCCATCCATTCATCCATCCATCCATCCCTCCATCCATACATCCATCCACCCACCCACCCACCCACCCATCCATCCCTCCCTCCCTCCGTCCATCCATCCATTCATCCATCCACCCATCCATCCATCCATCCCTCCGTCCATCCATCCATCCATCCATCCATCCACCCACCCACCCATCACCACCGTCCATCCATCCATCCATCCCTCCGTCCAACCATCCATCCCTCCATCCAACCATCCCTCCCTCCCTCCCTCCCTCCCTCCCTCCATTCATCCATCCATCCATCCCTCCCTCTGTCCATCCATCCATCCCTCCGTCCATCCATCCATCCATCCATTCATTCATTCATCCATCCATCCATCCATCCATCCACCCACCCATCTATCCCTCCGTCCATCCATCCATCCATCCCTCTGTCCATCCATCCATCCATCCCTCCCTCCCTCCCTCCCTCCCTCCCTCCATCCATCCATTCATTCATCTGTCCATCCATCCATCCATCCACTCATCCATCCATCCATCCATCCCTCCCTCCATCTGTCCATCCATCCATCCGTCCATCCATTCATCCATCCATCCATCCCTCCGTCCATCCATCCCTCCGTCCATCCATCCCTCCATCTGTCCATCCATCCATCCACCCCTCCGTCCGTCCATCCCTCCATTCATCCATCATCCATCCATCCATCCACCCACCCACCCACCCATCACCACCGTCCATCCATCCATCCATCCATCCCTCCGTCCAACCATCCATCCCTCCATCCAACCATCCATCCATCCTTCCCTCCCTCCCTCCCTCCCTCCCTCCCTACCTCCCTCCCTCCATCCATTCATCCATCCATCCATCCATCCATCCATCCCTCCCTCCCTCTGTCCATCCATTCATCCATCCATCCATCCATTCATCCATTCATCCATTCATCCATCCATCCATTCATCCATCCATCCATCCGCCAGGGTATCTATCTTCTGAGTTTAGGTGTATTCTCCAATTTTTAAATTATTAACTTTATAGTTTCTAAAGCTCATTGAGATGATAATTTTTTACATGAAGTTCATGATGAGGAATAAAAGGCACACAGAGTTATTTTTAATAGGACATAATTACATTTAGATGGAAAGAAGCTAAAACCATTTCTCTGCAGTTAAGTTAAACTTGTGTTGTTGTTGACAGAAGTTTCCATCTTTGGACCAGAAGTTCTTAAACAGAAACTGATTAGTCAATCACTTTATCTGGATGGCATTAAATTGGCCCCCAGTAATAACGTAAAGAACCTCGGCGTTATTTTTGACCAAGACTTGACATTTAAATCCCATATTAAACAGGTTTCTAGGATTTCTTTCTTTCACCTCCGGAATATTGCTAAAATTAGAAACATCCTGTCCAGGAGTGATGCTGAGAAACTAGTCCATGCATTTGTTACCTCAAGGCTGGACTACTGTAATTCTTTACTATCAGGAAGTCCACAAAATGCCATTAAAAGTCTTCAGTTGATCCAAAATGCTGCAGCAAGAGTTCTGATGAATATTAAAAAGAGAGATCACATTTCTCCTGTTTTAGCTTCCCTTCATTGGCTCCCTGTTAAATCCAGAATAGAATCTAAGATCCTCCTTCTTCCATATAAAGCCCATAATAATCAGCTCCATCATACATCAGAGATCTGATTGGTCCATATGTTCCTAACAGAGCACTTCGCTCTCAGACTGCAGGTTTACTTGTAGTTCCTAGGATTTCTAAAAGTAGAATGGGAGGCAGATCTTTTAGTTATCAGGCTCCTCTCCTGTGGAACCAGCTCCCAGCTTTAGTCCGTGAGGCAGACACTCTGCTACTTTCTCTCCTACTACTCTCCAGTTGTATTATTTGCCGTCGCCTATTTCTTTCTGTGTCTCTGCTCTGTCTTCTGGAACCCCCAGTCAGTCGTGGCAGATGGCCGCTCGTACTGAGCCTGGTTCTGGTTCTGCTTCTGGTTCTGTTGGAGGTTTCTTCCTGTTAAAGGGGAGTTTTTCCTCTCCACTGTTGCTGCATGCTTGCTCAGTATGAAGGGTTGCTGTGAAGTCAACGACACAAAGCAGGCGACTTTCTGCTGTTGCTATATGTTGGTCCAGGAGGAGTGAACGCTGCAAGTCAATGACTCAATGACATCTGCTGGGATTCCTCAGATAGAAAAAATTTTAACTAATTAGAATGTATGTGTGATTGAATTGAAGTTACTTTTCTGTAAATTCCCTTGAGATGACGTGTTGAAAATTGGCACTGTATACATAAATTGAATTGAATCGGATAAAACCTTCCAATCATCTTGATGTTAGACTGAAGACTCATTCTCTTCTGTTTGAAGGAACAGAATAACTGAAGAACTAAACCAGAACCAGAACAGCTGCAGTTCGAAAAAGTAAACATGCTCTACCTGAGTGCGTTTAAAGTCTGTCAGTTCTAAAGACAGTTGGTTGGTTGCACTGGATTTTATTAAGGGGTATGAGAATAAAAGCAGCTTAATACATTTTAACATTACATTAAATTGTAATTAAATACATTGACATTTGAGTTTAGAAAATTAGGAAAAAGGAGAAACATTTTAAAGGACATGAAAACTTTTGCAAGGCATTGTATACTGCATACTTTTTGTGTTTAGGGTTTTGATAAAGGCTGAAATTGATAAATTATTAAGAACTATTATTTGTATATATCACTTTATCATCATAGATCTAACTTTCAAAGGTTTCCAAATACTTTATATGATGTGTTTAAAAGCAAAAAAATACTTTTTCATTTTAAAGTAGGCCGATGGCTGTTCTCTGAGCTTTCATTTGTTCTGTGTCTACTTTCATAAATTAGCAGCTGAACATGTTTGGGTCTGGCCTTCATCAGGAAGCATCTGTGCATATCCACGCTGTGTAATAACCTCACCAATCTTAATCACTGATACGACAACCACCCGCTGATCTTTCTTTATTTTGCTGCATCAAAATCGTCGCCCCAGCCTGTTTTTTTTGTGTCTCTGTTGCCATTCAGCCGGACTGTCAGAGGGGGGCCCAAAGTGATATGTGGGGTGGGGGGGGTGAAGATGCTGTAGGATCTGTTACAATACAGGGAAGCGAGAGGCAGCGCTCCCCTGGACTGATTAGAGCAGCCACAGGGGAGCACAACGAGGAGACTTAATTAAAACTCATCTAGATGGAAAATGTGGTGAAAAAATGTCATTTTGCGGAGGTTTCATGCAGCTCTGGGCTAAGAGAAGATTTAGAAGTACAGAGCTGTTGGTTTGGGGCTAGCTAACCAAATAAGGTTGAATAAAAAATGATCTCAATTAGCACGGCTTGGGTCCACCTGGTGCACCATGAGATGCAAACATTTCAGAAGCTGCAGGTTCCTTCACTATAACCCTCCTTTCTGCTCTTTGTTTCCATGACTCCAGACAAAGTGAACACAGATTAACACGTTGTTGTAGCTCCAACTATTCCAGAGCACAGCAACAGAAAAAGGCTCTTCCCTGCATGTGCACGTTTACCTTTTTCATCCCGCTCACAGCCCAGCACCGCTCTAACAGCCATTAAAAATAATGAGTTGGCCATTTTCACCGCCTGTTACTTGAAAACAATCCATATCACACAGGGGACCTCCTGCTAGAGACCGAGGAGCAACAATTTCTGAGAGATTTACTTAACAACCTTTCTCTGCCCTTGATCGGGCCGCATGCAAACAGTAAACAATTGACATCCCATAACATAGTTCTGTCATACGTCGCATTTAGTCTTGAATATGTATCTATAACTGCTGCTTTTGTTTGCTGCTCTTCACTGAAAGTCACTTTATTATAACAGCAGCTTTTATTCATGTGCTCCAAAGTGGCCTTCAGTGCAGACACATCAGACCTTTTTAATAAATGATGTTTTTGTCAGTCTGAGATAAAAATGAGAAAAAACCAACAACACAACGCTGAAACTGATTTCTGATCACCTCCAGGCTCTGTGAAGATGTTGGTATTTCATAATGGAAGTGAAGATTATCTATATTACTTCCATGCTCAGACAAAGTATTAATGTGTGTTCATGTGTGTGTTGAAGTGGTTAATGCATCGCCGAGGGGAACGTGTATTTTAACTATTGCCTCCTGACTTTCTGAACGATGGCCATCGTGAATTAGTTGAACTAATCCTTCCAGAAAGGAGCAGTTATCTCAGCAGCAGAGTTTTTCCTCTCTTTGGGGGAACTGAGTAGTTTTCTGCTGTTGAAGCTCAGAGGAACATTGCAATTCCAATTCCTCCCAAACAAAATTTGATTGTACATTGCACATTTTTTATGGTTAGAGTCACACAAACGCTTCCCTTCATGTTGGTTTGTGTTCTCTTTACCTACCTGGTTGAACTCCTGCTGGTTTCCTTACCCAAAATCGTTTGTTTATTGAGCAGGAACAGACGTGCTCCCTGGTCGTCTCCTGCAGCTCAGGTCAGAGTTCTGAATGGGTCCAATTCTACCAACCTGCACCTGAACCCAACTCGGTACCGTCACACCGACGCAGTACAGCGACTATATGTAATTCTTTGAAGATGATTTTTTTTAGCAGAGCTTGCTCTTAGGTTGCAATTTTTTTCTGCTGTCCGTCATTTTTACTGACAGAGTCAAAAAAACTAACTTATCTTCAATCTCAAAAACCCGTCAATACAAGCCTTGGTCTTTAAGCATACATATTCATACTGAACTGTGACATCACGATCAATTTATTGGTTATTGTTTCCACTTCTTTGCTTATTTGTCCATTTTACTGTTTTACTTTTGGTAGTTAGAATCATTATTCATTCTTATTTTACTTACTTGACATCCATACTTGACTATTTAATTTTTCACATATGTAACTGACTTGGAATCTGTATGACTGGACTGAAAAGAAAATATATTTATGTATATAAATCAGATATTTTTGTTAGTAAAGTGCCTTGCTGTGATTTGGCACTAACTAAATAAACATTTTCTGTATTTTAGCTGAATCTCCTGCAAGAATTGGCTTCCTATTTACAAAATGTATATTGAAATATTCATCTTGTCATGTAAAATTAAGAAGCATATAATGAAGTGTTTTTCTCTGCACAAGCTCATCATCTTCATTTGTTCCCGACTGAATAAAGAAATCATTTAGGAGGTTCTTCCCCTGAACCTTTACAAGGTTTAATACCCGGGTGGAAGCAGATGTAAGTGAGGATGCAAACAAGATGTTTCATCCCCATAGCGCTGCTTGCAGCAGTCTTGGAAGTCTGCCTGATTGGAGCCAGGATGATGGCAAATGGCTCCAGGCAGGCCAGACAGAGGCTTTACTGAAGACAAACAAAGATCACCGAATTGGTCTGACTACATCACCAGGTACATGTGTGTTGAATTGTGAGTTACTGTGTGTAAAAAATGACAGCTATGTTTTAGTTGTGTTCACATTTTGCTGCCAGTGTTTACAGTTTTACTATGGAAGTAGGAAATGTGTTTAGTGACTGAGAATGTGTTTAAGGTTTGGCCAAATCAGTGTTTGATACAGAAAGTGAGTCTAGACCACTGAGAATTTGGTTTAGAGAATTGAGTTTAATGCATTACCGGACCGGAACAAGGCTGCAGGTCCAGATGGTGTCAGCCCCAGAGTCCTGAAGGCCTGTGCTGAGCAGCTCTGTGGGATTCTGCAGCACATCTTCAACCTTAGCCTAACGCAGGAGAAGGTTCCAGTGTTGTGGAAGACATCCTGCCTTGTTCCAGTACCAAAGAGAACTCACCCATCAGTCATCAATGACTATAGATCTGTTGCCCTGACATCCCACATCCTGAAGGTCCTGGAGAGACTCCTGTTGGCACCCCTGAGTAAACAAACAAGAACATATCAGGACCCACTGCAGTTTGCTTATCGCTGTGGAGTTGGAGTTGAAGATGCCATCATCCACCTGCTTCAACCAACCCACTGTCATCTGGACAAAGCAGGCAGCACTGTGAGGATCATGTTCTTTGATTTCTCTAGTGCATTTAACACAATTCAGCCTGATTTGCTCTGTCAGAAACTCCTGAAGACACAGGTGGAGCCCTCAACAATCACCTGGATCAATGACTACCTGACCAACAGACCACAGTTTGTGAGACTGAAGAATTGTGTGTCAAACCAGGTGGTCAGCAGCACAGGAGCACCACAGGGGAGCGTACTCTCACCATTCCTTTTCCCTCTGTACACCTCAGACTTCCAGTACAAATCAGAGACGTGTCATCTGCAGAAATACTCAGAGATGTATCAGAGATGGACAAGAAGCTGAATACAGAGAGCTGGTGGACCGCTTTGTGACATGGTGTGGAAACAATCGTCTCACCTTGAATGTGAACAAAACAAAGGAGATGATTGTAGATTTCAGAAGAAACAGGGATAAGTCAAACACTGTTTCCATCATGGGAGAAGAAGTGGAGATGGTTGAGGAGTATAAATACCTCAGAGTTCACCTTGACAACAGACTGGACTGGAGACGGAACAGTGAAGCCGTCTACAAGAAGGGACAGAGCAGACTGGACTTCTTGAGGAAGCTTAGGTCCTTCAAGGTTTGCAGCAAGATGCTGCAGATCTTCTACAAGTCTGTTGTGGAGAGTGTAATCTCTTCCGCCGTCATCTGTTGGGGTAGCAGCATCAGAACCAGGGACTTAAAAAGGCTCAACAACCTGATAAAGAAGGTTCTGGTTCTGTTCTTGGGACGACTGTGGAAAATCTGGAGATGATGATGCAAAGAAGGATTCTTTATAAAATCAAAAAAATTATGGACAACCCTGAGCATCCTCTTCATGAGACAGTCATACAACAACAGAGCGTCTTCAGTCGGAGGCTTCTTCAGTTTCGCTGCAACACAGACCGCTACAGGAAATCCTTCCCGCCCACAGCCATCATCATCTACAACAACTCCTTAAAGAATTAATTATATGAGCTACACCAACACTTAATTTCCCTCTGGGATCAATAAAGTATTTTTGAATTGAATTGAATTAAAATTTTAGAAAAACTGTAATATCTGTTTCTGCACATAATTCTATGTCACCCATATCCAAAGTTGGGAAATTTCCACCACGTTTACGCGATACATCCAGGTTCACGAAAAACTGCATCTCAGGGTTCTGCAGTCCTGCGAGAGAAACAATCCCTGGTAAACGGACACCTTTTGGACCTATTGGCTGAGATTCTTCACTTTAGGGATTCTACGCACCACATCACGGAGAATCGTTGCTGTCGCTGTGGACCCTTCAGTCCCAGTTAAACTCCACCCATTCCGTTTACTTTCTGGTTCTCATCCTATCACTGACCTCTATTTCTGTTCTCCAGACCATCCAGAGCAACCAGACCTGAGCTAAGAGATTTCCACCAACGCCACATTTACCATCATTGTAAGACATGTTTTAAAACTTTTCAACTTTACTTGGCTATTTGTGATTCTGGCTGTAGACCTTCTTACTAACTATTTATTACAAGGTGTTAGTCTTACTATATTCTAAAAACAGATAAAAATAAAAACAGGTAACTCTTCAGATTACTTAAAATTATTTTTTTTTGTCAAGTTCTTCTTTTACCATTTTATTGGGTTTTCATGAGATGGGTTCAATTTTATTGTGATAATCATTAGGATTCCCTAAACAAACACCTCATATATTAGTAAAAGTAGTGGTATAAATCGTATTAAAATAGATAATCGGGATAATTCATGATGAGAATAATTTTTCAATTCATGTTTAGTTAGAACAGCTTGTATTTCGTGTCTCCCAACACCTTCAAATGCTTCCTGCGTCTTTCTTTCTCCCACTCATCTCAGGGCTGCAGCTAGAAGTTAGACTTTTTCCTCTTCAACCCTGGAAGACACCTGGAATAATTTCCCTGGAGTGCAGGGTTGATTTTAGGCAAGAGAAAAGAGTCTCGTAGTGATAAATCAGGTGTGCAGAGAGGTTGGTCAAGTAGAAAAACTGCTTCACTGAAGCCTGACTGCTCTGGCATATTGTCCTGATAAAGGAGGGAAACCAGTTACCTGCTGTGGCTTCACACATTTTCTTCAACATATTGTTTATTTTACCTGTAACACTTTAAAGGGAGAAAAAATCAGCTCAGTTCGTAGTGACTAAAATTTGTTGCTGTGAATAAATGGAGACAGATAAAGAAGTCGTGACCAATTCTATCTCTAGTTCTTCAAACACTGCAGCACTCTGTTGTTTATGCATTGATTTATTAAAAGTTATATTAGTTATCTCTAGATAAATGTGTTATCAAGGGTACCAAATGTATGAGTTCAAAATTCCCCCAATTTATTAAAATATTCAAGATCTTGGAGTAATTATTAGTCCATTTAAAAGTCGTTAGAACCAAGTGTCATCACATGTATGTTTGTGCAGCCTCGTCTCTAATAAAAAGAAAACGGTTTCCATCATATTTCCCCCGGGTTTTCATCAAGAGACACCCCCGCTGCTCTGAACAACTAGATTTAGTCTGTTCTGCCTCCGAGAGGAAAAAGATAACTGAAGAAAGAAAGAGAGGCGCTGGAAGAAGGGTGAGTAAGGAGTCAACTGGCTAAAGCAAAGACAGGAATAGGCAGCTAAATGAGCTCCACAGGGGACGGCACAACAGTGCCGAGATGATAGTGACATGATGAAATGAGACATTTCACCGCGGAGAATGAATCAGGAAGTATTGTCTGTAATGTCCTTGGTTAAAATGGCTGCACTGCGCTCCGGTCTGCCCAGACGCCTCTTCAACAAGTGAATTTAACATGCTAATCTGCCCCCCTGCACATTTCCAGAATGTTCATGAGTGACGCTTGACTGAGCAGCAACATCGATGCATGCATACGTGTTTTAGTTTGCCTAATGGAGCATTTAAATGAGAGGTGCCCAGCTGGTGCTGGAGGCCTCTGAAATAGCAGCAATGGGCTCCACACATAGAAACCCATTTCCAGACTGTGCTGTGTGTCCTGATAGGACATGGACGTCTTAGATCACCGTTCCTTCTGTTGTCTCAGAGTCGGACTGAAAGAACAGTTTGTACCTTAGAGGAGAAGCATGCAGGGAAATGAATGGCTGACCACTGTGACCGTAGGACTGAGGCTGGTCTCTCCTGCAGGACTTCATGGGAAAGACCATCACAACGCAGCACACTTTTTCATTTATTTTATCTTGACGGATGCTGAGACTCAGTTGGAAATGATAGAAAGAGTGTGAAATCACAGATTAAATGAAAGTCCGTACAGCAGTGGGCGAGAGAAATCCCCGCTGCCAAAAGAAATACAGAGAAAATGCCAACAGGCTTTTAATGTATAATACCAGCAGCTGAATAGATTATAATGCTGATGTAATGTTGCTTTATTCTGAGTTTTAGTAACAAAGATAAAAAAGGATAATGAAATCATTGTTTTTATCTCTATTGATTGGCTGTTTTGGTCAAAATCATTAATTTAAGGGAGGCTGGGACGTTCTCTGCTCATGCTTCATCACTTTGTGTAATTCTTACCTTTTAAATTCAACTTTTTAACTTTTCCATCATTAATCTCTGTGGCTCTGCTGAGCATAGTTTTGATCACACATGCGGTTAAAACTTCTGAGGAAAAATATTCCCAAATTATTCAGAAAAATATACAGATTCTATCAATATTAACAGATTATTTACTATAACATAGAACACAGTTACATTCATTAACTACAGGGAAATCACTCAGAAATGTCTTGGCAGCCTTTTTTCTGTACTGTGCTCGCTCTGACAGAGACTAAGATTGAAGAGGGTTTTTATATTTAGGAGGATCTTAAATTAGAAATGCACCGGAGATGATGGAGAACGGGCAAATTGGACGTTTCCAGTTCCCTTTGTTAAGGCACCAGTTTGCCAAAGATGAGACCCCAAGGCAGACCTGGAGCGAGCTGCAGGGAGGACAGATCCCAGCCTTGGGCCGTCCCACTGGGGGACAGCTTGCATAAGAAGGACTTATTGGCTTTAGTTATCATTTTTTGAATATTTTGAACATTCCTGTACATTTTGCAAAAAATATTAGGATGAGGAAAAATGTTACAAAAGCAAAGACTATTTAAATATATCAAAAAATGCATAGTTTTAATTAAAAAATATAACAGGAGATAGATTTGGTGTCAGCATGGAAAGCTTTTTATTCATTTTATTTCAATGCATTAAATACATGTAAAAACAGATTTAGGACTGTTGGTTACCATGGCTACAGTAACAGTGGACAGACATGCTAAAGTAGAACAGAAAAGTACTGAAACGCATTCTTACATGCAAACTTCCAAAATAGTGTAATAATATGAGGTATATTTATAAAGTGCCTTTAAAGCAAAGAGTACTCACTAAAGTGCTGAAAAATAAGAACGAGAAAGAATAGGCAATATAAAACCCAAAAATATATTAAAAATATTTGCATTCTGTTTCATAGTTCTATCAGATCAGTCCCAGGTAGCTGTCACAGAACAGCCTTCATGTCATAAAATATTTGCCATTATTCTGCATCTTAAGATGAAATCAACATCAACACTTTGATGTTTTTCACTGCTGAGATCTTCCCTTCAGATTCAACGGCAGCTGCAGAATGACCAAAGCTTCAGATGTACAGTAGGTAACATGATTTAATCTCTAAAAATATAAGTCACTAAATATTAGTATTTTAAAATGACAGCATTCTTCATATCTGGAGCTACAGGACCAAACTGTGATCCACCGTTCAGATGCTTCAACTCCATCCAGTGAAGTCAACATTGATTAACCACATGATGCCGATATAGTTACCAGCTGTCTGTGTAATGAACCCTCCAGAGCGACAAAGTCGGGTTTTTTTATTCTTCCAGTTTTCACACAGTTGAATATGTGCATTTTTTCATCAAAGCATCCGTTGGTCATTCATGCAGAGCAGAGGCAGATCTGAATCTGCCGCTGGTCAAACAGAGAGGAGTGTTTAGGTGGACCTCCTCGCCCTCATAACCAGATGGTGTTACACCACATCAGCCCAGCCTTGACCTTACTGGATGCTACTGGTTCAGGGTCAACATGTGAACTATCACTGCTGACTTATTCATTAATAATACATATCATCTTTATTTTCTCAAAGTAAAAGCTTTGCTTTGAGAACTGACTGTTCACAAAGCCGGATCAGTGAGTGTAATTCCAGTCAAGCTGGGTGAATATTTATAATCAGAGAAAAATGGATGTTTGACTGAGTGAAATGTTGCACAAAATATTTATATTCATGGATGCATTCTGTTTGTTTCTGCAGATCTAAATGTTTATATTCTAAGATTCTGAGGCCGTTACGACATTTCTAAAAGAAAATATGGACAATAGTTAAACCACACTATAAGAATTGATGCTGGATTGAAGGCAAAAGGTAGTAACACCAAATATTGATTTGATTTAGATTACTCTTTTGTTTGCTCACAAATTGATAAAAATAAACAATCATTTATATTTATGAAATCATCCTTTATTTAGTGCATTTTTTCACACCTGCCTAAACCTTTTGCACAGTACTGTATATTCAGCTTTCTGATTAAATTCCGTTTAAATCAAATCCTGTATCTCAAAGGGAAATTAAATGTAGTCGTAACTCCTATCATCAGAGAATCTTCAAAGGATCGTTCTGGATGGTGATGCTGTGGGCTGGAAGGATCTCCAGTAGCAGTCAGCCTTGCAATGACCTCTGACTGAAGACTGCTGCTGTATGACAATCTCATATCCATCATGACATGCTAACAGCTCAATATCCAGGCAGCAGATGATATTCCACAGTAGCATCTCCTGAATGACTGCATTAGTTGTTGGCTAGCTCCACTAATCCACTTCATTTGCTTTTGCAGCTCCTCTTTAAGTCTCAGAAAGCTGGGCAGAGAGATGTTGGAGTCAGGGATGTGATCCTTGTTCTGATGCATGGAAGAGATGGTTTGAACTTTCTCCTCCTCTCTCTGCTCTTTGGTCCTGCTCTGCATCCATGAAACCTCCTAATACCAAGCAGGTTAATTCTAGGTCATGATAACCTTTTCTTATGATCTTCTGGTTTGTGTTGTCCAGTTATAGAACTCAATGCAGACTGGGAGAACGTAGGAAGATGTTCCCAGATGTTCCAGGAGACAGCTAGAGACTGGAGAACCACCTTCAGAGGTTTACAGGCGGAGGGCTTCTTATTCACTACTGATTAGGATCAATCATTTTATAAATTGCTGACGTTAGCAAGTGATATTTCCAGCCTGATTAAGATGAGTGAGCAACCTATGAGACCAGTAAGACTAGAATATTAACAGCTAACAGTTCAAATTATGCCAAAATTCCCCCTAAAGTGTAGTTTGTGTAAGTCATTTGGCAGATGGTTTAGAAAGCTTTGAATTTGAAGCAACTCTTCAATTAGATCATCATCTTGGAGTGTTTTCTGCAGAAAAGATAGAAAAGAGCCAGTCTGGTAATGAAGAATCTCATGTTGAAGCAATTATCAATCCAAATCTTCATTTGTCACCAGTCAATTATTGTTGTTATTGATGGTCCTCAGACGCCTCCAATCCTTAGACTGCTTCATTTAACGGATCCAAGGATTAATCATGTTGTTCATTTGTTTGCCAAATTGCATGTAATTGTTTAATGGCCAGCATTTGTTTCAAGTTCCATTCTGAATGCTGCGACTGAAAAGATGGAGCAAAAACACAAAATGATTTCAATTTGATCATTTATGACTCATCAGAGCCTTTCAGAAAAAACCTTCCCAGGATTTTCCCCCCTAAAAAAAAGCTTCCAGTTTACTGTTTGTAGTGAGTAGATGTGTGCTATTTTATATGGTTCAATTCATATTGAATACTTTATGTGATTAATTTAATATTAATCACATAAAATAGCTGTCAATATTATTGATTAAAGTCAGACGGTATGCATCACAGAAGAATTAGTTGCTGCTGTTAGTTGTCGAGTTGCTGTGCCCCACCTAACTTATCATGCCAGAGACACTTCTTGATGGTCTCATTAGTGATAACAATGTCCTCGTTAGTGACCTCTACGGCCCTATCAGTGTGATTGTTTCTGGTTAAAAGTTCGAAGCCGGATTCTTCCAACCCAACTTTCAGATCTGAGGAAGCCTCTTGGATGAGAGGCGAAACATCTTCAAGATAACAGGAGAAGTCCAGCTGCCTTCATCTAAATTCTTCGAATCAGCGTGTTCTCTGCTTTATGTTCTCGCCCCCAGCAGAATACAGCCTGCACTGACTGCTAAACATTTACACAGACGGAGGAACATCACAGAGCAACATCAGCAGTGAAAGTGTGGATGGAAAACTGCTCCTAACTCAGGTATTTATTTAGGAATGCCTGCTAAATGTTACACCTTCTGTATTAACTGTAATGTTTAAGCATCAGAGCCATGATTATAAAGTGTTTCCATTTTCTAACTGTAAAAATGTCTTCTTTTCTGATACTTTCTAAAAGGCAGGACGTCATGGCTGCCAGACAAACAGCCCTGAAACTAATGCCTGGAAAGTATCTAAAGCTTTAAAAGATCTCTCTGGGATTTTGCCTGAAACTGAGATCGTTTGATAGTTTAATAATGTTTTTGTTGTTGTTGACATCTAACAACTCTTTATTCTCTGATGGAATCATTTTCCAGTCTAAATGTGACGGATCCCACAGTGTGACCGTGAAATAATGAGCAAAGCCCTCCAGAAAAAACTGTTTACTACGCGTGAATTTGAACTTACTTCTCACTAAACTGGCAGCGAGTGAAACGGACAGACAGACAGACAGACAGACAGATATAGATAGAAAATAACTTTTAAAGCAGGTATTAGGCATACTTTTTATTTGGCCCACGTTTCAGTATAGAATTAAAATTAGATGGTTTTTCATTATATATATATATATATATATATATATATATATATATATATATATATTTGGGCTGTCAAAACACATAAAATTTTCTATGGCAAATCTGCGAAACAAGGTTAAATTACATTTTTCTTTCATGCCTGTTAACAAACTTCTAACACAGTATAGCTATAAATATTTTGTGAAGATTAAAAAAAGAAACAAACAAAAATAATTAAGTGGTTCTGTCGCATTTGTCTAAAAAGCTCAGCCAATAACATGGCTCGGTCCAAAACCAACGATTGGACCATCCAGTTGTCTCTCACCAGACAGGCGCACTTTCACATTTTCCTGACTCCTCCCCTCATTAAGCGCTCCCGCATTTTGCAACTGAACAGCCGGCTGCTACCAAAATTAATGATTTATGAGTGGTTTCTGTTTATATCATCAACTTTTCCCTTACAGGTGATTTCACCATATTACTTCAGGAAAACTGTGACTGGTGTTTTGCGCTCTCTCTTTTACTTTGGCAATGCGCGTGCCCGAATCAGGGGGGCGTGGCCTAGGGATGATAGCCGATGAGAGTTCTGTGACTGTGTTTACCTTGATAAGCTTGATGTTCTGCAGATTCGGCATAGCAGCTTTAACGCAGGTCGATTAATTTGTGGAATTAATGCAATCAAGGCATGCACAGAATGACCCGCCCTATTTATCCCACAGTTCAACCAGCTTTCAGTGTTCGTCACGTGAACAGCATGGCAGACCCAAACTGCATCCATGGTTCCATGTGAATATCTCGCTCTCACTCCCTCCTCTGCTGCTCGTGTAGTCTGCAGAAAGAGACGCGATTATGTCTTGTGCTGTTGGTCGCTTTGATGAAAA
This sequence comes from Valencia hispanica, assembly GCA_963556495.2. Taxonomy (NCBI): domain Eukaryota; kingdom Metazoa; phylum Chordata; class Actinopteri; order Cyprinodontiformes; family Valenciidae; genus Valencia; species Valencia hispanica. The sequence continues at coordinate 2,194,487 of OY747706.1, forward strand.
ACAAACGTGCGTTCCATCGACTCGCCCCTTTCAAGGCAAACAAAAGACATCTTTGGTTGCAAGCGATCAGAAGAAGCGACTGGACTGAGCAGATGATTAAAAAAGCAACAATCTGAAGCAATGACTTCACATCAGGTAAGCCTTGGCTAACAAACAAGCTAACATAGGTAAACAACACTGCAGCTGCAAGATGAGTACAAATAATAACTGTGGGAACCAAGGAGTATTGTAAAGGTTTGCAGTGTTGGTGAACAAATAATCCCTCTATTAATCAGAAAAATTCAATTCAAAAATACTTCATTGATCCCAAAGAGAAAATAAGTGTTCTAGCTCAAATTCATTAGAAACAGTCAGCTTTACTAATATGTTAACCAGTTAGTTTGCCTTAGCAACTGGCTAAAAGATGAATAGGTATAAAGGGCTGCAGGTAAATGTGATTGTGGAGTTCAAAATAAAAGTTCGATGCATCTCTCCTGTATTTCCTCAAAAATAAAATAAAAAGAGCAACAGCTTATGGTTTTGTCCTTTATTTACACCAAAAATTGGACTTTGTTATTTAGGAATGTTAATGAATTATGACTAATCATGATTACTTCACAGCTACCCTGATATATATATATATATATATATATATATATTTATATAAACATAAAAGGTCTGTCAGTGTCTTTGTAACGTAGTGAAGAATATGTATGAGGGCGTTGAATGTTTCTTTGCATTATGCATGGTGGGTGGATTGAGAAAGCAGGCCTGCTCTGTTCTCCCATGATTGCCTCTACTTCTCTGATCAGATAGAATATATGAAACAGATACAACAGCTTCAGTCATTATGCAGATAGCTACTCTGCATCATAGAAAGTAACTTATGCTAGATCGAGCGGTTTACTGAACAATCCAGCATATTTATCTCACTCAGCAGACGTTTAATATGTGCTCCACCTCCCCTTTCTTGTTTCATAGACAAACATTCTCTGATGTTACCACAGGAGAAATTAGTTTCATATGAAGGTGATTTTACACAATTTAGTATTTTGGAGAGAAAAACACATTAAGAGTGATACATCCCTGTGGTTGTTTTAAACTCTAAGTTAAGTAATAGCATATGATTTACTGTCATTTCATGCATATTAAAAGTTATGATGAAACCACTCATTGTTTGTCTACAATGGAGGATAACGACGGTCAAAAACAAAACCACAGCAGTAGCTTCATTTCCTTCAGTCGGCTTCGTTCCATTGAAAGCACAGGAGACCAGGCCAAGATGGCAGCCAGAGAGTTTAAACATAAAGATCCCACAACAGATCAAATGCATTTACACCCAGTTAAACTCAACTCCAGAGTTTGAAGGAGATTCATTCAGGAATATTTAGTTTTACATATAAATTCAGTCGTGTTTTTGGACTGTGGGATGAAGCTGGAGTACCAGGAGAGAACCCACGGATGCACGGGGAGAACATGCAAACTCTATTCAGAAGGATACATGAGTTCTGCTTAAAGGACAAGTTGTCATCAATAAACATCTTTAGCACTTCAAAGTAAACTATTTTTTCTCATCCATAGTAAGACTGGAGTGTTATCAACATAGAAGTGAAGGGTGCAGATTGCTGTGTCCTTCGTAGTAGTTCAGGTTTTGTGTATTTCTACGGAGGATAATTCCAAATTGTAGCTGGAAAATCTTCCTGTTCACATAACTTTTTGTTAAGCTCATCTAAAACTCTCCAAAGAAAATGCAGCTTGGGACGCTGACATACCTGGGAGTACAAACTGATCAATATGATTTTGAAACCTCTCCTTCATTTATTTATGTTATTGAAACATATACAGTAAATGCAACTTTATTAGTATTAATGTCATTTTTTTTTTATTATCAGAGTAAAATGAGAGATGTGTGAAAGTTATTGGCTATTTGCTGATTTTTGCAAAGCAACCAATACAGGATCGCCATTCAATTTCCTTAGTGCTGATCAGCTGCCAGCGAGATAAATATTTAGTTTACAAATTTAATATTTAGCTCTAAACTAAATGTTTAGATAAAAAACTAAATATTTAGTTGGGAAGCCAAATATTTAATTTGTTAACTAAATAATTAGCTATCAAGCTAAACTGGCAGCTAAATATATAGTTTGGAAGTAAATATTTAACTCAGAGCTAAATATTTAGCTTCCTAACAACGGAAGAAAAACAAAACAAATATGACTTTGAAAATTAAACCCCTATTTACTCAACTAATGGGGTTAGGGTTAGCTAAATAATCCAAATTATTGCTGTTAACTTTTGACTGTGTAACTTTACAAATGGGGCCCCATATGAATCTTACTTTTGGCTGTACAGTTCTGTGAACAAATTGGATGCATGTTTCAATTGGCACAATAGAAAAATGAACAGCAATAAACTGAAGTGCAATAACGCCACCTGAGGTAAGAATGTCACCTGGAACTGCTGACCAATCTAGAATATTTGATGATGCCACAAATGACGTTTTTAGGTTTTGGTGGAACTAAAACTTTACTGCCGATGGTCTGGTTTCTGGTTAACAATCATTGATGGACATTCAACACCAACATAGAATCCACTTCATTAAATCATAAAGTCTGACAACCCATTTAACTCCCATACTGAGACAAAAACAGTAGCAGAACTGTCTACCACCTGCAGCACAAGGACCTCCTGCCTCCCATCAACTTCTTCAGTCTGATCAAACCTGAAGGATTCCTTTTTGAATTACATTTTCTACTCATTCCTTTTCTGATTTGTTTGCTTGTCATGTTGATCTCAACTTCTCCGTCTTTATGGTTTTATTTTGGCTCCATGAAAGACTAAATTGAGTTACTCAGTCGCTGAAGCCACTGAAGCTTTGCTCTTTCCACCCACACACAATGCAATCAGCCCCCAAATCACAGCCACACATTTCCTATGCAGACCACATCTTATCCAGTTATGCATAGCAGGATTGGACAGTGATGGATTTTTAAATCGTCTTGCAGTAATAAGGATTTCCTAATGTCTGAAACTGATCAATTTATCTAAATGAGTTAGAGCTGCAATAGGTTTTACAAGCTTTTAGAGACTTCAGCTGTTAAAGTCATTCTGGGCTCAGAGTGACACTGGGATGGGATACTGGGAAGCATTTCGCAGACATTACCCCCCCCCCCGTAACGAGTTTAGGTTTTTAAGATAATTATTGAGGAAACTTTGAAACATCTGCAAAGTTTTTTATTAGAAGAAACAATTTTAAGAGGTTTAAATGTGCTCTGCAAAACCTACGAATAGAAGAGCTATATCACGTTATATCGTGAAAACTTTATTATTCTAACAATATAATCTACTGTTTGTACAATATACTATCATGTTCTTACAATATAATTTTCATGTTTTAACAATATACATGTTTATCACGTTAAAACAAAAAAACGTTTCATGTTCCTACAATAAAAATATTGCATCGCAAGAACGTGATGATATATTGGAAAAACAAGAAAGGTATAATGTTTGAACTATAAGTGTTATTTGTTCTTCGAACATAATAATTTTGAAACAAAGTTAATGACGGGACAGATTAGCGACTGAAAAAATGTCTCATCTATCGGAACTGAGGAAGTTCCGTTTTATGCTTGGATTGAAGCATGGAGAGAGACGGTATTGAAATGAGCATAGGTAGAAAACAGCCAATCAGAGCCAGAGCAGCGTCTGAAGGCGTGTCTATCACTCCTCACCACCGCGACCCGCCCCTCGCTCCGCTACGCAACCGGCTGCAACAGCCACCTAAAGAGAAACTGCCCGTACCGCCGCTGCCAACAACAGCGTATACGGCTAAGATAATAAAAAAGAAGAAGATGAGGGAGGAGGAGGACAAAAAAGCTAAGAAGAAAGAAGCTGACCGAGCCCGAGATAAAACGAGGGTAAATATTGGCGTAACCTTTGAGAGGTGGAGGGAGCATTAAAAACCGATTCCGAGTCGGCAATGTTTCTGCTTGACAGGTAATTACCCTTGCTTGATTAATATTTGTTTTGGTTTTTTGCTGGTGGTATTACAGTAAACCTCCGCAGCGCGTGCGATCATCCGTGCACTCACAGCTAATGTTGTCATATGTGGTTTACTGTTAGGAAATCTTCACGAAAGTTTGTTTTCTAAGTCGCGTCAGCTGATTATCTTTGGCAGTTGTTACACCAGTAGCGCAGCAGACAGAGGGAGGAGGGCGTTGGAGGCGGGGCTTGAGTGCATCGGAGAGGGAGGGGGAGTGATGTGGAGCTTGTTTGGGTTTAAATTTTCAAGCAAAGTCTGCTCTCCTCTCTGAGTTACCTACTGCAGCTTTAAGAAGGAAGATAAAATGTGTTTGCTGCCATGTTGCTACCCGCTCACAGCCGCCAGTCCTCAAAAGTGAGGGCTCGCCACATCAGCCTGATCTGGGTTGCTGAACGCAGCACGTTTCACCTTCTTGTAGTAAAACATATTGTTCTAACAATATCTTCTTTTTCCGTTTGTAGAATGTATCATCACGTTCTTGCAGTATAATATTTTTATTGTAAGAACATGAAAGGCTTTTTGCTATAATGTGATAAAAATGTATATTGATATAATGTAAAATTATTTTGTTAAAACATCAAAATTATACTGTAAGAAGTTGATAGTATCTTGTACAAACAAAAACGTTATAACGTAATATAGCTCTGCTTTTATTTCACCTGGGTGGCAGCTCTACGCTTCCGTAGGAAAATGTTCATCAAGGGGGAGAATATTTGGGAAGAGAACAGCTAAAAAGATGGAGAACAAAGCAGAGCCAATCTGATACTCCATGCAGGTGAGGTGGGAGAAAACAACTGACTAGGAGGGAGACCCATCCTAGCTCAGAAGGAGATCAGCGATGAGCTCAGGGTGCTGAGAAGGGAACGGCTGAGCGATCAGGTCTGTGTTTGGAACAAGCTTAATGGAGCTCACAAGTTAGAGGAAGGATGGAGTTCATCAGAGGGGAGGTCATCCTACAGGCTCAGTGACGAGGGGGGGAGGGGGTTACATTCAAGGCCTGGAATGAAAAGAGATCTGACAAGACAATGAGCGCTGAGAATCTAAACATCAGATACTGTATCTGTCGTCTGGACATTTTGACACTATGAAAGCTCAGTGGGCGTCTGTTAGCCAGGAGCATTCATGTCATACAGGCTCCAAGTTCATCGATGTTGGTTAGTTTAAAAAGTAAAACCCAGATTACATCCACACAGTATGAGATACGACTGTTAAAATCCATGACTAAAAACTCAGTCACTGTAAAACTAGAATATTACATTAAAAGTTCATTGCTAAAGGTTCTCGTTGGTCAGAGTGCTGTATCCAAGCATACTCATAGAAAGTTAAGTGGAGGGAAAAATGTAGCAGAAAAAAGAAAAGGTGCACAAACCCTGGCGCATTCATAGGATTGTCAAGCAAAATCCATTCCAGAGTTTCAAGTCACTGCAGGAGTTTCATTGTAAGCTGGAGCTGGAGCTTCGAGAACCGCCGCACACGGATGTTCCACAACCTGAGCTCCAACTGTAAGTTAAGTGGACGTCTATCAGACCGTTGTGGTTTTTAAGACGATGAAAGATGGCGCCAGTGTTGTTGGTAGGCCGTGTATCTCTGTCCGTTTTTCTGCTTTTTTTTGTTGCATTTCTATTTTTCTGATTGATGCAGAGTCTCTTTAAACGCATGACCGTGCCTCTCTTTTACAACTTAACGTGTCATCATTTACTCCGCTCCATACTCAACGACAATATTATGATTCGGAGTGGATGTTCACAGCTCGAATCCCTGCCTACCTTCAGAGGATTCCCTCTTACCTTCGAATCAGGAAGCGTTATCGTCGGCGTGGGAAGTGGGGTGGCCGTCTGGTGAAACTGAAAGCTCGCCTGTCGCTCTCCCCGCTTTCTCTCCCGGCTTGTGTCGACTCCGGGCTTTGTCCGTCCCGGCGGCTCCTCGATCCTGTCGGCTGTTGTCTGTTCCAGGTTCTCCCAGATGATGGTTCTCCACCTCCGTTTCGTCGTCCTCCTCTCAATACCCGCCGGCGTGGGGTTAATCCCTCGAACCATTGGCGTGTGGATCTGATCTCGGCCTCTCCACCACCAGAACCCTCTCTGCCGAACATCTCTTCTCTTCAGTTTGGATTAGTAAATGCCAGATCCATTGGTAATAACTCTTTTATCCTTAAGGACTTTTTTGTTTCAAATCGTCTGGATTGCTTCTGTGTGACTGAGTCTTGGATCGCCCCTGGTGAGTCTAGCACTCTCGCGGAATTACGACCTGCCGAATGTACCTTCTTCAACATGCCCAGAGCATCAGGGCGCAGTGGTGGCCTGCTGTCTGTGTTTTAACTCTCGCCTCAATTTCAAACAACTGTCCTTATCATTGGCCCCATCTACATTTGAAGTGTTTAAACACATCTCTTCCTGCAGTCTGTATGTTAATTTATCGCCCTCCCAAGTTCAATAGAGACTTTACTGATGAATTTAGGTCCTTTATCGCAGATCTCCTCAGTCGCTTTGAACGTGTCCTTATTATGGGAGACTTTTATATTCACGTGTGCTGCCTGGACAGTCGGCTTGTAAAGGACTTTTTAAACCTTTTAGGGCCCGTCCACACGGAGACGTGTTTCGCTGTATACTAGTGCTGCTGCGAGTAGTCGACCTAACCGATGAGGTCGAATATGAAATATTGTCGACGTCACTTTTTGCCCTCGAGCATAAAGTTTCAGAGGACCAAAACAACATATTTCTCCCAAACCACTAGATGTCGCTGCGCGCTTTAGCCGCAGACTTCCACTCAACTCAGATGACGATGAAGCGATGGTGTCTCAACGCTGCACAGTGGCTGCAGTCATTACCTGTTCATATATTAATCATGTGACTTCACCCCGTTCGAACGTTGTTGCCAACGTAGCGACCGTGTCGCTATAGACCCCTTATTTGTTATAGCAAGTGTTTAGAGCCCTCTAGCGACTCTTTCACAAGAAAGCGACAAATCTAGCGACTTTTGAAGGTGTTTTTGGAGACCTGTGGAAACACTGACGTAAAGCAGGCATCATTGTTACTGTTCTCACCGAACAGCTGTGCTGCAGTGAGCCCAGAGCGCTAACAACAAGCAGCTCCGTCCGCCTGCATGCTCTGCTCAGCCTGATGCTTCAGCATGAAAGACGAAAGAGAAATAAGAAGGTCTGCCCCGTCTTCGCTGAACACAAATGTTTGGGCCACCTGAAATGACTTCTCCATGCTAATGAACAGCCGTAGCTACTTATTTTGTTTTTTACAAATTTGCAAGTATTTTAGAGCGATCTTTCTTTTAATAAGCCACACACAAACATCCGGCAGAGCTGCACACATCTGGTGTATTTAAGGAACGTTGGAAATATATGCTGAGTTCCATAAACGTAGGACTTTTAAAACTTCTGACAAAAAACACTGAAAATAATAACAAAAGCAATAAACTTCTGTTTAATTCAATTCAATGAAAAATACTTTATTGATCCCAAAGGGAAATTAAGTGTTGGTGTAGCTAATATAATAAATTATTTAAGGAGTTGTTGTAGATGATGATGGCTGTGGGCAGGAAGGATTTCCTGTAGAGGTCTGTGTTGCAGTGAAACTGAAGAAGCCTCCGACTGAAGACGCTCTGTTGTTGTATGACTGTCTCATGAAGAGGATGCTCAGGGTTGTCCATAATTTTTTTGATTTTATGAAGAATCCTTCTTTGCATCATCATCTCCAGATGTTCCACAGTCGTCCCAAGAACAGAACCAGAACCAGAACCAGAACCTTCTTTATCAGGTTGTTGAGCCTTTTTAAGTCCCTGGCTCTGATGCTGCTACCCCAACAGATGAAGAGATTACACTCTCCACAACAGACTTGTAGAAGATCTGCAGCATCTTGCTGCAAACCTTGAAGGACCTAAGCTTCCTCCAGAAGTCCAGTCTGCTCTGTCCCTTCTTGTAGACGGCTTCACTGTTCAGTCTCCAGTCCAGTCTGTTGTCAAGGTGAACTCTGAGGTATTTATATTCCTCAACCACCTCCACTTCTTCTCCCATGATGGAAACAGTGTTTGACTTATCCCTGTTTCTTCTGAAATCTACAATCATCTCCTTTGTTTTGTTCACATTCAAGGTGAGACAATTGTTTCCACACCATGTCACAAAGCGGTCCACCAGCTCTCTGTATTCAGCTTCTTGTCCATCTCTGATACATCTGAGTATTTCTGCAGATGACAGGTCTCTGATTTGTACTGGAAGTCTGAGGTGTACAGAGAGAAAAGGAATGGTGAGAGTACGGTCCCCTGTGGTGCTCCTGTGCTGCTGACCACCTGGTTTGACACACAATTCTTCAGTCTCACAAATTGTGGTCTGTTGGTCAGGTAGTCATTGATCCAGGCGATTGTTGAGGGCTCCACCTGTGTCTTCAGGAGTTTCTGACAAAGCAAATCCGGCTGAATTGTGTTAAATGCACTGGAGAAATCAAAGAATATGTCACAGTGCTGCTGCTTTGTACAGATGACAGTGGGTTATGGCGGTTGATAAGCAACAGTCGGTGCATACTAAATATACCAGACTTATTTTCTACTAAGTACTAAAGAACAAGCAAAAGCTATATTCTTTCTATTAATTTTGTCTTTAAAATATCTGCATTTTTTTTCAGAACTAGAAATTTTGTTTTAAATGTCTTGGATGTCCAGTTACAATTTGATATCTTGTACATTTTGTACCAGTCCCCTTCTCTCAACAGCATTCTTTAGGCAAAATATTATAATCTGTTCCACCGTCTCTTCTTGAAGACAAGGTTTTAAGAGATTGTAAAAGACATTTTGTGTTGATGCTACAACGTTTTTGTCTGTGCTACAAAACCAGCAACCGCTGTAGCACCAGTGCTATAAGCTGAAAAACTTAACCTACAGCCCTGATATGGCTTAGTACACAACCAAATATTGTTGCATAGAACAAAAAAAAATTCTATTTCTTTAGTTTTAAGGAAATGTATTTATAAGAATTTAAAAAATAAAAAAAGAATTTAGTGAATTAATAAATTATTAATTAATTAAGAAATACTAAGTATTACTATTTAATTAATTAAATTCTTAATTAGTGAATTAAGAATTTAATAAATAAAATAAGAATTTTACACAATTTAAATATTTTCAGTTTTGTGAATTGAATGGTAATGTTTACTGAAAATAAAATGACGTGAAATTAAATAGTTTTTTTCTCAAACAAAATAATCGTTTAGACTAATCGATTAGTCTGTATATTAGTCGTTAGACTAATCGAAATTAAATTAGTCGTTTGTGGCAGCCTTACTCTATATGTATACATTTTTTATCGTATTAGCGTTTCATCCACACGGATCCGGCGTTTCGGGAGACTTAAAACCGCTATTTTTTGAAACCGGGTCCCAAAGTGGATAAATCTGAAAACGACACCCTTGGGGTTTCGTGTGTACAGCCAATTCGTATATTTTGTGAAACGATGATGTCATCACATCACGTGTCGGCTGCGTCACACGTAACTGCAACAACAATAATGGCGGACTACATGATTTTGTTCGTGCTGCAGAAGCTACTAAGCCTACTAGCTTTATTACAGCAAAATCTATTGCTTTGTTATAAATGTATTCTTCTTGGTTCGTATACATCGCGCAAGGTTATGCGCATGCTCAAAGTCTTCTTCTCCGTGTATAGTGTATCTCTGTGGCAGAATTACAGCGCCCCATACTGGTCTGGCATATATACTACACCGTTTTCGGTTTCAGTGGTTTCGTGTGGACGCAGATATTTCTTGAGACAACGCCGTGTTTACGGAATTTGTCTTTTTAGAACGAGGAAATCAAATTATCGGATAGGGAACGCGCAGGCTTCGTGTGGACGTGGCCTTAGTCTCTTTTGGACTTATGCAGCACGTTCATGTGCCCACACATCGGCGCTCTCACATCTTGGATCTTGTTCTCACTCATGAACTGTTGATAAAGAACCTTGCTGTCGGTGATGCATACTTTTCGGATCATATTCCTGCTTTGTTTACCTTAGATTTGTCCGGTAATGTTTCAGTCCATCAGGTTGGTGTTCACATGTCACGTTTTTTAACTGAATCAAGTGCTGTTGAATTTGTCACTACATTTTCTATGCCTTTTTTTGATTCCGACATTATGTTGGATGATTTATTGTGTCTTTTTAATACATCTGGCTCTACAGCTTTAAATGCGGTTGCACCCTTGAAGCTCCGCCGTTCTAGACCGGTATCTGAGCCAATGCTTAGCGACCGAACTCGAACAATAAAACGGGAACGCTGTCGTCGTGAAAGAAATTGGAAAAAAGATCAATTACAAATATATCTTCATATGTGGAAAGCTTCTTGATTACGCTATCAGATTCAAGTTAATATATGCACATAATTGGTATTTTTCTTCCATCATCTCATTAAACTCCAATGATCAAAAAAACATTTATAAAACAATAATTTCTTTCCTTTCCCCCCCTAACTCCGTTTTTCCAAATGCTTCCAATTCCTTGGCAAATGAGTTCCTTCATTTTTTCAAGATACAATTACCCAGATTCTAAATCAAATACCAGTATGCACACTTAACTTTTCCCTTCCAGCGCCACCTCTTAATTGTCTGGATCACATTAGATGAGCTTTAGGACATTGTTCTTTCCATTAAACCTTCGAGTTCCCTCTTTGATGCCTTGCCTCCACGTTTCTTCAAGGATGTTTTCCCATCTGTTGGCCCGCACATCCGAGAGGTTGTAAACCATTGTTTGGTCCATGCAGAAGGTTTTCAAACACGCAGTAGTTCAACCATTATTGAAAAAAACCCACCTTGACAAATCTGTCCTGTCTAACTATCGTCCAATTTCAAAACTTCAATTTATTTCTAAAGCCCTAGAAAAAAATTATACTGAGTCAAATCCTTCCTCATCTTAAATCTCCTTTCAATCTGGTTTCAGAAAATGCCATAGCACCGAATCAGCTCTTCTTTGTGTTCTTAATGATCTTTTAACCACTTCTGATTCTTGGGCTCTTCTGCTTCTTCTTGTTCTTTCTTCTGCATTCGACACAATAGATCATGACATTCTTATTCAACAACTTGAAAACTGTATAGGCATCACTGGTACTGCACCAGCATGGTTCCAGTCTTACTTTAAAAATAGGACCTTTCAAGTAATGCTGGGTGAAAGTTGCTCTCACTCTCGCCACCTCTCCTTAGGGGTTCCCCAGAGTTCCATCCTCGGTCCCCTTCTTTTTTCTTTATATTTATTGTCCCTCTGCCTCATTTTTAAACAAAATATGGTGTTCAGTATTATCTATACGCTGATGATTGCCAAATTTACATCTCTCTTGGGTCTAAAACTACTTTTTCTCTTTTCCTTGACTGTTTCGTGAAGTCAAGATGTGGCTTGCAGCTAATTTCTTAAATTTGAATGATGACAAAACAAAAGTTCTTCTCATTGGCCATGACAATAAACTCATCCCTTGTCCACTGAAATTGAATTTTTTGGCTTCTTCACTGAAATCATCGGTCGTAAAACCTTGGTGTGAACATTGACTCACAATTAAAGACGGATACTCGAATCAACTCTATTGTAAAATCCTTTGTTTGTTTTTTTCAAATAACACGAATTTCTAAACTCATGTCGATTATTAGTAAGCGCCAGTTTGAAACTGTCGTCCATGCTTTCATCATCTCGCGACTCGACTATTGTAATGCCTGTCTTTTTAGGGTTAATAAATCTTCCCTCCAACGCCTTCAGCTGGTGCGAAACGCCACAGCTAGGCTTTTAACTGGGCTGGACAGACGACAACCGATTTCCCCTGTTTTAAAATCACTTCACTGGCTTCCCATTGAACTTCGTATCTCTTTTAAGATATAACTTTTTGTTTTTAAGTGTGTCCACGGCTTGGCCCCTGCCTACCTTGTAGAACTTCTTTCTCCTTACCATCCTTCGCGGTCACTCAGGTCAGCAGATCAGCTTCTCCTGTCTGTCCCGTTGTAAATCACGGGGTGATGAAACCTTCTCTGCTGTGGAACGCTCTCCCCCTTCAGATTCGTCAGGCCACAACAGCCACTACTTTCAAGATTCGGCTAAAGACCCACTATTTCTCCATCGCATTTGATCCTCAGTCCCTTTGATCTTCACACTACTACCATGACCAATTTTTTTACCTTATTGTTGTTCCTTTAACCAATATCACAATGCTTCATGTTGTATCTTGTTTCTCTCTTTTTATTGTTTTTTTACTGTTATGTTTATTTTGTCACGTTTGTAAGTGTTTTGATAACTGTACAGCACTTTGTGCGATACTGTTTTCTTTTTACTTTTTAAAGTGCTATATGAATAAAAATGGTAATGGTACAGTCATTCATAGCCTAGGGACAAAGGAAGCCTCTAGCTGGGCTGAGGAGAACCAGAACTGCACTGTTGCTCAGTGGTTCAGGACAAATGTTACATTTCATGTGGAGATCAAGGTCCCAGAGTCTGGAAGAAGACTGGAGAGGACCAGAACCAGGCTGCTGGAGGTCCAGAGGGAAGTTTCCACAGTCAGTGATGCTCTGATGTCTCCTCCTGGTTCTGGTCCACTGGGTTCTATCAGGTCCACAGTCAGAGCAGCATCTACCAGCTCATGCTGATTTCTTCCTCCAGCAGGACCTGGTACCGACCCACACTGCCAAAGGTACCAGAACCTGCTGTAGTATGGTAACAGCAGCAAGCAAACGGGTCTGAACCCCACAGAGAATCTAGTTGTACAGAGGAAGATGAGAGACACCAGAACCAACCATGAAGACCAGCTGAAGGTCTCTATCAAAGCCAGCCGGACTTCCAGACCTCAGCAGAACCACAGGCTGGTCTCCTCCAGGCTATACTGCATATTTTAGTGAAAGACCAAATCATTCAGTTAGATCCTGACTCCTCATAAACCATCCGAACCAAAATGGTGAGAACTTTGATTTAAAGGTCTCATTCACTTTTTTGTTCCATAAATCTGCTGTTGTCTCCACTATGGCTGAATGCCTGAGTCGCTTGATGTGGGAAAAATGCTCTCTCGCTCCTGTTTCAGGAGGCTGAAGTTTGTCGTAGGAGTGGGTGGGGGGAAACGACAGGATTACAAGTGTTGCTGATTATCCATCCATCCATCCATTTTCTTCCGCTTATCCGGGGTCGGGTCGCGGGGGCAGCAGCCTAAGCAAAGAGACACAGACTTCCCTCTCCCCAGCCACTTGTTCCAGCTCCTCGGGAGGAACCCCAAGGCGCTCCCAGGCCAGCCGAGAAACATAGTCCCTCCAGCGTTTCCTGGGCCTTCCCCTGGGCCTCCTCCCGGTGGGACGTGCCTGAAACACCTCACCAGGGAGGCGTCCAGGAGGCATCCTGACCAGATGCCCGAGCCACCTCAACTGACTCCTCTCGATGTAGAGAAGCAGCGGCTCTACTCTGAGCCCCCTCCGGATGACTGAGCTTCTCACCCTATCTCTAAGGGAGAGCCCAGACACTCTGCGGAGGAAACCCATTTCAGCCGCTTGTATCCGTGATCTCGTTCTTTCGGTCACCACCCAGAGTTCGTGACCATAGATGAGGGTAGGAACGTAGATCGACCGGTAAATCGAGAGCTTCGCCTTTTGGCTCAGCTCTCTCTTCACCACGACAGACCGGTAGAGCGCCCGCATAACTGCAGATGCCCCACCAATCCGTCTATCGATCTCCCGCTCCATTTTTCCCTCATTTGTGAACAAGACCCCCAGATACTTAAACTCCTCCACTTGGGGAAGGACCCCATCCCTGACCCGGAGGAGGCACCCCACCCTTTTCCGGCTCAAGACCATGGCCTCGGATTTGGAGGTGCTGATTCTCATCCCAGCCGCTTCACACTCGGCTGCGAACAGCTCCAGCGAAAGCTGTAGATCACGCTCCGATGAAGCCAACAGGACCACATCATCTGCAAAAAGCAGAGACCCGATCCTGAGGCCACCAAAACGGATCCCCGCAACGCCTTGGCTGCGCCTAGAAATCCTGTCCATAAAAGTTAGGAACAGGATCGGTGACAAAGGGCAACCTTGGCGGAGTCCAACTCTCACCGGAAACAAGCCCGACTTACTGCCGGCAATGCGAACCAAACTCTGGCACCGGTCGTACAGGGACCTAACAGCCCGTATCAAGGGGCCCGGTACCCCATACTCCCGGAGCACCCCCCACAGGGCCCCCCGAGGGACACGGTCGAACGCCTTCTCCAAGTCCACAAAACACATGTAGACCGGTTGGGCGAACTCCCACACACCCTCCAGGACCCTGCTGAGGGTGTAGAGCTGGTCCAGTGTTCCACGGCCAGGACGAAAACCGCATTGTTCCTCCTGGATCCGAGGTTCGACTATCCGTCGGACCCTCCTCTCCAGAACCCCTGAATAGACCTTACCAGGGAGGCTCAGAAGTGTGATCCCCCTGTAGTTGGAACACACCCTGTGGTCCCCCTTTTTAAACAGGGGGACCACCACCCCGGTCTGCCAATCCAAGGGAACTGCACCCGATGTCCACGCAATATTGCAGAGCCGCGTTAACCAACACAGCCCCACAACATCCAGAGCCTTGAGGAACTCCGGTCGAATCTCATCCACCCCCGGAGCCTTGCCACCGAGGAGCTTTTTAACGACCTCGGTGACCTCGGCACCAGAGATTGGAGAGCCCGACCCCAAGTCCCCAAACCCTGCTTCCAGATTGGAAGGCGTGCCGGTGGGATTGAGGAGGTCTTCGAAGTATTCCATCCACCGACCCAAAACGTCCCGCGTCGAGGTCAGCAGCACACCATCCCCACTGTAAACAGTGTTGGTGGCAGACCGCTTTCCCCCCCTGAGACGCCGGATGGTGGACCAGAATCGTTTCGAAGCCGTACGGAAGTCGTTTTCCATGGTCTCTCCAAACTCCTCCCACGCCCGAGTTTTTGCCTCAGCAACCATCCGAGCCGCATCCCGCTTGGCCTGTCGGTACCTATCAGCTGCTTCAGGGGTCCCACAAGCCAAAAAGACCCGGTAGGACTCCTTCTTCAGCCTGACAGCATCCCTTACCGCCGGTGTCCACCACCGGGTTCGGGGGTTGCCGCCGCGACAGGCACCGACCACCTTGCGGCCACAGCTTCGGTCAGCCGCCTCGGCAATGGAGGCGCGGAACATGGTCCACTCGGACTCGATGTCCCCCGCCTCCCCCGGGACGTGTTCAAAGTTCTGCCGGAGGTGTGAGTTAAAGCTCCTTCTGACAGGAGACTCTGCCAGACGTTCCCAGCAGACCCTCACAACACGTTTAGGCCTTCCAGGTCTGTCCGGCGTCCTCCCCCACCATCGGAGCCGACTCACCACCAGGTAGTGGTCAGTGGACAGCTCTGCCCCTCTCTTCACTCGAGTGTCCAAAACATGCGGCCGCAGATCAGATGAGACGACAACCAAGTCGATCATTGAGCTGCGGCCTAAGGTGTCCTGGTGCCAAGTGCACATATGGACACCTTTATGCTTGAACATGGTGTTTGTTATGGACAATCCATGACGAGCACAGAAGTCCAATAACAAGACACCACTCGGGTTTAGATCGGGGGGGCCATTCCGCCCAACCACACCCCTCCAGGTCTCACTGTCATTGCCCACGTGAGCGTTGAAGTCCCCCAGCAGAACAAGGGAGTCCCCAGGAGGAGCACTCTCCAGCACCCCTTCCAAAGACTCCAAGAAGGGTGGGTAATCTAATCTGCTGTTTGGCGCGTAAGCACAAACAACAGTCAGGACCCGTCCCCCCACCCGAAGGCGGAGGGAGGCTACCCTCTCGTTCACCGGGGTAAACCCCAACGTACAGGCGCCGAGATGGGGGGCAACAAGTATGCCCACCCCAGCTCGGCGCCTCTCAGCGGGGGCAACCCCAGAGTGGAAGAGAGTCCAACCTCTCTCGAGGAGACGGGTTCCAGAGCCAGAGCCGTGCGCCGAGGTGAGTCCGACGATGTCCAGTCGGAACCTCTCAACCTCGCACACCAGCTCCGGCTCCTTACTCACCAGAGAGGTGACGTTCCACGTCCCGAGAGCCAGCTTCTGCAGCCGAGGATTGGACCGCCAAGGTCCCCGCCTTTGGCCGCCGCCCATCCTGCACAGCACCCGACCCCTATGGCCCCTCCCACAGGTGGTGAGCTCATGGGAAGGGGGGCCCATGTTACCTCTTCGGGCTAAGCCCGACCAGGCCCCATGGGTAAAGGCCCGGCCACCAGGCGCTCGCCAACGTGCCCCACCTCCAGGCCTGGCTCCAGAGGGGGGCCCCGGTGACCCGCGAGGGAACACTGAGTCCATCTGTCGTTTTCTTCATAGGGGTCTTTTGGGCTGCACTTTGTCTGATCCCTCACCTAGAACCAAATTGCCATGGGTGACCCTACCAGGAGCAAAAGCCCCCGACAACATAGCTCCTAGGATCATTGGGACACTCAAACCCCTCCACCACGATAAGGTGGCAGCCCAGGGAGGAGCTGCCACCTTGCTGTTGCTGATTAATATTCATGATATGCAAACGTCTAGCTTCTGATTGGCTAACAGCAATAAAACCCTTATGCTGCCAATGAACAAATAACTTAATTAACTTACTTACTTACTCAGGTCCTCTAATTCCAGTCTACTCAACATCCCTAGAACCAGAACCAAACATGGAGAAGCAGCTTTCAGTTTCTATGCTCCTCTAATCTGGAACAAACTTCCAGAAAACTGCAAAGCTGCTGAAACACTGAGTTCTTTTAAATCACAACTAAAAACTCATCTGTTTAGAGCTGCCTTTGAGTAATGCTTGGATGTATCATGTTTTGTCTTTGCTTCTTGTTGTTTTTACTTTATATGCTTTGTCTGTGTTTTACTGCTGTTTTTATTTTACCCCTTAATCATGTAAATCACCTTGAATCACCTTGTTTTTGAAAGTGTGCTATACAAATAAAATTGCCTTGCCTTGCCTAACTTCACTGGTGGTACTTCAAGACAAATTCCAACTGTTTCTTCCTCAGCTCCTCTTTTTTGGGTAAAAATGCGACGCTGATGTCTTATCTGCACAAATAACACAAGACTGAACGTGTTCCTCCATGTTGTGGCGTTACTAACAGTTAGATTCTTCTAGCAAAGACGCGCTCTGCGCTCTCAAGGCCCCAAAATCAATCCAGCCTTCCTGTGGGCGGTCCCAAGCCAAGGTGGGCGGGGCCATGAATACTAATTTTTCTATGTGACTTAGAAGGGACTGGCTCTTTCTGACTCGCTCGTTTTTCCGTCTGTTTCCTTTCTGTGGCTAATGCAGCTCAGAGTGAGCTATTATATTTGAAAAACAACAAGTATCACGGTTTCTCTGTGAATGACACCTTTACAGCTTTTTATATTTTCTTTAACGGAATATTGAATCGTTCCATTTATTTAACGTTTCCAATGATTTTGAACAAGAACAGCAAAATATCATGGAATAAATTTAGTATAAAAGCTTTTAATGCTATTTTCTTTTTATGCTGTTTTCTTATTTCCATCAGTTTCACAACCTCAACCCTGGTTCATTAAATAAACCACACACTGAACATAGTCATCACACACAGTCGTTTGAGTGAATATTGAATACTGAATATGTTCCAGAGATGTGTGCGCATCACGTTGACAGAGAGACGAATGAGCTGTCTCATTTTCATTTTGATGAAACCAGATGGAAGGACTCGGCAGCACCACAAACATCATTTCCACAGCTTCAGCTAATACCATTTTCTTTGGGATTATACAATTTCACCGCCGTGCAGTCAACAGTTAGCCGATAGCTTTGCCAAAAAGAAAAGATGAACAAATCCCATTGTTTTCTTAAATATCTGCTTTTCTATTAATCTCACGTGCAAACATGCAAACTGCTTTGAGCTGCAGGGAAGCTCCACACTATCCTGATTTTAAATGTAAATGTAGGATGTGATGCATGACAAACGTGAGGAGTCTGTTGACAACAGCAGAGGACAAGGCCGTCTCTGTCTCCCTGAACTCGGTTCTAAAGATATAGTCCTGTTGGGAAATGATCGATAGCCATGCTGTACATAAGTGACCAGACGCGATGACTGAGTTGCATGGACCATTTACTTTCTATCATGTTTTGTTTTACAGTAGCCAGAGGACTGGGTTTTAAAACTCATCAGCAGCATCCCTCTCAGAAGCAACGCTCCAATAAATCATAACAAATAGTCCTGTTGGTTGTGTTTGTTTGCACCTTTCATAGCAAATAGCTGTGGGTACAGGCAGGATTTAGGGATTACCTTGG
Organism: Valencia hispanica; assembly: GCA_963556495.2. NCBI lineage: Eukaryota > Metazoa > Chordata > Actinopteri > Cyprinodontiformes > Valenciidae > Valencia > Valencia hispanica. The sequence goes on from OY747706.1 coordinate 2,212,758, forward strand.
ATAAATGTAACATTGCTTATGGTGTGTGCACAAATTCAGGCACCGTGGGATGAGTTGGCAGATGAATCTGAGAGTAATAGGCAAACATAGATGCTCTAACGAGGTGTCTGCAATTAGTCACTGAAGATCAAGTGACAGTTTTTAATTAGTCAGCATTTAAGTCATTATAACTTATCAAAAAGACGTAATGGGACAGTCATGTGTAGCATTTATTTCTGAGTGGGGTTATGTGGAGAGTTTCCAAGCTGCAAGTATTTTATATGTAGTTGACAGCAGTTCTTGTTCCTCATCTGAGTCATCTTTAAAGATCTCCAAACTCAATAATAGCACCGCAGTCCATCCAAACTCAACTTTATTATCGTTTACTGTAAACAGTGCATCTCAAGCTTTATAACACAACACCTAATAGTGGGGAGCAGTTTGTAAAGTTACACAGTCAAAAGCTAACAGTAATCGTTTAAAGGCAGGTTATAGGATTGTGGGAGCGCTCCTTGAGAGGGCGTTGTTGACAAATAAAAAGTCCCACCCCTTGCTTCATGCTCTCCCACTAAGCCACGCCTCTATAACACAGGAACGCGCAGCCAGCATGGTCTCGTTGGGTCTCCGCCACTTCACTTCACACTTCACTCCCCCATTTCAACCAAAGTCACAAAATATAACGTGATCTTACCTGTTCAGGAGAAAATCAGCAACCAGCGCATCCGTTACTAAGCCCTTAGCTTCCTTGAGTTGACGCCACCGTGTAAATGCATCAACTCCGATGCAGATTCGGCTTTAAGCACGCTCTTCGTCGGCTTTCTTCTTTCTCGTTGCCATTTCCACAACAGCTTTGCGTTTTCGGTTCATTTTAGCGCGAGCTCACTTCCTGTTTACAGGCCAGAACGAGCGTTGCGTGCACGCGCCGAGGGGGAGGTGCTGGAACACGGAAGCTTTGCTTACAAGCCTATTATCTTGGACGGACCGTGGAAGTTGATTGGATGAGGTTTTTCCAGGGTTTCTCGCTGTAGAAAGAATCAAAATTACTCTGTCAGGTTTAAGAACTCCTAACTTATAGGTTGCCACTGGTTTACGAAGAGCATTTTTTGCAGTTTAAAAAAAAGTGTATATCGTATACCCTGCCTTTAAGTTATTTAACCTGTCTTAAGATAAATAAATGGCGGCTCATTTTTCAAACACATTTTCACATCCATGTTATTTATTTATTGATAATTGTCACACATTTAAACTAAATATTTAGTTTACAAATAAATATATTTAGTTCCAAACTAAACATTCATCTTGTCAACTAATTATTTAGTTTACCAGGCTGAATGTTTAACTTTGAACTAAATACTGAGTTAGCAAGCTAAATATTTGGTTTAGCTTTATATTAAATATTTAGCTCTGAGCTAACAAGCTAATCTGGGTAGCTAAATATTTAGCTTTAAACTGAACATTTAGCTAATATGTATATTTACTTGCTGTTAAGCAGAAGTGGACTACCAAAATAAAGGCTGGTTCTTGCAAATCTCTATATAAGCTCTTTATGGAAGTTTATTTTCGTACCGACATGTCCAACATTTCATCTTAAAACGTAGGATTAGCTGTTTTAACAACAATACAGACGTTTACCGATGGTTTAACAGCAGCAGGAGTTTGGATAAGAGGTTCACTGGACCCAGCTTTTATTTTGATAGTGTACTTCCGCTTCTTGGCAAGTGAATTTGAATATTATTTAGCTCTAAATTAAATATTTACTTCATAGCTAAGCTCTATATTTAGCTAGCCAGTTTAGCTTCAAACTAAATACATAGCTTGCTAACAACATATTTATTTGAAACTGGGACATTTCTAAATGAATAAAAACAAAGATGCAAATATGACTTCTGTGACCCCACACAAATGTGACCCCAATTTTTTTCTCTTATGACAGGCTAAATAACTACAAATTATTGCTGTAAATTTTTAACTGTGTAAGTTTACAAACTGCGATCCAAGCCTAATACCTTAACACAGCTGGGGAAAATGTTAATAAATAAAATCTTTTTTATTTTTGGTGTTTTTCCCCCCAGACTGATTGCACTTCATAAAACAATAGAAGCAAAAGCCAAACTCTTTATGTATTTTAAGTTTTTTTTTTTTTTAACCTTTAAATTTACTTGTGCAAAGAAACAGAATGATTTATTTAACTGTACAGTTTTATTTTTCACAGTATACCTAAAGAGCTACATACAGTAGAGTCCTGGGTTAGGGATCACACCCGCCTGTAAATAGTTGAAATATGTGAAAACCTGAGACCCGCACTAGAAACGCTTATAACTCCCTGTTGTAATAGTTCAAACACCAAATATACCTTAATATGCATTAATCCTGGGCTGGATAGTGGCACAGTCGGTAGCACTGTTGCCTTGCTCTTGCTGCAACAAGGTCCTGGGTTTGAATCCAACCTGGGGTCATTCTGCATAGAGTTTGCATGTTCTCCCTGTGCATGTGTCGGTTCTCTCTGGGTACTCCGGCTTCCTCCAAAAACATGACTGTTAACTGTTCTCTCTAAATTGCCCTTAGGTATGAGTGTGTGTCTGTCTCTGTGTTGCCCTGGAATGGACTGGCGACCTGTCCAGGGTGAACACCGCCTCTCGTCCGATGAATGCTGCAGATAGACAGGATAGATGATGGATGGATGCATTAATACTCACAATGGAAACCATCATAGCACTACCTCAGAAGCTAGCATCTACAGTCTCCCTTATCTCTCCTGTTGGGGGTACAGCCAGCCAATCAGTGCAAAAATTCATGCCAAGATGGCTCCGCGAATGGATGCCCTGGTACTTCAGTGCGTTATTTCTGTATTGTTTTTGTGCGTAATTTGTGTTTCTGGTCACTCCTCTGGGTATTCTTACTCCAGAGAAGAGCTCCTTAACTACAGGACTACAACGCCTGTGGATTTATTTCCAGTAGTTGTCGCTTCTGCGGCGGATTTACTACAAACTCTGATCAGAAAAGTGAGACGGCGAAGGAGCGGAACGCGAGCTGGCGCGTTCGTGCATCTGAAGAGACGCGGACTTCGGACTGCTCTACCTGGGATCTTCCTCTCCAACGTACGCTCACTCCGGAATAAAATGGACGAGCTGGCCCTGATGAGAAGCATGAACATCATCTTGTGTCTTATGAGTCGTGGCTCTGTGAGGACATCCCGGACTGCCACTCTCTCCGGTGAGACTACAGGTGGAGGCGTCTGCTTCTACATTAATAGTGGCTGGTGTACAGATGTGACAGTGATTGCTCAGCACTGCTCTCCCTCTCTGGAATATCTTTTCTCTCACTGCAAACCGTTTTATTCTCCGTAGGAGTTCGCTTCATTCATTCTGGCCGCTGTTTACATCCCGCCAGACATGCGCGCAGCTCAGTGCGCCCTCGCGGAGCAGATACTGCACATGGAGCGGATTTATCCGGACTCTCTGATTATTGCTCTTGGAGACTTTCATAAAGCCAATCTGAGAGAGGAACTTCCCAAATACAAACAATATATTAAGTGCCTGACCAGAGAGGAGAGGACACTGGATCACTGTTACAGCACGATAAGCGGGGCCTATCACGCAGTGCCCCTCGCTGCACTCGGACTTTCGGATCACGTGACGATCCATCTGATCCCCGCGTACAGACAGAGGCTGAAGCTCTCCAAACCTGTCGTGAGGACAAAAAAACTGTGGAGCAACGAGGCTGTGGAGGAGCTTCGCACGTGTTTAATAACTACAGACTGGGACACAATGAGGGCTGCTTCTAACAGCTTGGATGAGTTTACGGATACTGTCACCTCCTATATACACTTCTGCGAGGACAACATTGTGCCATCACGCACCAGGGTGAGTTATAATAATGACAAACCCTGGTTTACTCCTAATCTCAAACAGCTGTGGCTAGAAAAGAGAAAGGCATTCAGAAGTGGAGACAGGGACTGCTTCAGAGAGGCCAAGTACAGGTTCAGAAAAGAAGTGAACACTGCTAAACAGCAGCACTCTGAGAATAATCAGCAGCAGATCTCAGAGAACGACTTGGCCTCTGTGTGGAAAAAAACTCCCCACTCCACTGATGACTTGCTGTTGGCTAACACCCTCAACGACTTTTACTGCCGTTTTGACCAGCCACCAAGCAGCCCTCACACCTCCACCAGTCCCAACAATAGAGACACTTTAGACACTCATCCCCCCACCCCCACCACAGAGTCATTAACACCATCAAAGACTTCACCCACAGCAACCCCCTCCTCACCCCTCACCTATGACGAACTCAGATCAACTCCAACTAAAACCCTTCATATTCATGAAGCAGATGTGAGGAAACAGTTTAAGAGCCTAAATGCTAGAAAAGCTCCCAGCCCAGACGGTCTGTCTCCTGCCACTCTCAGACACTGTGCAAATGAGCTGGCCCCAGTGTTCTCTGGCATTTTCAACTCCTCACTGCAGGCATGTCATGTGCCTGCCTACTTCAAGACCTCCACCATAGTCCCTGTCCCCAAGAAGCCAAGGATCACTGGACTTAATGACTACAGACCTGTGGCTCTGACATCTGTGGTCATGAAGTCATTTGAGCGCCTGGTTCTGTCCTATCCCAAGACCCTCACGGCCCCCATCCTGGACCCTCTGCAGTTTGCCTACAGAGCCAACAGGTCTGTAGATGATGCCATCAACATCGCCTTTCACTTCATCCTGCTGCATCTGGACTTCCCGGGAACCTACGCCAGGATCCTGTTTGTAGACTTCAGCTCTGCCTTCAACACCATCCTCCCAGACCTTCTCCGAGGCAAGCTATCCCAGATGAACGTGCCTGATCCCATCTGCAGGTGGATCACTGACTTCCTGACGGACAGGAAGCAGCATGTGAGGCTGGGGAAGAAAGTCTTGGACTCTCGGACCATCAGCACCGGCTCCCCTCAGGGCTGTTTTCTTTCTCCTCTGCTCTTCTCCCTGTACACCAACTGCTGCACCTCCAACCACCAGTCTGTCAAACTAATTAAGTTTGCAGATGACACCACCATTATTGGACTCATCTCGGACGGGGATGAGTTTGCCTACAGGATGGAGGCTGAACGTCTGGTGTCCTGGTGCAGCAGCAACAACCTGGTACTGAACGCCCAGAAGACAGTGGAGATTACTGTGGACTTTAGGAAGCACACAGCCCCACTCCCCCCCATCGTCCTGACTGACACCCCCATCACCACTGTGGACTCATTCCGCTTCCTGGGTACCACCATCACCCAGGACCTCAAGTGGGAGCCCACCATCACCTCGGTCATAAAGAAGGCCCAGCAGAGGATGGACTTCCTCAGGCAGCTGAAGAAATTCAACCTGCCAACACGGATGATGATGCAGTTCTACACTGCAATCATCGAGTCCATTCTCACCTCCTCCATCACCGTGTGGTATGCTGGCGCCACCATCAGGGACAAACAGAGACTGCAGCATGTGGTGCGCTCTGCTGAGAAGGTGATTGGCTGCAGACTCCCATCTCTGCAGGACCTGTACACCTCCAGGACACTTGGGCGTGCAGGTGGGATCACAGCCGACCCTTCTCACCCTGGACACAGACTGTTTGACCTGCTCCCCTCAGGCAGGAGGCTCCGGTCCATTCGGACCAGAACCTCTCGCCATAAGAACAGTTTCATCCCCTCTGCTGTTGGACTCATGAACAATAACCCTAAGACTGTTCCCACCACCCGCTCAGTTACATGACCCATATTGTGGTTTTTTGCACCTGTCTGATTTGCACCAATCGTTACCTGCACTCATGTATATATCAATCTGTTTAGCATATTATATTTTTATTTAGGTGTTTGTCTGTTCGTTCTTGTATTTTTGCACAAAGTACCGCAGCAATTTCTTAATGTTGTAAACCTACCCAACATTTGGCAATAAAACCCTTTCTGATTCTGATTCTGATTCTGAAAGGAAAATAAATGGTGCTCCTGGATTGGCTGGTTTTGTACACAGCAGCCAGTAACATGTCAAGTAGCATAGAAGCAGGTTTTTACAAGGCTATACATTTTCTAATAAATGTTTTGGATATGCTCTACGAATAATCTGCATATATGCACATTTTCCACAAATAATTTGGAGTCAAGTTCCAAAAAAGAATCTGTGAATAGGTGGGGGTCCACTGTGCTGCTGCAAAGCAAAGTTCTGTGCAGTTTGTTAGGAAAGGTTTCCTTTCCTTCATTATTGTCACTTTATCACTTCATATTTCATTGAGAAACGTTTTAATTTTCCTGCTTGTCATGAAGTCCTGTGTGAAGTCCTACATTTAAATGATATTAGAATATTGTTTTAGCTTTGTGCTTTCAGCTGCCAGAGATCAGAAAACACAGGGTTCATTTATGACACCACGAGTCTGACTGAAGTGAAAGCTGAAAGGCTCAGAGGTCCCGATAACCCAGGATGTTATTGGACTTCTGGGACCTGGAACACGCTCATAAAAGCCCACATGGTCTACATATAATAGAAGCAGCTTTTCAATCAGAACCAGAACCACGGGGACATGAGGAGAGAGCATAAAGACAACAGCAGCTAAAGCTGAAAGTTGGGTGATCTAAATTAGGTTAATGATGGCGAGTCAGGATTATAAAAAGAAAGTGATGGAAGTAGAAGGGAGGGGAAGTCATGAAGGGCGGTAAAAATTCAGAGCAGTAACTCACCATCAAGACCCGCTGGTTCTGATCACTGCAAAGTGCAAAGCCAAGTGGCTTCCTGGCTGAGGAAAGCAAAGAAAGAGCTGAGTGGCGACACTCCTACAGTCTGAAGGGAAATCACAACTTTCTGCTGGGTTTTTCATGTTCAGACCAATAAGAGCTGCTGCTCAGAGAGGCAGGTTCAGCGGGACTCTGACTGCTCGACACGAACATCTGCAGAAAAGCCGATCTTTTTATTTCCTCCTTCCAATAAACAGAAACCATTTGGGTTTCCATCTAAAACCATCTTCTACTCATCTCTCCTCCTACAGTAACTTGGAAAGATGTTCATCGTGCATCATTGTGAAGGGGTGTTAAAGGGTCCAAAACCATCCCATAATACCTCTGGCTGCATGTTCAGGGTGGGTGTCCTGCTGGAAGGTGAAGCTCCTAACCCTGCTTTAAACTGGACCAGACCTGTCATCTGCAGAAATACTCAGATGTATCAGAGATGGACAAGAAGCTGAATTCAGAGAGCTGGTGGACCGCTTTGTGACATGGTGTGGAAACAATCGTCTCACCTTGAATGTGAACAAAACAAAGGAGATGATTGTAGATTTCAGAAGAAACAGGGATAAGTCAAACACTGTTTCCATCATGGGAGAAGAAGTGGAGGTGGTTGAGGAGTATAAATACCTCGGAGTTCAGCTTGACAACAGACTGGACTGGAGACTGAACAGTGAAGCCGTCTACAAGAAGGGACAGAGCAGACTGGACTTCTGGAGGAAGCTTAGGTCCTTCAAGGTTTGCAGCAAGATGCTGCAGATCTTCTACAAGTCTGTCGTGGAGAGTTTAATCTCTTCAGCCGTCATCTGTTGGGGTAGCAGCATCAGAGCCAGGGATTTAAATTAAATTCAATTCAATTCAATTCAGTTTATTTATATAGCGCCAATTCACAACAGATGTCATCTCAAGGCTCTTAACAAGAAGTCATTTCAATACATTTATACAAACATTCCAATCAGTTAAAAAGTTTCCTATTTAAGGAATCCCAGCAGATTGCGTCAGTCATTGGCGTGAGGTTGGTCCCCGTTGATGCAGACTTTCCAACCACAGCAATCCTTCAGCAATCCCTCGTACTGAGCAAGCATGCAGCGACGGTGGAGAGGAAAAACTCCCCTTTAACAGGAAGAAACCTCCAACAGAACCAGGCTCAGTAGGAGCGGCCATCTGCCACGACCGTCTAGGGGTTTGAGAAGACAGAGCAGAAACACAGAAGGAACAGAAGATCTGATATAAGAGAACTTTCTATGTTACAGAAAGTAAAAAGTTGATAACAGGACACAGTGGATGTTCAGTTACTGGGGGGATCATCCCAGTCGATGCCCCCCGTCCAACAGGGCATTGCAGCCAAGCAGGATACCAGACCAGGTATATCTTCTATGGAGAGAAAAACACTGAGAGAAAACAAAGTTAACAGTCGAAATAACAGAATGTACTGTAATACAACTGGAGAGTAGTAGGAGAGAAAAGTAGCAGAGTGAAGAAAAGTGGTCAGTCTTTCCTCCAGCAGTCTAAGCCTATAGCAGCATAACTACAGAGATAGCTCAGGATGATCTTAGCCACTCTAACTATAAGCTTTATCAAAAAGGAAAGTTTTAAGCCTGGCCTTAAAAGTAAACTGAGTGTCTGCCTCACGGACTAAAGCTGGGAGCTGGTTCCACAGGAGAGGAGCCTGATAGCTAAAAGATCTGCCTCCCATTCTACTTTTAGAAATCCTAGGAACTACAAGTAAACCTGCAGTCTGAGAGCAAAGTGCTCTGTTAGGAACACATGGAACCATTAGATCTCTGATGTATGATGGAGCTTGATTATTAAGGGCTTTATATGTAAGAAGGAGGATCTTAGATTCTATTCTGGATTTAACAGGGAGCCAATGAAGGGAAGCTAAAACAGGAGAAATGTGATCTCTCTTTTTAATATTCATCAGAACTCTTGCTGCCGCATTTTGGATCAACTGAAGGCTTTTAATGACATTTTGTGGACTTCCTGATAGTAAAGAATTACAGTAGTCCAGCCTTGAGGTAACAAATGCATGGACTAGTTTCTCAGCATCACTCCTGGACAGGATGTTTCTAATTTTAGCAATATTCCGGAGGTGAAAGAAAGAAATCCGAGAAACCTGTTTAATATGGGATTTAAATGTCAAGTCTTGGTCAAAAATAACGCCGAGGTTCTTTACGTTATTACTGGGGGCCAATTTAATGCCATGCAGATAAAGTGATTGACAAATTAGTTTCTTTTTTAGAAATTCTGGTCCAAAGACAGCAACTTCTGTTTTGTCAGAATTTAAAAGCAAAAAGTTTAGATTCATCCATGTTTTTATGACTTCCAGACATGCCTGCAATCTACCTAACTGACTGGGTTCATCAGGATTTATGGATAAATATAGTTGTGTATCATCTGCATAGCTGTGGAAATTCATCCCATGCTGTCTAATGATTCTACCATTTGGGAGCCTATATATGGTGAAAAGAATTGGTCCAAGCACAGAACCCTGTGGAACTCCACAAGTAACCCTTGAGAGTGAAGATGATTGATCATTTAGATGAACAAACTGGAATCTATCAGACAAATATGATTTAAACCAGCCTAGTGCTGTTCCTTTGATTCCTGCAACATGTTCAAGCCTTTCTAAGAGAATATTATGATCGACTGTGTCATAAGCAGCACTGAGATCTAACAAAACCAGAACAGACACAAGTCCATTATCTGAGGCCATGAGAATATCATTAGTAACCTTCACCAGTGCTGTTTCAGTGCTATGATGAGCTCTAAAACCTGACTGAAACTCTTCAAACAGCTCGTTACTGTTTAGATGCTCACAGACTTGATTAGCAACTATTTTCTCAAGGACTTTGGATAAGAAAGGAAGGTTAGATATAGGTCTGTAATTCACTAAGTCATCTTGATCAAGGGAAGGTTTCTTGAGTAAAGGTTTAATTACAGCTATTTTAAATTCCTGTGGTACGTATCCGTTTACCAAGGATAGATTCATCATATCCAAAATGGGGCCAGGAACCAAATGGAACACTTCTTTAAATAATTTGGTTGGGATTGGGTCCAACATACAAGTTGAAGGTTTAGATGAGGCTAATATTTTTGATAATTCTGAAAGCTCGACTGAATCAAAACAGCCTAAGCACAAATGAGGTTCTACAGTTCTTTCCGATACTGCCTCATTTACTGAGGAAGAAGTAATCATGTTTGGGAGGATGCCAATGATTTTATTTTTAATAGAATTAATTTTATTTATGAAGAATCCCATAAAATCATCACTGCTAAGAGCTGGGGGAATAGTTGGCTCAACAGAGCTATGACTCTGTGTAAGTTTGGCAACTGTACTAAAAAGAAACCTAGGGTTGTTTTTATTCGCCTCTATTAATGATGAAAAATATCCTGTTCTAGCTTGTCGAAGGGTCTTTTTATACAGCAGTAGACTGTGATTTCAGGTTAAATAGGAATCCTCTAGGTGTGTAGAGCGCCATTTTCTCTCCAACTTCCTAGTATTCTGCTTTAAAGTACGCAATTCTGTGTTGAACCAAGGAGTCAGCCTCCTATGGCTAGCCACTTTCTTTTTTAAGGGGGCTACACTATCTAATGCCAAACGCAATGAGGACGTAACGCTGTGAACCAGATCATCAATTTCTGAAGGGTTAGAGATAGAATTGCTGCAATCCTCTGTGTTACCCTGAGACACTAAGGAAAGTAAGAATGGAACAGATTCTTTAAAAATTGTTACAGCATTGTCTGATAAAGCTCTACTATAATGAAATTTTCTTTCAGATTTAAGATAGTCAGTTAAAGTAAATTCAAAAGTTATTAAGAAGTGGTCAGACAGGACCGGGTTATGTGGGTGGACTGTTATTTCCTCACACTCAATACCGTATGTCAGTACAAGGTCCAAAGTGTGTTTACCAGAGTGGGTCGATCCCTGTACTTTTTGAGTAAAGCCAAATGAGTCTAAAATAGCATTAAAGGCTGCATTTAAACTATCACTTTCAGTATCCACATGAATATTAAAGTCCCCCAGTATAATAACCCTATCAGTATTTAATACTAAATCAGATAAAAAATGTGAGATCTGATCCAAGAATTGAGAGTAAGGGCCTGGTGGACGATACAAAACCACAAACAAAAATGGTCTTAATGTTTTGCAACTTGGATGAGGAAAATTAAGGGTTAGATGTTCAAAAGAACTGTAGCTATCAATTGGTCTGGGACTAATTAGTAAATCAGAACGAAAAATGGTTGCAACTCCTCCTCCTCGCCCAGTATTTCTAGGAATGTGAAAATTTAAATGACTGGAAGGAGTTGACTCATTTATACTGACATAATCCTCATGCTGCAACCAGGTTTCTGTGAGACAAAGCAAATCAATGTGATTATCACAAATCAAGTCATTTACTAACAAAGTCTTTGAGGAGAGAGATCTTATGTTTAATAAACCACATTTAAGAGATTTGTTTTTCTGTTCAGTCAAAGTTGTATTTATTTTTATGAGATTTCCATAATTTGCTTTTATTGGCTTAACTTTTAATCCATTTAATTTTGGCCGTGGGCAAGACACTGTTTCTATAGGGTAATGGGTGGGTAACAGTACAGAAGCAGCAGAGAGGTGGGTTAAACTACGACTCTGCTTCCTGGTCTGGACCCTGGGTTGTCAGTGTTTTGGAGGATTAATAAATTCGGCCATATTCCTAGAAAGAAGAGCTGCTCCATCCAAAGTGGGATGGATGCCGTCTCTCCGGATCAGACCAGGTTTTCCCCAAAAAGTTCTCCAGTTATCAATGTAGCCCACATCGTTTAAGATAAGATAAGATAAGATAAGAGATACTTTAATAATCCCCATGGGGAAATTAAGTTTCGGTACAACCAATCCAAGATCATACAAACAATTACAAACATTAACACGTTACAGGATTTGGAAGACCGCGGTAGCAGCCGGCTTTACCAGCGCCCCTTTTAGCAGATAGAAATGATTCACAATAGGAGGGGGGGTGAACAGGGGGAAAAAAAAGGCAACTCAGCCCAGCCCCCTACAGGGAGCCGAGCCGAGGTGCTGAAAAAAACCACTGCAGAAACATATAAGCACATGTATCGGTCATAACATATGAGAACACAAATGGGACGGGGGGGGGAGGTTCGGGAACCCTCCGTACAGAGAAACCGGTCGCGGCCATCCAAAGCACGCGCCCATCATTTCGCTGTCTGAAGAGTGGGCAGGAGTCTTAGGGTACCGCGAGCATGTTGAAATCCAGGACTGCATGCATGTCTGTAGCTGTGGCGTGAGCGTGCGTGCATGTATGTGTGCATTAATGTGAGACAATGAAACTCCTCTCAGTTCAATCCCAGAGTCTGTCGCCTGTGATGTAATATACGACCTTGGGGCTGAGTCAGGGAGCTCACAGGCTCATGTGGGGGATGGGGGAGTGGGGTGGGATGGAGCGTCCTTTTGCACACACATCCAAGGGAGTTTTTGTTTGGTCTACCAAGACCAGGGAGTCGAATTCCAGTAGATAAGAAGTTGTTGTTTTAGAGACAGGCGAAGATCACTTTTTCTCTTGCCTTAGAGTCTGTCAGTGGTCCGAGTTCAGTCCAAATGGCCAAATCGTGGGTCAGATTACCTTCCAGCCGGCTGAGAACTTCTCCAAGTTATTACCCAAGCAGTGAAACGAGTCCAATTTTGCTCGCACATCACAAATAGTCTGAGTGTTGACAGCACAGCAACCTTCCTGTAGCCCAGGCAGCCTGCCAATTGCTGCCTTTAAGCTTGAAGTTTACGATACCTCAGAAATTTACTTAATTTCCCTCTGGGATCAATAAAGTATTTTTGAATTTTTTTGAATTGAATTGAAAATCCACCTGCGATAATCAGCAGATATCCGGTTATCATGAATCCAATTATATAAATGTTTCCAACGTCCTCGATGGCCAAAAGTGAGAGACACAAGATCCTCCACGATGTTCCATCGGAACAACTCGGCTCTCCCTTTTAGCCGTTCTCCGGGAAATTTTTTTATTAATTGTATCAAGAGACCAGCTGACCAGAACCAGATCCAGAACCATAGTTGTTCTATCCGGAGGAGAATGCAAAGAGAGGCTCCAAAAATAGTTGACGAGACAAAAGAATGCAGAAGTAGACAACAGTAGGGAGGGAAAGAGAAAAGCGTCCATCCTCGCGGAGAGCAGGAAGAGATGCAGGACACCACCCAGACAACCATTGATGGAATGACAGCATGCGGCTAAACATGTCGTCACTGGTCCGATCAGGCAGGGGACCAGAAAAGATTACCGAGTCGGACATTGTTTTAGCAAACTTACACACCGAAGCAACACTAATTTTAGTGACCTCCGATTGGCGTAACCGGGTGTCATTACCGCCAGCGTGAATAACAATCTTACTGTATTTATGCTTATCTTTAGCCAGCAGTTTCAGGTAGGATTTGATGTCGCCCGTTCTGGCCCCTGGCAAACATTTGACTATGGTCAATGGTGTCTCTAATGCCACGTTTCTGACTATGGAGCTGCCAATTACCAGGGTCGGCTTCTCAGCGGGTGTGTCGCTGAGCGGGGAAAATCTGTTAGAAACGTGGACCGGTTGGTGGTGGCCCGGGGGCTGGGTCCTAGAACTATGCTTCCTACATACAGTCACCCAGCCGGCCTGAGGTCCCGGCTGCGCGGGCTCTACCGGAGGACAGCTAGGGGGTTCTATCCTTGTTGGCTCCACGCTGGCTAATGGGCTTCGGCTTTCAGCTGGTTTTTCAACAGTGCGGAGCCGTGCTTCTAATTCTGATACCCTCGCCTCCAAAGCTACAAAAATATAATATTTATTACAGTTACCATTATCACTAAAGGAGCCAGGGAAGTAACTAAACATCTGACAGAGAGAGCAAGAGAGAAGAGAAGAGTTAAAGACAGGAGAGAGAAGAGTAGCCATAGCCGCAATGAAGCTAAGCTAACTGAGCTAGCGAAACCTTACCACCCCAAGAAAAACTGTGTGAAACACAAGGAGTTCCAAAAACGTAAAGTACACCACCACAAAATGTGTGTTTTAGTGTGCTTGTGTGTTAAAATAACTTAGAGAGGCCTCAGCACAGAGAAAATAAGATCAATTCAAGAGAGTCTGAACACCAAACAGTTTACAGGGAGCGCAACAGTGACAACAGGAAATGACGCAATACGGCTTACCCCCGTCGAATCAGCTGAAAGAATTGCAGAGAGAGCTGGCTGGTAAATAGGCTCAACAACCTGATAAAGAAGGTTCTGGATCTGTTCTTGGGACAACTGTGGAACATCTGGAGATGATGATGCAAAGAAGGATTCTTCATAAAATCAAAAAAAGTATGGACAACCCTGAGCATCCTCTTCATGAGACAGTCATACAACAACAGAGCGTCTTCAGTCGGAGGCTTCTTCAGTTTCGCTGCAACACAGACTGCTACAGGAAATCCTTCCTGCCCACAGCCATCTTCATCTACAACAACTCCTTAAAGAATTAATTATATGAGCTATACCAACACTTAATTTCCGTCTGGGATCAATAAAGTATTTTTGAATTGAATTAAATTGAACCTCCTCCCTGACCTCCTGCTGGGTTTCTTGGTCTCCATCATGCTGGATGTTCTCTGATGTTCTCTGCAGAACCTCTGAGGCCAGAACCAGAACTGCTGGATTCTGGTCACTAATTAGTTGAACGCTAAATGCAGTTGGTTTTACTGAATTTTATTCAGGGGTATCAAAGTAAACGGGGGCTGAAAACAAATGCCTGCCACACTTTTCAGATTTTCATTTATAAAAACATTTTTTTGATGAATTCTTTTCTGTTCACACAATTATCTTTGTTTCTTTGTGTTTGTCTCCCATATAAAATCCCAGTAAAACCCACTGAAGCTTGTGGTTAAACAGTATAAATACTGTTTAACCACTCTTCAGAGTTGATGGAAATCTGACAGAAGACCAAGGGGGGAAATATTCTTGTTCTTTGAGATTTTAAGAAGAATAAAAATGCAGAATGACAGAAGAAGCTGTGAGAAATGCGTTCTTATAGATCTGTTATTCCTCTGGTTCCTCCGACCTCTGTCTGCCCTCCCCACTTCTCTGTCCAGCACCTTCCATCTCCTGCAGACTTATTTATTCATCTGCTTCGCCCTACAGTGGTTAAACCATCCACGGCAGAGTAGTTACAAGCTGTTTGTGATGTCTCCACGGTCTAAGGAGGACGGGGGGAAAACGTGATAGCTCCATTAACGCTACACTTTGGTCTTCCATTTCAAGGCTGCAGAAGTGCTCTGATGCTTTCATGTCTGGATGAGTTTCTGACAGAGAGGAAGAAACCATAGCAGAGAGGCTGTCAGGACTGTGTGGACATGTTTTACTCATATTGTGGAGACCTAAAGGTCTTATAGATGAGGAAAGATTCCTGTTAGGGTATGAATAGCCTAAATGTGCAGATAATAGATGCAAAGTTGTTTAAAGTGATGAACAGAAACAGTGGAAGGTGGTGGTCTGGTTTGGTCAGTGGTTCCCAAAGTGGGGGTCGCGCCCCCTAGAGTCATTGGAGGCGGGGGGACGGTACAAATGGATGAAATAAATGCTTGGACACTGCTGACCTAATGAACAGGTTATTGTCGAGGTTCCCACATAAACGCAAAGCAGAACATAAAACACCAAACATGCGTCTCAACAAACGTCCTTCCAAACCAAAGAGTAGAAAATATGACGAAGCAAATCTTGCCTTTGGTTTTGTTTCACCAAACACCTGCAAATGTTCAACTGAGCTCAAAAAATAAACACTGAAATGAAACGATTGCACTTTAAATACAAACAGTCTCACATCCTCCTCCCGTCTGCGTGGAACAGAAATGATCACTTGTGCTTCATCAAATGTCTCAGATTGCTGCAGAGGTTTTTGTCATGAGGTTTTGGATTTTTGCCTCAGACAGATGATTTCTCATGGGGGTTTAGATCTTGTTCCAGAGGCTGAATCTGCTGCCACACTGGAGACTAAAAAAATAGTTGGCTAATTCCATTGGCAGATGCATTTATGACATGTCCTTTAACATGTAGGGACTTCGAAGGGCTCTGCACAGACAGAGGGCTGCATCAAGCACGTCTCCCCCCCATATGTCGGGTCTAAACAGCCGACTCCAGAGCTTAATGATGTAATGATCGATGTCTTCTGCACAGTTTACTACTTTAAAACACAACCTGTCAAAGGATTTTTGCGGTGCTGTGCGAGGAAATGGGCTCAGATGAGACATCTGTTCTGTGTGGCAGCGAGTCCTGATGACTGTCGGTGGGAAGCGGCTGTCCAGGGTCTTTGAACTGCCAGATGATTTCTGCATCTTTTTGAAGGAAGACTGCAGCGATCCTGACCACAGATTTTACTGTAACAAGTTCTTTAATAAACTTAAACATACAGTGATTTTCTTTCCTGAAACCATGATGCAGGGCACAAACATACCCACGTTGTCATTAGTATTTTGTTACATTACCTTACACTCTGTATGATGTGGGTCAAACATTTGGTTTGTTCGTGGGGATGGGAGGGGGTTGTTCAGATGTATGACTTACAGATACATACTCATGTCTTTGTAATAACTGTAGAGTCTCTTTTGACTTCTCCTTGCTGCAAGTAATGAACTTTGTTGGAACCAGCTGATCGTTTTCATCTCATCAGGACTCCTCAGAATTTCCACCACAACATTCTGGTCCATACTCCATACCAGTAGGTGGCAGTAATGCATCAATTTGTTGGGTGACAGCCGTCACAGAGAAGAAGAAAAAGGGCGGTGTGGTATTTTTAGACTCTACTCAGGCAAGCTAACCATAGTTATAATGAAACTGTGAGAAATACACACAAGGAAGGGAATTATCAAGGTTTTGAGCAACAGATTATGTTGACTTGTTGTGGACTATCTATTTAACTGGAGGACATTAACTGGACCGCTGTGGACGTAAAAAGTTAGTTTTTGTTTTTTGTTCTGTGATTGATATGTTGCTTCAACAGGTGAATTTGCTTTCTGATTGGTTTGACAAAAGCGTTTACTGTGTCTACAGTTAGAAACACGAAGCTGTTTCTATTCCCCCCTTGAAATAAGTCTGTTCAGCATCAGCAAGGTGTTCCATGAGCGCCAGCGTATGTTGCTGTCATTTATGAGCTGCCAACCACTCCCTTGGAATGAAGGGAGGAGCAGCTGATGAGATTCCCTCCAGAATCGTCTTGGTTCTTGAGTCAGACCAGTAGATGCCGTCTTTCTGATGTCTCGGGAGTACTTCTGTGTCCCTTCTTGCCATGCAGCCCTCGCCACCCTCCTCCATTATGATCAGCATGTTCTGATTTGATGAGGCGCTCACTGTGCCTGTCTCCTGGCGCTAAGGCTTCCTCCCTCAGTCCGGCATTCATGTTAGGTTAATTAGTGAACGTGAGTATACATCATGATGTGGGTTTCTTTGTTGGACCTGTAATGGACCTGTGACTCAGAGAATGTACTGTGTGAATTTTATGTGCCAGACCAGCAGAAAGTAGTGCGAATCTGGTAAGGGAGGAGATGATGAATGGCTTTTTAACAGTATGTACTTAGCCTCCTTTACTCTGATATGATTTCATTAAATCTACTGCAACATTTCAGACGTAACCTAATTATTCAACAGAGTCCAGCTGATTGTAGTTTAATGTGAGTCTATTCTCTGAAGGCCTCCGAGGTTCTCTAGAGAACATCAGAGAACAACCAGCATTAGGTCAGGGAGCAGGATCTGGTCCAGTTTAAATCAGAGTCCGGTTCTACTCTGTTCAATCCATCATATGGACCTGGAGAGAGGATGGAGCACCTGCAGACCTACCAGGACACGGACGTCCACCTGGACTGACAGGAGAGCTTTAATCAGAAACCAGGACCATGGTGATTCTGGTCTTTATAAGAGCAGCAAGAAGAAACATTTTAATGTTTCAATTAAAGAAGCCTTTGTTGGGTGAGTAGCTAGTAGCTTTAACTTTATCTTATACCTAAATCACTAATAACTAAAGCATTCAGAAATATTCTGTACAGAGGCGGGGCAAGACTGAGACCAATAGTCTGGTTGGTTCATCATGAAGTGAGGAAGAACCATGAAAATGTTTCTCTAAGTTCATTCATCTGCCTGCCTCTCATTGCATTAATTAAACCCTTCCCAGGGTACAGACACATATATGTCTGCGTATATATATGTGTGTGAGCATTAGTGGGCAGAGAAAACAGGGATTTTATTAGGTGTATAAGCCTGACTTTGTAATGATGAATAGCCTGGCTCATCGGCCACAGAATGGCCTAACTGAGCGCCGCTCTGAGATGGATGGAGGGAGCAGAATGGAGAACAGGGAGGAAGGAAGGAAAGAGGTGGTGATCATGAAGGTGAGAGAAACTGCAAAACAAGGAGCCAGGTGAAGAGTAATGGGTGAGGCAGACCTTCCAGCTGCCCCCTGTGAGGCATGTCTGCTGGTGTAGAGAGGTCATTCTTGTCTTTTTCTTACGAAACTCTGGAGCAGAATCACTTTTTAGCGGTTTTGTGTGAACAGGACAGAGACTGGAGAGGAGAGGTTGGACTGGGGTCTCCGAATGGTTATATGATTCAATTCAGTTTATTTATATAGCGTTGATTCACAACAGATTTCATCTCAAGGCACTTATACATACATTCTAATCAGTTTAACAGTTTTCTATCTAAGGAATCCCAGCAGGTTGCATCGAGTCATCGACTTGCAGCATTCACTCCTCCTGGACCGACATGTAGCGACAGCAGACAGTCGCCTGCGTTGTGTCGCTGACTTCACAGCAATCCCTCATACTGAGCAAGCATGCAGCGACGGTGGAGAGGAAAAACTCCCCTTTAACAGGAAGAAACCTCCAACAGAACCAGGCTCAGTAGGAGCGGCCATCTGCCACGACCGTCTGGGGTTTGAGAAGACAGAGCAGAGACACAGAAGGAACACAAGATCTGATATAAGAGAACTTTCTATGTTACAGAAAGTAAAACGTTGATAACAGGACTCAGTGGATGTTCAGTTACTGGGAGCATCATCCCAGTCGATGCCCCCCGTCCAACAGGGCATTGCAGCCAAGCAGGATACAAGACCAGGTATATCTTCTATGGAGAGAAAAACACTGAGAGAAAACAAAGTTAACAGTCGAAATAACAGCAAATAATACAACTGGAGAGTAGTAGGAGAGAAAAGTAGCAGAGTGAAGAAAATTGGTAAGTCTGTCCTCCAGCAGTCTAAGCCTATAGCAGCATAACTACAGAGATAGCTCAGGATGACCTTAGCCACTCTAACTATAAGCTTTATCAAAAAGGAAAGTTTTAAGCCTGGCTTTAAAAGTAAACAGAGTGTCTGCCTCACGGACTAAAGCTGGGAGCTGGTTCCACAGGAGAGGAGCCTGATAACTAAAAGATCTGCCTCCCATTCTACTTTTAGAAATCCTAGGAACTACAAGTAAACCTGCAGTCTGAGAGCGAAGGGCTCTGTTAGGAACATATGGACCAATTAGATCTCTGATGTATGATGGAGCTGATTATTAAGGGCTTTGTATGTAAGAAGGAGGATCTTAGATTCTATTCTGGATTTAACAGGGAGCCAATGAAGGGAAGCTAAAACAGGAGAAATGTGATCTCTCTTTTTAATATTCATCAGAACTCTTGCTGCAGCATTTTGGATCAACTGAAGGCTTTAAATGGCATTTTGTGGACTAGTTGGACTAGTTTCTCAGCATCACTCCTGGACAGGATGTTTCTAATTTTAGCAATATTCCGGAGCTGAAAGAAGTAAATCCTAGAAGGAGATGGTTCTCACTTGGTCAGAGGAGTGTGAGGGTTCTTGTTTATCCGCTGTGGCTGAGGTTGGACTAATGATGGTCCAGTGTTGTGTTGGAGTCCCTGAGTTGTTTCCAGACTTCTCTGAGCTGCAGCATGGTCAGTGATGGGAGTGCAGGCAGGTCAGAGGGAGACTAGGAGCAGGATGGACATCAGGGAAGATATGAGGAAAACCTCCAGCACGACATATTGCCATCTGAACTGGAGAACAACGGGGGGGGGGGGTAGCACAGAGAGAGCTTGATTACCGCTTGGTATCTGGATCTGGGCCAGCAGATAGGACTCTCATAGTGATGATAAGCTTACATCGCCCCCTCAGGGCTGGAGGATCACTTTAAAACACAACAGATCAAAATTGAAAGATCAAATTTTTTAAACTTTCCTGAAAGTCACTGATGGTTTAAATGCTTCCAGGCTTTGATTGGTCTCCATGGAGACCGATTGCCTTTAATTTATGATGATTTCATTGTTGTGATTAGAAGTATTTATTTATATTTATTCATAAAAGAAAATATAAGCAAATCCAATTATTTCATCTGGTACATTTTTATTTTTAAGTTGTTTTCTTTTCTTTTTCAACTTTATACTGAGCAAACAGAAAATATAATGATTCACCTCAAACCTGAGAAACTGAAATAGTTCATTGATTTTTTTTATTTTGGTTGAAACGTTTTCATTTGTAGATTGAGAAATATTTGGGTTTTGATTCTAGACAGACACTTTGTTAGCAACCAGTTTATTTTTATACTGATTGTTTTTTGTTTTGTTTTTCTATTTTCATTGTATTTGATACAATTATTATGTTGGTGTTTTATTGTCCAGTGCCTAGATGTTTCTATGTCTTTGTTTAGCATCATGTTGTCATTTTTGCGTTTCCTCTGAATTCAATCTTTGAGACGTTTGTTCCTGAAACTTGGATGGTGGATAGAGAGAAGAAGAAAGGGTGTAACTGTAGCTAGAAAACATATCCTTGATTATCTATTTTATTCAATGAGATAAAAGGTACATTTTTGTTAAGTGCAATTAAGTTTAAGTTAGAAATCAACATTTGAATAGTCAGTCGATTTTAACATCGTTCAAGAACTTTAAAAGATTATTATAGATTTAAAGGGGATTATTTAAAAGATTATACAGTTACTGAAAAGTTTGCCCAGATGAAAGAGCTGCATTTTTTTGTTCAAGAAATGAACAACACTGGTTTATTTGTAATTTCATGTATGTGTTTTTTCTTTAATTACATGATCTAAAATAGTTTATGTAGAGTGTAGATTTGTGCCATTATATGTGGTTCATTTAATATTGATCAAAGTCAGATTGTGTGAATCACACAAGAATTAGTTGCTGGTTATAGCTGTTGTGCCCCACCTAATTTATCATGCCACAAAAGCCACTGCTGGAGTGGAGAGTATGAGATTATGTTCATTTTCAGCAACAACTGTCAAATAAATAAATAAGCATGTCAAACATTTTCCGGTCTGGAAACATGTCACTGTCTTCATCCAATTTCTGTCGCCACTCTGAAGCATATGAGACAGCTTTACTCTCTGACAGTGTGTGGTGTAGGAGTTTGACCTCGGAGTAATTGAAAAGGTGTGACTGTGTGAAAGCCTTCATGCTGAAAGTCTCTTTTCTTATCTGCATGATGCCAAGATAAGGAGGCTCCTCAGCGGGGAGGATTCAGGGAAAAACATCCCCTCCATCCCAGCCTGTAGCCGGCATTACTATCCAGATACTGAAGTCACAGCAAGGCTGATTAACCTCCCTCATTACTGCTGCCACAGAAAAGAGCGACACAGGAAACCGGATCAGGGAGTGGCAGAGGTTGTGTTGGCTAAAGCAGTAAAAAGAAGTTATAAATCAGCTGAATGAAAAATAAGAAAACCCAATTTATCCTGGCATTGTCAAGCTTTCTCTCCCTTCACCCGCATTGCAAGAAAAGCCCAGATTCACGAGGCACAGCTTGTGTTTCAGCCCAGCTGCTGCATCTTTTTAAAAGGAGAGCCGCAGCTTCATGAAGTGAGGCGCCGCATCCTTTCATGTGCAGCTCTGCAACTGCTGCGCATGCCCGGATGAAGGGAGGACCGCGCTGATGCAAAGTGAGCAGATCTGAGGGAGAGGAAGAGTATGGTACAGCCGTGAAGATGATCCTCCAGATGCAGGAGTGAACCTGAAAGTGGAGAGGAAGTGCGCAGCTGGATGCCCGCATTACAAACTGAAAAACCGATTTCTTTTGATTATAATAAAGCAGCATTTAGATTTAGATTTTTCTTTTGATTAAATATGCTGTTATTGTTGTTTAACCAAAACTCAGCTGCAGCCTGGGAAGACTGAAAAACAACTATGATTTTTATTTTTTTTTATGAAGCAGAAGGTCTGGGTTCCGAGATGAATGTTTGTATATTAGCAAACTGGATGTTCTGCAGCTGCAGCTTCAGAACCTGAGAAACTTCAGTGATAAAGGTAAAGTAAAAAGAAGTAATAATGAACTTTTTATGGCAGCTTTATTATTTGAAACTTTGAGTTTTTGAGTTTGAATTGACTTCCACACGCCTGCTTGTTGGATCCCACCTTAAATAATCAAACTTTTGATTCTATTGTTAATAAAGTTACTGTCTACTTCAGCAATCTCTCCAAAACAAAACACTAACCTGCAAAATATTACAAAACATATTAAAATATGTAACAAAATACATCACAAAACAACAATGCTAAATAAGAGAACCAAGATTATGACTGACTAATGACTAAGAAATAAGACAGAGTTGTGCTACAATAATACAAAGATGAATTATTTGTGTAAACATGTGGACCCAAAATCTAAACTGATCCATACAGTGGATCACCAACCATGATTTATCTGTGGAATGTAACTCAAAGTTATTTGTGCAAAACAATTTGCCCATTCATGGATTGTTTTCATAGAGCATATCTAAAATATTTAAAAGAAGCATTTTTGGAAGCTTAAATACCAAAACTAATGCTACTTCACATGCTATCGGCTGACATCTGCATAGCAGCCAATCTAGCTGCACTATTCATTTCAAAATAAGAGCTGTTGTCTTATTTTTAATAAATATGAATACATATAATAAACTTTATTTCTTCCTGTTCCTGTCTTTACTCAAATAAACTATAATCTATAATGCCTGAATCACCAAATCAGCAGCTCTCAGTCACAGATTTTAATTCAGGTGTGGACCGCTTTGTGACATGGTGTGGAAACAATCGTCTCACCTTGAATGTGAACAAAAAAAGGAGATGATTGTAGATTTCAGAAGAAACAGGGATAAGTCAAACACTGTTTCCATCATGGGAGAAGAAGTGGAGATGGTTGAGGAGTATAAATACCTCAGAGTTCACCTTGACAACAGACTGGAGACTGAACAGTGAAGCCGTCTACAAGAAGGGACAGAGCAGACTGGACTTCTTGAGGAAGCTTAGGTCCTTCAAGGTTTGCAGCAAGATGCTGCAGATCTTCTACAAGTCTGTTGTGGAGAGTTTAATCTCTTCAGCCGTCATCTGTTTGGGTAGCAGCATCAGAGCCAGGGACTTAAAAAGGCTCAACAACCTGATAAAGAAGGTTCTGGTTCTGTTCTGGGGACGACTGTGGAACATCTGGAGATGATGATGCAAAGAAGGATTCTTCATAAAATCAAAAAATTATGGACAACCCTGAGCATCCTCTTCATGAGACAGTCACACAACAACAGAGCGTCTTCAGTCGGAGGCTTCTTCAGTTTCACTGCAACACAGACTGCTACAGGAAATCCTTCCTGCCCACAGCCATCATCATCTACAACAACTCCTTAAAGAATTAATTATATGAGCTACAACCACTTAATGTCCCTCTGGGATCAATAAAGTATTTTTGAATTGAATTGAATCCTCTCTCTCCAGGTCCAGGTGATGGATTGATCAGAGTAGAACCTAACCCTGATTTAACTGGACCAGAACCTCCTCCCTGACCTGCTGCTGGGTTCCTTGGTGTCCATGATGCTGGATGTTCTCTGGAGAATCTCTGAGCCCAAACCCAGAACATCTGCAGTTAGACTAAAGAGTGAACTGGACACATCTGGGCTCTATTTACTGATTAGGTGATCTCTGAAGGCAATCATTTGCTCTGGATTTTATTTAGGGGTATCAGCTTAAAAGGGGGGTCTAAATACAAATGCATGCTACACTTTTCATATTTTTATTTGTAAATATAAACGTGTACCATTTTTTTATATATTGTGCAGTTGAATCTGTTATTCTGGACAATTATTTTTCTCTTTCTGAAGTCTTTTATACAGAGTAAAAAAAATCAGCCTTGAAATGATTGGAACTAAGAGAGGAGCAGATAAAACAGAACCTCCCTCTGCTGCCCGTCTGTCAGAACCATTGGGATTCTGACTTGGAACAAACAAAGTGACTCATTTTATCAGATATGCAGAGAAAAATAGATAAAGAGAGAGTGACTTTGGAGCTAAAGGTGGATTATCCTTTGAGGACTGCAGTAGGTCAGCTCCTCTGTTCATCTGATCAATGAATCAGCAACATCTGCTGACTACGTGGGATTTTCAGGTCTAGACATTAGTGATAAAGTTCTGCTTCTTATGGTAACGATATTAAGCCTGAAGTGTCCGCTACCTCTCCCTGCCTTTATTTAGTTTTATTCAATGACTTAATCTGATAGAAGATGCCCTGTGAAGTAATACTGACGCAGAAAATGCCATCAAGGAGCCAAATGAGTTTTAATTACGTCTCCTAAGCAGATAGAGCAGATCTGTCCATCTCTGCCTAACCGTGCCGGTGGGAGAGGAGAACCGATCAGCAGAAGAAGAGAGAGAGTTTATGTAAATCTGGAAAACAAGAGAATTAAAGAGTTTGGTGAGCTGAACCCGGAGAGAAGCAACAAGAGCAGCAATCAGTCTGGGTGAAGCTCTGCTGCCCTCTAAAGGTTGGATGTTAAGTAAAACGAGCTGCAGTAGGTGGATGTGTGTGTGTGTGTGTGGGGGGGGGGTGTATGTATGCATGTGTCCTGATTGCTAACCAAACCGTGAAGCCCTTTGAAGACAGTCCAAAGGATCGGATGGATGTGGATGCAGGGCTGCCAGAGGTTGGAGGAGGAGGAGGAGAATGGAGATGATTTGAGATGAGAAGCATGAAAGGTGGCCAGGGACAGCAAGCGGGATGAATGGATTAACACACCTGAATGAGTCTTACCCTAACGCACACACACACACACAAGTCTGTATTTCTATCCAAATTAGGACTCCATTTTGACTTCCATTCATTTTAATAGCTGCATTTATGCCGAACCCAAACCATTACCAGTTTATTCCTAATCCTAACCTTAACCAAAACATGATTCACACCATACCTCTAAACCTAAACCATAACCATATTAGGACCAGGCTTTGGTCCCTATAAGGTCAATCGGTCTTCAAAAGTTTAGCAAATATGCCAGAGAAGGTCCTAAATAGGATAGCTCAACAAGGACACACACACACACACGAGATCGGCCAGTTTAGCCTGCAGGAGAAGCCAGCTCAGTATCTACTTCCTTCACATCACCACTTACCTCCACAGTGACATTTAGAACATGTGGCTAAAGCTCTCTATGTAAAAAGCAACTAAAAAATGCAGGAGGCATTGATTTGGCTGAAATGTCACGCAGTGGTGTGCAACGACGACTAACTCTGCACATTTCCACGAACGGAAACGGAGTTGATACCCTGCGAAAAGAGACGTCGACCAAAATGAACAAACTTTTCAGAGTCAAGCGGCCTGAGAGAGCGATCTCTTCCTCCGTCGTCTGCTGGGGTAGCAGCATCAGAACCAGGGGCGGAAAGAGGCTCAGCAGGCTGATTAAGAAGGCTGGTTCTGTTCTGGAACCACTGGAGATGATTGGGTTAACAAAGATTTGCTCATAAAATGAAGAACCCTAAACATCCTCTTCATCAGATCGTCATACAACAACAGACTGTCTTCATTCAGAGGCCTCTTCAGCTCACTGTAATACTGACCTCTACAGGAGATCATCATCTATAATGACGCTTGGATAGTTGGAGTTAGAAAAACGTTTGATTAATAAAGTGATTTTAAACTGAATTGAATTAATATAATGCCACCAGCATCTTAATTTGATTTGGGTTGAGACTTTGACTAGGCCACTTGAAAACACTGGACTCACTGGTTAGCTTTGGATTATTGTCCTGCTTCATAACCCAAACGTGTTTAAACCCAATGTCACAAACGTTTTCCTTCGGGATTTTCTACTTTGTTGAATCTTGACCTCTGACCTTAACTGAGGCAGTGAGACCTTTAGATGTTGTTCTGGGTTCTTCTGGAGGTCCTGGATGAGTCGTCGTTCTCTTGGAGTAATTCTGGTAGGTTGAGCTCTTCAGCGAAGGTTCTCCACTGTTCCAGGTGTTCTCCAGGTGTGGATCATGGTTCTCTCTGAGGTTCTCTGGAGTCCAGAACCTTAGAGATGGTTCTGGAACGCTTTCCAGACTGATGGAGGTCAGAGACTACTATAACTCTCTAGATGGGGGCCTGATGTTCTGATCCATCAGTTCTTTTATCCTACTTCACGCTGTCAGACTGATTCTTCAGGTCTTGCAGTAATCATGTCCGGGTGGGACTGCAGAAATTAAAGTCAACTCCCCCCCCCCCAAAAAGTGGTTAATCACAGTTCATTTATCATTTAACAAGTTTGGTTTAGATCAACTTTCCCCTTTAAATAAATTAAATGATCATTTTAAAACGGTACTGGACAGAGTTAACTTTGATTTAAACATCTGATTATCTAAACTGTGACACATAGAAGAGATCAAAGTAGGGGTACACCCATCCCACTTTTTCAGTCCCGATACCGATACCGATGCCTGGGCTTTGTGTATCTGTCGATACCCGATACTGATCCGATACTATTGTTGAATTAATAATAAACTGTATACCCTCCACCTTATAACTTCCTTGAAGAGACTAAAGGCTCCAGACTTTATTAACTAAACATAACTAAGACTTCTTTTTTCCTTTTGTTTTGCTGAGGTGCAGGAATTCAGCGCACTCCTTAGCATAGTGTTTCTGGATCTGCTTGATTAAAGTGGTAGTTTTGTACTTTGCAGTAATATCACCTCCCCTCGTAACATTTACTTTGCAGACATTGCAAACAGCCGACGAACTAGTTGGAGTGGCAAGCGTGAAATATCTCCACACAGCCGACCCTCTGGCTCGCTCATGTTGCTTCTAGCATGCGACTCACGTGAAGCTGACGCATGAAATACGCTCTGCTGTGACAAAAAAAAACTGGATCGGCTAGTGGATCTGTTCATTTTTCCAATCCCTGATCCAGCTATTTTATCAGTGTCGCTGCCGATATCCAAATCCAATATCAGATCGGTGCACCCCTAATCTAAAGGGCCAAATACTTTTTCTTAGCATTGTATTTATTTAATTCAACTTTACGAGTCATAAAGAATTTTCAATTGAACTTAATTCTTGCTGTTTAGTCTGTTCAGTCTTTACTGGTTTAAATTTTCTGTGGGCGGAGCAGGTAGTCTGTTTGAGCTTCATCTTAAAGCAAATCAGAAGACTCACTGTAGTTATAAGCTCAATACTTTTCATTTTACCTGTGCTGCAGGAATATTCCAATGTAATTAAGATTTAATTACTTATTCTCTGTATAGTAGTGAATGTATCCAGGGCAGCAAGCAAGCTTATTGTTCCAGCATAATGTTCCTGATAAAGACATCAGATCAGCAAGATATCTAGAATACATTTGTAAACTTTAAAATATGCATTTTGTTGTTTTTATTCTTTTGAACCAGTTGATGTCCTTCAAAGGTTTAGTTTTTTACATGCTGGGTTCTATTTTCTTTAATTTACCTGCTGTAACTGAGGAGAAAATCACATTAACGTCTACAGGAATATTTCCTGGAATGCTATAACAAGACTTGTAGCTCAAAGCTAATGCTCCAGATGAGCTCCAATGGACTAAAATGATACGGGACATTTCTCAGATGGAAAAATTACCCTATATTATAAAACGAGAATCTGATTACAATTTTAAAAAAAGAAAAAAGTGAATTTATTATATGAATTTAAAACATATAATATGGTTTAGTCTGTCTCTGTGTTTAGAATTTCACCAGAGCCATGTGGTTCAGTTTTATGTTAACCTACATCTTTTGTACATTACGTGATCAGAGTACAGCAAACCTTCTTACACATTGGTGAATCTTTAAAAAAAAAAGTATTGAATTCTTTATTACCAATAACTACTGGTTGTAATCTCCTCCCTTACTTTCTTTTATATCGTTCTGGGTTTGTAAAGTGTTCGTTTTATAAGAAAATGTAAGTTTAAAAAAGTCATACTTAAAAGTTTTCCTCTGCAGATCACAACAGATATTAGGCGGCATTATAATGGAATGAGCAACGCTTGTGTAAAATAAGTTTCACTTTATACACACACTTCTGATATATTACATTTTAAAAACTGATAAACAGCCATGGTTCTGTTTGACGATACTCCTTTGAGTCAGTTTCTTTCTTCTGAAAATCCTCATTTAGTATAAAAACAGAGAAAGAACATTTTCAGTTTTGTCTCCTTTCTCTCTGCAGAAGAAGAAGACAGGCAGAGCAGAAATCTCCAGCTAATCAGAATTAATTTCAGTATGAAAGTGCCACATTCTCCTCTCTCTGCTATTCTGGTCACTTTGATCTGGAAAGAATGGATTGGATTCATTCGTAAGGCAATATCCTCACGATGAAACGCACCATCAGCATGCATGCACACACGCACGCAACATCATCGCAAATTAAAAGAACTGTCAGTATTACCGGATTATTTTTAGCGGAGGCACAAATTTCCTCAAAAGAGAATTAGTAGTGGATCGTAACGAGATCTTCTGCTTGGTTTTGGGGGCAGAAGGAAAGCCGTGTCAGAGCTCAGCATGGTAGGAGATCGAGCCCGGGTCGTCATGAACATCATGTTCAGCTGGGCTCAATGTGACACAAATGGGAAAACAATAGTGGGACGAATATCACGACTAAATTAGTCCCAGCAAAGCTTTTACGTGTAAATAGTCTGACTGACATTTGAGCATGAATATTTATTCCTAAATATTTTCTATGCGTTTCTATTTAAAGCCATGAAGTCGTTGCCTTTAGGTTTGGGCCACAGGTTTCATCCACTCATCAGAGTGTCACTGAAATGATTTCACAACATCCAACCTTTAAGGATTTATAAACGCAATTTAACAAAGGTTAAATATTTTGCATACACCCCACCGGTATGTGACCAAACGTCTCTCGACTACATGCAGCCATCAACAAGCTCCTTGCATCATTCTGGCTGAATCTTTGACTGCTCCTCCTGAGAGAATTGGTAGAGGTCATATAAGGGTTTCCTTCCTTCCAATTCTGGGAGATTCCAAGACATTCCCAGGCCCGACCGAAGCGCGTCTGAAACGAAAATGGCCGCTGACCTCATTCATCTCATTTCAACTAACTTAAATCATTCATCAAACCGTCTAATCAAGAAGCCGCGGTTTGACGGCGGTCAGTGTGAGTGTTACATTTCATTTTGGCAAAAGTGAGTCAAAACAAGCAGCTATGTCAGTGTTGTTTCCACGGCAACCCATGGCGGTGTGTCCACCCAGCGGTACGACCCAAACGGTGTGAGGGTGCTGATCTGTCCTCGCTGTTTTTGTCCCACTGTCTCCAGAGACACTCAGACATTGAACAACGGTCCTCTTCCTGCCTCGTTACCCCCGCCCCCAACATCAACCCCACCGTTTAGTTTAACTTTATTTCTCACTCCATTAGTTTCTAGGACAGCGAGCAGCTCACAGCTAAGGAGGGAGATGCGTTGGAAAAAATAGAAAGTTTGACTCCTTGGAGAGATAAAATGTAATTTCACAGTCAACTTGCTGTAATGTATTATTTCACAACAATGGGGTGTGGGCTGATATGAGACCTGCTCGGCGCCGGTACCGAGTCTTTAGGACAGCAGTGATGATGAGTGGAGGAAAAAAGTAGTCCAGTTCAACACATTTGGTCAACTTGCTAGTGGAACAAACAGAAAAATAGGTTTATTTATTTATTATGAAGCAATATTTCCAGTGGGCGACTTCATATGGTAACAGCCGAAAATTAACAGCAATAACTTGTGTTATTATGTCATAAGATAAATAAATGGGGCTTCAGTATTTTTATAGTCACATTTGCGTCCATGTTATTTTTTCCATTTATAAATGTCAAGCCAACAACATTTAGCTTTGAACTAAATACTTAGTTAGCAGGCTAAATGTTGCACACCTGCGATGGACTGGCGACCTGTCCAGGGTGTAACCCCGCCTCTCGCCCTGTGACTGCTGGAGATAGGAACCAGCCCCCCAACCCTGCATAGGATGGACGGGTACAGATGATGGACGGATGGCAAATTTATACGTCAAATAAATTAAAGTGGACAAGCAAAATAAACACTCGGTCTTATATAAACTGCTGACGAGACTGAATTTTTGTCGCGACATGTCCAGCGTAGGATGAGCCATTTTAACGACAATCCGGACGTTTACCGATGGATTTACAGCAACAGGGATGCACCAGCAGCAGGTGGTTATATAGCCTAGAGGTTATAAAATGCATTTGAATGTTAGCTAAATATTTAGCCCTGAGTTAAATATTTACTTCAAAGTTAAATATTTAACTAGCCAGATTAGCTTGCAAGCTACATATTTAGTTTGAAACTGTAACATTTATAAATTAATAAATGCAATGGACACAAATATGAGTTTGACAAATGAATCACCAGTTTTTCTTTTAAATAACCCAAATTAAGTTTTGACTGTGTAACTTTTACAAACTTCATGAAGCCTGTAATGAGCTTTAAGGCGAGAAGCAGAGCAACCGCAGCTGAAACTAAAGAAAGAAAGCTCTCTGCTTGTCTTTCTTTCCTTCTCTGATGTGTTTACAGTGCAGCGGCTCATCCTGATGAAAGAATAAACATCAGTTATTCCAGTAGGTACACCCCCCCCCTCCCCATCCATCCTGCTCCAGCCTCACCATTACATGCTATTACCCACCAACATGACTTGGCATTGATAGATGCCTTCTGCTTCATTAGCTGCAGCCTGCTCTGGGAAACACTTACACAATATCAAACAGCTTCTGCTGGAAATCTAATGAGGCAAATAACAGATGGGCAGAGTTACATCATGTAAGAAATGGCCCACTTTCTGTTCCACCGCAACGTCAGGAAGTCCGTTCAGTGGCGCCGGCGGTTAGGGATGTTTGGGAAAACATCAAAAACAGCTCTACTAACATAATACATCAGTGTCTTTGTGCTTCAACTGAAAACCAAACTGTTTTATGGGTGTAACCGAGTCACAGTTTGCTGTTTTTCTGAAACTGGGACACCAGGCCCAGAACCTGCTCCGACGCTGCCACCACCTTATTCTGAAGGTACAGAGCGCTGTTGCTCGTCGTCTCGTTCAGGAAGTAGCGATAGTTCACCATGATCCCGCAGGAGTTGGTCACGCCCCTGGGGCTGGTGTCGGCACGCCAGTTGATCCGCCACATGGTGGCGCCGTTCTGCAGGTGGAAGTTGGCCACGGGGTTGAGGGCGAAGCCCCGGCGCTTCTCTCCGTAGAGGTACCAGGCACAGAGGCGCATCAGGACGGGCTCCAGGGCGTGAGACAGCTTCTCTGAGCGCGTCCACTCACCGCTGGCGATGAGTTTACGCAGCGAGTCGACGGCCGGCGTCCCCGGGTTGGAGTCGACGGCCTGCTCCACCTCGCTCCACTCCTGCTCCGATAACAGGTCCGCTCCCCGGCCCTCCTTCCTGTACTGGCTCAGCAGGCCCTGAAGCCAGGACGAGAACCCTGGGATGGGCGAAAGACTGGAAAACTGGGCCAAATGAGGGACCTCGCTCTGAAAATAGAGAATCATCACATTTTACAGCCATCAAAGCTTTTCATATTGAAAGTATGAAACCTAAAGAAATCATAATGGGCCCTTCAATCAATTCGCAAAAATCAGTCATCCTGAAAGCACTTTTAAATAAAATAGCTGCTGTGGTAGTGATGTGACTAGAGATGTAAGAAAATGTCGACACACCGATTTATCGCTATATTTTATTCCCTATATAGTATCGAGGATAAAAAAATATATTGATTTTTTTATTTGCTTTTTGTTGTTTTTTAGGATTTGAATGGAACCATTAATGATGACAGTCATTATTGCAGTAAATATAAAAGTATGACTGGTAGTTTGTGGCTGTTTTCATCTTTTCCGTTCCATTGGATCAACTAGATCTAGTAATAAATCTGGATTTGTTAAAATATGAAACAGGTTGGAGTGTTTAGAATGATGGGACAGTTTTCCTACAGTTAAACTGAGTTTTACAAATTACAATATAGCGTCTTACTCATAGTACCGCGTATCGTCTCCCCCTCCATATCGTATCGCCAGATTTTTACCAATACACATCCCTAGATGTAACGTTAACGAACGAATCAATCTTTTGAACGGCTCTTCGCTGTGAACGGTAAGAACCGAGTCCTTGTAGAGAGTTGTTCTTTTTTTATTAACTATGGGAGTATCATCTTAGCGTCACTGAGGAGGCGGGTGTTCGAGTAGCGCGCACTTCACATGCCCGTTTAGCAACTCCTAGTTTCCTTTCACGGCGAAACAAAACAAGCAACAGAGAGAAGATGGAGGGTTGGTGTGGCAGTAACACCTCCTCGCCAGAGAAAGGCAGCAATGAACCATCTGAGGCCTGCAGGCCGAAACTGTCAGCAAAAACAAGGTAAAAACAAGCTATTTGCTGCTCTATAAACAAAAGAAATAGAGAATATAAAAAAAAAAAACTTTTTCACAAGAACATTTGGAAGTGACACGGAGCATCCCGACATTCCCAGAGGAAGCAGCGGTGAATGGACTTCTCCATACCCACCTGTTACCTGATCGCTTTCTGCAACAAGACAAGGAACCGAATCTCCTGCAGAGCCTTGGCTTTAAGAACAAAGGATAACCATCATGGACTATGAGTCCATCTACAGCTGAGAATTAAATTATATGAGAGAAAACATATGTTCTTTACTATAATCAACAAAACAACCACAACAGAGAACCAGAGAACGTTCCATCCATCCTCTCATTATATCCTCTAGTTGTCTGACAACAGGAGAATAAGGTAACAGGTCCAGGAGGGAAACATCTCTCTTGTCCCAGCAGCTCGTTCTAGAGTATCCCAAGAAACACAAAGGACAGACGGACCCTCCAGCAAGGTCTCCTCCCAGTGGAACACCTCCAACAGGAGACCTTCTTTGTAGTTTGCCACTGAGCAGGTAAGCATCCGGGGGTCTTGGGCAGGACTCAGGGAAAAGTGGAGCAGGAGATCGATAGGCGGATCGGTGCGGCGTCTGCAGTGATGGAGTCTGTACCAGTCTGTCATGGTGAAGAGAGAGCTAAAAGGCGAAGTTTTACGTTCCTACCCTCATCTATGGTCTCGGCTCTGGGTAGAGACAGAAAGAACGAGGTCACGGATACAAGCGGCTGAAATGAGTGTCTGGGAGGCATCTGGTTAGGATGGACGCCTCCCTGGTGACGTGTTCTGGACATGTCCCACCAGGAGGAGACCCAGAGGAAGACCCAGGACGCACGAGGGACGATGTTTCTCTGCTGGGAACGCCTTGGGATTCCTCCTGAGGAGCTGGACCAGGACGCTGGAGGGAGGGAAGTCTGGGTCTCTCCGGTTAGGCTGCTGCCTCCATGACCCCAGATAAATGGAATATAGTAAGGATGAATGGATGGACGGATATTTGGCAGCTTTAGGTTTATATAAAGAGCAGTTTTGCACCCTGAACACCTAAACTGACCCAGTTGCCGTGCTATTTAACTCCAGAATCCTAAAAATCCTGGATAATCTTCCTTCCTTGATTGTTCGCAGTCAGATGGAAACAGTTTCCTGGAGCAGCTGTCTCAGTAGATCTGTGTAGATGTTCTCCAGGGACGGAGAGGAGCGAACCGGGAGGAAATCTAAAGAAACCTTCAGCCTTTTCTGAATGCGAACGACACCAGATCAGAGATATAAGAGATGGAGGTTCAACCTGAGAGCCAAAACACAACTAGAAGGCCCTTGTTGATGCTCAGGCTGCTCAACCCTTCAGTTCCTCGGTCTGGGACTTCATTACGAATCATCTCAGCTGCTTCATGAACCTGCCCTGCTGATGAATGATCCTCTCCTTCCTGCTTCTCCCTTTTATCATCTTCTACTCTTTCATCACTCACCTCCTCTCTGTCTCCTTCTCGTCTGAAACCAGTCACCCACTGCTCTGAGCTCTCCGCCGTCTCACCTTTCATTTAGCAGAAAGAAAGTCTCTCTCTTCTTCTCAGACACATTTTTGTGCTTAGATGTCCGCGTTAATAAGCGACGGAACAATATGTCAGGCAGAAAGGCAATAGCTGTCTATGAAAGTGGAAGTGGAAGACACTGCCTGGTGGGACACTTTATTTTTCTGCTGGTCTCCTCTATTTCACCCACCACTTTCAATTTAAAAATCAAGCGCCCTTGCTGCTCCCCCCGTTGTGTTTCTTCACATTTTGACGATGTTGCAGCTCTACCTTCCTCACACCACGCTATGCTAGATGCTTCCATTTTATAGAGCAAAAGCTAACGGAAAAGAGAGCGAAGGAATAAGTATGAAAGCAGCGGGAAAGGTGAGAAAGGAAACGGGAAGGGAGGGGCGGAGGAGTCGGGCGTGTCCGAGTTCTGCTTGGGGGGGGGTCGAATCTACAAACGACAAGCCAGATATTCTTCCTGCACCTGAAATTGCGACAGCGACCTTTTCTTTCCCATTTTATCATCTACCCATCATTACAGCCAGTCCTCCGTGGCAAAGCTGTTCGTCTCATCATCTTTATGAGGCGAAGCGCCTGAATCTCTGCGGATCACAGGTCAGTTACAGCTTCCACAATGTGACGGTCAGGAAGTCGACCACTTTAGTGGCTATCCCTGTTCAACGGCAATCAGCCAATCAGATGACAGAAACTGAAGGCATTTAGGCTTTCAGACGTGGCAATTTGCTAAAGTTCAAAGTGAGATTCACAATGGCGGTAAGGCGTTTAGCTTTGATTGTGGGGTGGCTGTTGGTGCCAGACAGTTTTTAGAAAACTGCTGCTGTTCTACACCATAAACACCAGGTTTCACCAAGCAATGATGCACGAAATAAGGATGAAGTAGAGGAAACTGTAGGGAGACAAAAAGGCAGATCTATGTTTGTGTAGGGTATTCTAGAATATTGTAGATCACTGTACTGAGGCTAGGGAGAATACAGTAACAGATTTATGATAGACAGAACATGCAGAACCATTCAGTTTGGTATGAGCAGAAGGAATACGAGGCTTGCACCCCCAGGTACCAGATGTACTCGCTGGTTGAAGGTTTGGACACTGAAGGAGGGGGGGGTGGACTGGTCCCATCAGGAACCACAGAGAGGACAAACGAAGTCTGCAGGCAAAAAGCCAGTCTGTCCAACCAGCCATGGCCGTGTATCCTTCGTTTGACTGCTTTAGATTTTTGAATCAGGGCTTAATCCTTTATTAAATGCTCAAACCAAGTTTTTGCTTCTCTTGTCTGGATAATTCCACCAGACCCGATAAAAGAATCGGGTAGTAAAAGTTGATTAAGGAGGGCTGCCTCCTCCTTAATGGATTCAGAGAAAAAAAATCTTACATTTTCATATCCTAAAATCTGTTTTGCGAAGAAATGAAGCAAGTCCCGTCATGTATGTGTGTTGCCTATAATGGGCCTCCATTTTGTTTAGTGTGTGTACGTTGGGATGAAAGGTGTAACATGTCCAGTGTGCAGCTGCTTTAGGA
The DNA here is from genome assembly GCA_963556495.2 of Valencia hispanica. Taxonomy (NCBI): domain Eukaryota; kingdom Metazoa; phylum Chordata; class Actinopteri; order Cyprinodontiformes; family Valenciidae; genus Valencia; species Valencia hispanica. The sequence continues at coordinate 2,248,177 of OY747706.1, forward strand.
CAGTAAGTCACTGTTCCCATGGTGGCAGCGTCTTTTTTGTTGACTAAAATGATGCATGACCATCTTGGGATGTAAGTTCAATAGACAGAGCGCCCCCAAAAGGTCAAAAAATGATCATCGGAATCAGGAGAACGTTTCCACTGGGCAGGCGGGGGTTAACCCCAAACACCTAACATGGCGTCGTAGTATAACGTTGTAGCATGTCGCACTACTATGTTACGTTCTTGTCGCAAACAAACATTTTTCTGTCCCGCAATCATAGGACTGTGTTGCATGACGCCAGCAGCTCATCGCATCACTGGAGCGTCTGGACGAGGTTTAGAAAGTCTGACCCTCCGCTGACGAGTTGTTCCATATTTCTACTGTTAGAGGTAATAAGAGGAAGGAATGGGAACGGCGCTCTTATTACTTAAACTGAAACCGATTAGTTGAGACACTTTCTAAAAATGCTTAAGGCAGCCTATTTTAATAGTTCAAACACCAAACATACTTTAATATGTATCAATACATACAGTAGAAACTGTCTTAGCACAACAGCAGAAGCAAATATCTGCAGTCTTCCTCATCTCTGATCGTGGGGGTTCAGCAAATCAGCACCAAAGAAAAGGAATGGTGCTCCTGCAAGCACTGGCCAATAGTGTGTTAAGTAACGTTAATCTGAAATATTTCAGCTTCACAAGGTGCATTTTCTGTCAGATATTTTTAATAAGGCAAATTTTCCACAAATAACTTAAAGTTCAAGCTTTAACCTGTCACATGTTTCCCCTGGACAAGGCATCCAATTCCTAATTGCCTAGCAGTCTTACTGGAGTAAAATGTGTGTGTGTGTGTTTGTGAGTGTGAATGTGTCTGTAGTATAAAGCGCTTTGAGTGGTCAGTACGGCTGGAAAGGAGCAGGATAAATTCGTTTCATTTTTCATCTGAAATTATTAGAGGTCCCAGAGTCCAAATTGAGAAAATAATCAGTTTTTTCCATTCCAGACGTTAAATTAGGCGAGTAAACATAACCTTACTGTCATGTTCAGTATGTGAAGCTTTTAGTTCAGCAGACGTCAGGTAAAAAACGTTGATGAGACGAAACCTGGAGACAGCCTGCCGAGTTTCTGTGAGGTCGGTGACTGCAGGCTATTTATAATAAAAAGTAAACAAAATCTTCTGTCCTTGTAAGATTGCCTAGTGCGTTCGTCAAAAGACGCTGATAAACAGGTTCTGTCTTCCTTCAGATTAGCTCCTTTAATGTCAGAATGATTAATCTGCCTGACGGAGCAGCAGGAGGTCCTCCCCTCCCATAATGACAGCTGCCTGTGCCTTCATAAAGGTCAGCCACCACTACAACCTTTTACAGGCCTCCATCATAATATGAAAATAACTCCACAGAGTTTGGGAGAGAGAATAATTTCATAAGTTATCACTCTCTAAACTTTAGAAGCTAAAAAGAGAGACGTTTTTTTTATAAGTTTGGTGATGTAGATATAATCTCACAGACCTCCTGAAGAACCTGTGCTAGAACTCAGTTTCCTCTCAGTGAAGCACAGAAAGCTCCTCACCGTCTGCTAAGTCATATTTTATTATGAACATAGCCTGGAGGTAAACCACTTGCAGCAGCCCTCTAACATGAATAAATACACTTGAAAGAGCTTAAAGCCGGTTTTGATGAGGATATGCTGCAAAGTGCTTTTCCCCATCTGTTGGGCTGAGTGGTTCCTGATGTTCCATTCAGGATTTTCAATCATGAAACAACGAGCTGGAGCGTTCCAACATGAAGGGCCTTTGTGATTTTATTGAGACAAATGGATAGGATTTCCTTAAAGCCTCTAAAAAAAAACCTTTATGTGGAATATGTACGTTTATGCAGAAGTATTTATGCTGGACTCTGAATCAGAGTCAGAAAAGTTTTATTGCCATATAGGTGAACAGGTTCACAACATTAAATGGAAATTACAGCGGTACTTTGTGCAAACAAAAAATAAACACTCTGATGTATTTGGTTGCATTTTATTTAGGTGAATAAGAGTGAAGGGGCCTAAAGACAAGTGCCCACTTCTCAGGTTTGAACTGGTAAAGGATTTTGAAAATGATGCATCATTTCTCTTCCACTTCAAAAATTATGCATGATTTTGTTTTGATCTGTCACATTAAATCCATTCAAGTTTTGGGTCGGAATAAAAAAAATGTAAAAAAGCTTAATGAATGTGAATTTTTATATTGATTTGGGGTCACAAACAAACGTAAGAGCTGCTAGTGACGCAGCGTTGATGCAGCAGCGTTCCTGATATAAAAAAGAAGATCTGGGGACGGGGTGCACGGTTCCAGCGGGTTGGTAGATCCAACACCGGGTCCAGTTCAGCACATAGATCTAATAGGACTGCTTTAAGGAATCTACATCGGGTCCCCCATCCAGATGCTGCCAGTGGCGTGATCTACAATGAGCGCCAGCATCCATTGTGCAGCATTATGCAGGGGACGCTGCAGTATTCCTACTTCACACAATTAATACACCAATAAGTGTAATTTCTATATAATCTGAAGACATAAATACATATAATTCTTATTCTTGTATTTTCATTCAGATTCTCATTTTTACTCTCAGTTCAGAGATGGGATGGGGGGGGGTTGGGGGGGTGACTGCTGGTTGTGTGTCTGTGTGCGCAAAGCTCTACAAGTTTGAAATTGTTACTTAAGTTCACATTTTCGCCATCTCTCCTGCCACCCTGTCAGTGTGCTCTGTGTCCACAAAGTGCGAAAGCAAGATCCTTAAAGTTGTGCACATCTTTACGCCACGTTTTTTTCTATAAATCCTAAACTTGGCGTAGAAAGTTGCTTACGTAGTTTTCACACCCCGTTTTGTGCGTAAGCAAGCTTTATAAATGAGACCCCTGGACCGTTACACTCCTAGTGTGAATACTTTTATAAATCAATGTACACTGAAAACTTCTGAATACAAAACTGGGATATTTCTTTCTAAAGCAGCTTGAGTGATTGGGCTCAACATCCGTATCTGTGTGTCTGTAACATGCTCTGCCATGATAATTCCTGTTGTAAAGCTAAATACCTATTTCACATTGACTTTGGCATTTTAATAAGTCAATTGATGTGATGTGATTTCATGGGCCAAGAAACCAAAAGATGTGATGATCTCGTACAATAAATATTGGGAAGTTAAAGTAAAATCCATGAAGCTCAGAAGAACAAGCAGACGCTGCAGTGATTTCTACAATAACTCAACTAACTTCTTAGTTGGCATGTTAGCAGAGCGGTACTCACACGCCAAGTTTACTCACCTGCAGTTCTCGGACCACCCTCTTGATCAGATAGTTGCCGAGCTCCACACCCTGCAGGCCAGCTTGGGTGGAGGAGATGGAGTAGAAGATGGCTGAAGTGATCTTGTTTATGTCCTCCTCTGCATCAAGTGTCGAAAATTCACGAACAATACTCTGAGGAAATAAAAACACACACTGCTGCATCTTTGCTGTGTCGCTAAGACCATGGTAATAGCGCGTTTAAGTGCAGCAGAGCTGAAAAGGTTTCCGGAAGTTAAGTTTTACGACCTTTTTAGGACAATTATTAGGCTGCGAAGGCCTATTTTAACTGTACAGCTTCTTATCCTTCCCAAAAATGAAGTAAAGCTTTTTCGAGGCCTAAACTTATACAAAAACTCACAAAATTTAACAGAAGAATGAGTCGTGCTTGAAATTTAGGTATTCTAAGGGTTTCGCAAAAGTCGCAGCAGAAATGGCTCAACAGCGCCCCCCGGAATGCTTCAAAACACCCTCCCCATTGACCTAATTTTATCGTCGAGCTATGAAATTTGGCACACTAAGATCTTCCTAAGACCAACCTAAAAGCCTTAAAACGTCATAATCCCGAACGCACAGGAAGTCCATATTTGACTCCTTTGACCTTATCAATCATCATAGCTGTGGTCAGTGGCTTAAAGCAAGTTGGGGTAACTTGATGTCCAACATAGAGAGTTTTTGAATGAGGGCATGACGAAGCATGGCGTCACGCCATGGAAATACATTTGGCTCCAATTTCCACATTCATGATCTATTCTTTCTTAAATTCAACAGCATGGATATTAGTCCAACCCCTAATGGATAGGTATGCAAGTATTTGGTGGGTGTGACCTAATTCCTGCACAGCGCCCCCTAGAATCATTAAAATAATCAGCCGTATGCAATGCTTTCAACTAGGATTTGTTAAAGCCAGGGTCCATAATTCTCAGGAAGTCAACCACTTTGGTCAAAAGTTGCCATTTTGTGGCTTTTGAACACTTTGTCATGCAGGTTTGATAATCAGGCTAAGTGGAAGCGTTGAAGCGGCGGTGTGTGAGTCCCACGGTCGCGGCACAGGCCGGACCGCCGCTAAGTGGCGAGGGCCCTTTCAGTTTACAAACTAAAAGACTGAAAAAAACAACAACTTCATAATCTATCTAGTTGATCACTTCTATTTTACTTTATAAGCTACCTGCAAATTTCAATTGGTGTTTTTTTTAACAATTAGACTCCATTTCTCTAACATGTATGTTACCCAACTTCAGCATCTACAGCAGGAGTGCCTAAACTTTTTGCATGTAGGGCCAAAATCGGCAAGTTGAACGTACTCAGGAGAAATAACTCTTCGTTTTCCAATCAAAACTACAAAAATAGTGTAAATTGTTATCTTCTTAGGAGCTCAGAAATATATTAAAATTCCAATATTTTAATTTAGACAAAGAAAACAACAAAAATAAAAGTTTATTTTAGGTCTGAAAGAAAAGTTTAATTTCTTTGCCCTAATAAAAGAATGGAGGAAAAACTCCCTAACTTTTTGGGTCAACGGTTTTCTATTTTGTTAGAAAACAAAATAGAAGTGCAATTTCAACATTCATTGGGTTTAAAAAGCTGATATTGTCAGTAAGTCATTCCAACTTCATCCTTCAAACAGCCATGAACACGACGTCACTTAACGGACGAGCAGCGCCACCTGGCCATAGCGCGCCTTCAGGTCGGTGTCAGGCAGTCAGATGTTGCAGGTGAACTTGGTGTGTCTTAAAGTGTCATCAGCAGACTTGCATCAAGACACAGAATTACTGGCAGAGTTCGTGGCAGACCCAGGAGTGGAGCCCCACGAATGACAGACCCCAACGATGACCAGAACCTAAGGACCTGTGCACTCAGACATCGTCATGCTACTGTCACACAGCTGCAGGCCCGTTTACGAGATGTGAGGGGTTCTAGGGTTTCCAGACAAACCATTCACAACCGACTCCACCGCTTTGGCTTGAATGCCAGACGACCGTTGCTGGTGACTCCACTGACACCAAGACACCGCCGTGAACGTTTGCAGTGGGCACAAGACCATGTGACCTGGACAATGCAGCAGTGGTCTACCGTCCTGTTCACTGACGAGTGTCGGGTCACCTTGCACAGAAATGATGGCGTTGCTGGAGAAGGCGAGGTGAGCGAAACGCCGAGGTCAACATGGTCCCCAGGGTTAGCTTTGGTGGAGGAGGTGTAACAGTCTGGGCAGACATCACCAGTCAGCGCAAAACGGATTTGGTTATTGTAGATGGTTCAGTCACTGCATGTTCTTACCTCAGAGACATCATAGAACCCATCATCATCCCCCAATTCCTCCAGCACACCCCCAACTTTCTGTTCATGGATGATAACGCTCCACCACATCGTGCCAGAATTGTCACAGCTCGACTTCAGGAAGTCAGAGTGCCTCATATAGTACGGCCAGCAATGTCCCCTGACCTTTAACCCCATAGAGCACGTTTGGGACCAGCTGAAGCAGAGACTGGATGATCGTACCCCACCCCCAGGTGACCTGGCAGAAAGGTTAGGGCATTGCCTCAGGTCAACATCATGAGGCTAGTGAGAAGCATGAGACGTCGCTGTCATTGTGGCAAATGGTGGAAACACTCGCTACTGACATTGTTAATTTGTGTTATTTGGGGCTACTCTTGTTATTGTCTACATTTTTGGGGTAATAAATATTACTCTAATGAAAATGGTGTTTCTTCTCATTCATTATTAGTAATCTCAAAAGATACTTTTACTTATTTCATTAAAATTCAGACCAAATAGGAATAGCACTCATGTAAATAACAATATCCCTAACTTATTGTGAGTAGCGTAAAGTAAGGCAGTTTCAGCAGCAGACGTTTTATGCAGGTTTGTTGGTAAAAGCTGAATTTCTTCATTGTTGCTTCACTGCAGCATAGAAAAACCAGGACTTATTAATTATACAACAATAAATGAAGACAGCACATTATTCAAAAATAATACAAGGTGAAGATGCATTAAATGATTAAATGATAAAAAGCACAAATTAAAGTTTAAATTAAACATAAATTAGGACCTGGTATTGAACATATGGCTGTAACTGAGACTGAAAATCAGATTTAGGACTTGTGGCTGACTTCTTAAGAGCAAACAGAATCCCTGCTGTCAGACACCGCGTTCTCCCAGAAGGCTGTGCAGCATAAAGGCTCCTTAGTTTAGTGTTTAACCTGCAGCTCTTGGTTCTGACCTGTATGTTATCTGAGATGTCCTCAGTTAGGGCCACGTGCAGCACAACCAAAGGCTCTCCTGGCATGGCGGCATGGGTGAAGGCGTAGCAGCGTCTGTACGGTCCCACTCTGCGCTTCAGATCCGTCCAGTTCCTGATCGGGTGCACCGCTTCATACCTGACAGAAAGGGGTTAGGGTTAATACTGCCTGACTTTAAATAGAAACTCCTGACTTTTTTTTTGAAAGATTTGATTCTTAATACTCTCTAAACCGTCAGGCGTGAGCATTAAAATTATTCATCAGCAGCATCAACTCACCGCACTCATTCTGAAGCTTAACTTGCATCATCAATCATCTCGTCTGTCAACACTGTTTCTGAATGTGACTGAATCGCTTGCATGGTTGAACAAGCTGAACATTAGATGGTTAAATGATGAAGCTACACTTCCAGAAAATCAGCTCCAGCTGCTCAGAAAAAATTCATTTTCAGCCAACTTCTCATGAAGCCACAACACAGTTCTGGACTTGTATTTAGACCGGCCGCTGCTCTCAGTCAGATTTCATGCCCAAGCACTTCCACGGCTCAGCTGGTAGAGCTGCTCATCTGCTAATTGCAGAGTTAGTGGATGGCAGGTGAAAATGGAGGAAGTGTTTAGAAAATACAGCCATTTAACAGTTTTCTTGGAGCGGTAACTCAAAGTCTGTTGAGTGTTCAGGTGCAGCCTAGGCTTTCATTATTTCCTCAATTAGTGTGTAGCTGGTCCTAACTGTGGCAGGTTGCATTTCAATTCGATTCACCCCCTGATTTGGTGAATAGAATCCAGAACTTTCTCATCTACATTAGAGTCTGATAAACATGTAGAGGAGGCCAGACAAGTCCTCCAGTGTTCAGAGGTGTACAGGTCCCTCAGATTCAGCCAAAATGTGCCAAACTGACTGGACAACACATCATGGTGTGGGTGGGCGGCCGTGAAAACTCAGGATTCTCCTGGCAAATCACCAACTAAGAACAGCCAACACGCCTCTGCTGCATCATCAACAGTTTTAACATCTCAGGTGTGGTCAACTCTGAAGGGAGAGCGTTGGATGCTCGTCATTTCCCCTCCGTCATCATGTTGTATCTTTGCAATGTGGGTCGTTTTGTGCCCGGCGCGGTGTCTTAGTGTTTGTACCGACCATCCGCCAATTTGTACCAAACAGGGAGACGTTTTATATCTACTTTCACAACCAACAATTTAAATTAACTTTCTATGATGGAGTCACAGTCTGATGTAAAGTACATTTGGCTATATGGGCCCAATAAATAACATCTGGTCAAATGTGCATCAGCTGACTCGTATCGGGGCAAACTGTATTCACGGATGAAGGAGTGATGTAGTGATGATGACATATGGTTTAAGCGAATAGCCAGCAGCAGGATTTTTAAATGGGACTCAGAAATCATTTGACCAAGAAGGAAGTATATTTCCAGTGATTTCAGTTTGAAGTGTTTGCTCGGCCAACTACAGAATCATTTCTAAAAGCTCACAGTCATGCAGGATAAAAGCGTCTCAGAGGCGGTTCATCTTCCAATCAATCAATCAATCTTTAATTATTAACCATAATGAAGTAAAGGTGAGAGAAATCAATTTATTATGGAGGATGAAGAATTCTGCAATCATGTATTAAGTAATGTGTGAAATTTGAGTGTTTTTATGACTGTTTATCTGCATATTTCATGCAAATACTTCACTACAAAGAAAAATAAACTCACCAATCCATCTCTTTTAGGCGCATGGTTACAAATAATTGGTTTAAAAAGGTACAAAATGGCCAGAAAAATCCCATGTGCTCTTCTAAAGGTTCGTCTCTTCTAAAAAGAGATGTGCTTCCTGAACCTTTCCATCGATTCCCTATTTATGAGCAATAATTAGTGATTTACAGCCTAAACCCTAAATAATGTCTCTGGAGTTTTAACAGCTTAAAATGATTTGGCCCAAACAGAAAAACAACTAAAAGATATAAGAACCAGTTGCAATTTTTTTTTTTTTTACTTTCAACGATGAATCTGATCATAAATGTTTATTCTGTTTAATTGAGATTTGTCACAGAATTAAAAACAACTGTTTCCTACAGAATTTTAGTTTCTGGGCTGAATTTTCTCAAGCGACGTTTGATTTTCATTGTCTAAAGTTTGGCAAAAAAAATTAGGTAAATATGTGGAAAAGCACCTTAGGTCCACTGTTACCTATGGTGGAGGTTCGTGATGCTGTGGGAGTTTTCTTCCCTGGAAACCAAAATACTGGAACATTTTTAGAAATCTTCTGGACTCTGCTAGAAGACTGAAAATGGGTCTCCCAGAATCAGAATCCGCTTTATTTGACAATTTTGTGATATAAACAAGGAATTTGCCTTTGTTTTGCTCTCAAGAAAGAAATTTATAGTATAAAATAAGTTGTTTCTTCTTGTAAATATGTATATAATCAGTGTTTTTGCAAAAGAGGAAGACATGCATGAATTAGTGCAGATATAATCTGGATCTGGACACGCCGACTGTTCAGTGTTCCTCGGAGAGGCAGCCTGGGGGAAGAAACTGTCTCTGTAGCGCCACCTGAAGGTAAAAGTCTGAACAGTTTGTGTCCAGGATGTCTGCAGAGATGTTAGCTGCCCTTCTCCTGACCCTAGACCTGTACGAGTCCTTCAGCAGGATCACGCTCAAAAACAGAAATGGTTCAGAGATTAAAAATCCACCTTCCTCCATCTTCATCCAAGTCCTCAGACCTGAATCCTGGAGAAAAGCTGTGGGCTGAGCTGAAGAGAAGAGAAAATCAGAGAGGAACCAGGGCTCTGGAGCAGATACACAGGTAATCCCTCTCTGGGTATGTTCCAATTCAATTTAATAGGAGCCGACTAGGGATGTAAGAAAATGTCGATACACCGATATATGGCGATATTTTATTTCCCGATATTGTATCAATATTTAAAGGGAAAAAAACGTTTTTGGTTTTTTTTTGGATTTGAATGGAACCATTAATGATGACAGTAATTTTTGTAGTAAAATTTTAAGTATAACTGGTAGTTCAATTCAATTCAATTCAATTCAATTCAGTTTATTTATATAGCGCCAATTCACAACAGATGTCATCTCAAGGCACTTAACAAGAAGTCATTTCAATACATTTATACAAACATTCCAATCAGTTAAAAAGTTTCCTATTTAAGGAATCCCAGCAGATTGCGTCAGTCATTGGCGTGAGGTTGGGCCCCGTTGATGCAGACTTTCCAACCACAGCAATCCTTCAGCAATCCCTCATACTGAGCAAGCATGTAGCAACAGTGGAGAGGAAAAACTCCCCTTTAACAGGAAGAAACCTCCAACAGAACCAGGCTCAGTAGGAGCGGCCATCTGCCACGACCGTCTGGGGGTTTGAGAAGACAGAGCAGAGACACAGAAGGAACAGAAGATCCGATATAAGAGAACTTTCTATGTTACAGAAAGTAAAAAGTTGATAACAGGACACAGTGGATGTTCAGTTACTGGGAGGATCATCCCAGTCGATGCCCCCCGTCCAACAGGGCATTGCAGCCAAGCAGGATACCAGACCAGGTGTATCTTCGATGGGGAGAAAAACACTGAGAGAAAACAAAGTTAACAGTCGAAATAACAGAATGTACTGTAATACAACTGGAGAGTCGTAAGAGAAAAGGAAGTAGCAGAGTGAAGAAAATTGGTAAGTCTGTCCTCCAGCAGTCTAAGCCTATAGCAGCATAACTACAGAGATAGCTCAGGATGACCTTAGCCACTCTAACTATAAGGTTTATCAAAAAGGAAAGTTTTAAGCCTGGCCTTAAAAGTAAACAGAGTGTCTGCCTCACGGACTAAAGCTGGGAGCTGGTTCCACAGGAGAGGAGCCTGATAACTAAAAGATCTGCCCCCCATTCTACTTTTAGAGATCCTAGGAACTACAAGTAAACCTGCAGTCTGAGAGCGAAGTGCTCTGTTAGGAACATATGGAACAATTAGATCTCTGATGGATGATGGAGCTGATTATTATGGGCTTTATATGTAAGAAGAAGGATCTTAGATTCTATTCTGGATTTAACAGGGAGCCAATGAAGGGAAGCTAAAACAGGAGAAATGTGATCTCTCTTTTTAATATTCATCAAAACTCTTGCTGCCGCATTTTGGATCAACTGAAGGCTTTTAATGGCATTTTGTGGACTTCCTGATAGTAAAGAATTACAGTAGTCCAGCCTTGAGGTAACAAATACATGGACTAGTTTCTCAGCATCACTCCTGGACAGGATGTTTCTAATTTTAGCAATATTCCGGAGGTGAAAGAAAGAAATCCTAGAAACCTGTTTAATATGGGATTTAAATGTCAAGTCTTGGTCAAAAATAACGACGAGGTTCTTTACGTTATTACTGGGGGCCAATTTAATGCCATCCAGATGAAGTGATTGACTAATCAATTTCTGTTTAAGAACTTCTGGTCCAAAGACAGCAACTTCTGTCTTGTCAGAATTTAAAAGCAAAAAGTTTAGGGTCATCCATGTTTTTATGTCTTCTAGACATTCCTGTAATCTACCTAACTGACTGGGTTCATCGGGATTTATGGATAAATATAGTTGTGTATCATCGGCATAGCTGTGGAAATTTATCCCATGCTGTCTAATGATTCTACCAATTGGGAGCATATATATGGTGAACAGAATTGGTCCAAGCACAGAACCCTGTGGAACTCCACAAGTAACCCTTGAGAGTGAAGATGATTTATCATTTAGATGAACAAACTGGAATCTATCAGACAAATATGATTTAAACCAGCCTAGTGCTGTTCCTTTGATCCCTGCAACATGTTCAAGCCTTTCTAAGAGAATATTATGATCGACTGTTTGTGGCTGTTTTCACCTTCTTGGTTCCAGTGGATCAACTAGATCTAGTAATAAAACTGGATGAGTTAAAGTTTGAAACAGGTTGGAGTGTTTAGAATGGTGGGACAGTTTTCCTACTGTTAAATTGAGTTTTTTTTAAAAATCACAATATATCGTCTTATTCGTAGTATCGCAATATATCGTATCGCCAGATTTTTTCCAATACACATCCCCAGAGCAGACAATGAGTGTCCTGTCGGTTTAGAGAGATTCTGCCGCTGATTAAGTTTTTACCCTGAGATTATTTCCTGATCACTAAATGTGAATTAAAGGTTTTATTTCAGACGTAGTAACAGATGAATATATTTTAAGGTGTTTTTTTTTTTATTTTACTAATCTTTACCAGGGCTGGAAATAACAGTGGAAGCGGCTGTAAAAACTGGAAAGGAATGGTGACTTACTGGCTGATCTTCTGCAGGATCTCACAGGGGGACTGCCAGGTGATCCTCTCCAGTCGGAGCAGACCAACAGAAAACCACTCAGACAGCAGACTCTTCAGCGTACTGTTCAGGTCCTGCAAGGAGAGAAAACGAGACAGACCCTCAGAACAACATCCAGGTGTTGGGGATGAACGTGAACATGAAAAGGAAAGGCCCCACATGCAACGCCACGTTCTTTTATCGTTTAAATAAGCCTGAAAACTATTCTTATCCCTTCAGTGTTTCATACTAAAAGGAGCTCAAACTCAGAACTACAATTTTATTGCATAGGTTGGTTTATAGCTGCTAGTAGGAAATGAAGTATTTCATACTCTTATCTTACACGGGCTGCACAGTCCCCTGGCTGTCTGCACGGAGCTTGAATGTTTACACATTATGAATAGTGATTTACTGGAGCTTGCAATGGACATAGAAGAGGCCACTTCAATAAACACCTTGCCATTTCAAAGCAGTCATGTCCTCCAGCAAAGGTCAGACTTCATTTAAAGCAAATCTCAAAACACACAAATAAACGCATGCAGCACGTCCATACAGCTCGTATTGACTGTTCCATAGAAAGACTTCTCTTCAGGTTTTCTTTAGTAGTGGCTTGTCAATCAGAATGGCGAACACAAAACAAACAGCAGGCGTGATATAAAAGCTCTATGAGAATCCCTTTAAATCCAAACCTGACGAAACTGGAAATTCCTCTCCACATACGTCCATAAATGCATCGTCCAGCTCCACGGCACAGAGAGCCAGGAAATAACTTTCAGTTAAGAAAACTTTCATGATGCAGCGCGTGTGTGTGTGTGTGTTGCAGTGCGTGTGTGTGTGTGTGTTGCAGTGCGTGTGTGTGTGTTGCAGTGTGTGTGTGTGTGTTGCAGTGCGTGTTGCAGTGTGTGTGTGTGTTGCAGTGCGTGTTGCAGTGTGTGTGTGTGTGTGTGTGTGTGTGTGTGTGTGTGTGTGTGTGTGTGTGTGTGTGTGTTGCAGTGTGTGTTTGATGCAGTGTGTGTGTGATGCAGTGTGTGTGTGTGATGCAGTCTTTGTGTGCGATGCAGTGTGTGTGTGTGTGTGATGCAGTGTGTGTGATGCAGTGTGTGTCTGTGTGTGTGTGATGCAGTGTGTGTGTGATGCAGTGTGTGTGTGTGTTGCAGTGTGTTGCAGTGTGTGTGTGTGTGTGTGTGTGTGTGTGTGTGTGTGTGTGTGTGTGTGTGTGTGTGTTGCAGTGTGTGTCTGTGTGGGTGTGTGTGTGTTGCAGTGTGTTGCAGTGTGTGTGTGTGTGTGTGTGTGTTGCAGTGTGTGTCTGTGTGGGTGTGTGTGTGTTGCAGTGTGTTGCAGTGTGTGTGTGTGTGTGTGTGTGTGTGTGTGTGTGTGTGTGTGTGTGTGTGTGTGTGTGTGTGTTGCAGTGCGTGCAATACAATGTCAACACAAGTATAGCAAGACAGGAGTGTGTGATTTCCTAGAGCAGCCTGAGGTGAATTAATGTATTTTGCCCAATAATCCGGCCGAGACATTATTGTTGAGAAAGCAGCAGCTCTGTATTAGCAGAGCCTCCGCCGCCTTGGGAAGCAAACTGTTAAGCACACAAAAGGGAGGTCAAACTGAGATATGTATTCCATTGACCCTGCAGAAGATGAAGTCTTTAGAAAAGGACGGACCAAAGCCTCAGGCTGGAATGAGGCCGGCCAGCAGAGGGAAGGGCTAAAGAAGAAAATCCTTGGTTCTGTTAGAGGGAAAAAGAAGCACACTGCATCTGGACAGTGGTGACCCCGATGCTGGGCACTGATACCTACCTTCAGCTGCTGTGGGATAAAACAGAGTAATCAAGACAAGACCAAAGAGCTGTCCAAGGGCACCAGGGGGTCAGCCCAGAACAACACAGGAAGATCCTGGACAATGACCTGAAGAGACAATGGTTACCATGGAAACATCCTGCAGCCAGGTCCCCCTGCTCAGCCAGCAAGGGTCCCGTCTGAAGGATACCAACGACCGTCTGGATGGTCCAGAGGAGGTGTGGGAAAAGCTCAAGAGGTCACACGAGACCAAAACAGATCTTGTTGGTATAAACTCCACTCGGAGTGTTTGGAGGAAGACGAAGGATGAGCAAAATCCATCCTTACCATGAAGCATGGGGGTGGAAGCATCATGCTTCGGTGCTGCTTTTCTGCAAAGGCGACATAATGAGCGCACCGCAGTGAGGAGAGGACGGATGGGACCGTTATCCTCTCATTTTGGCAAACACCTCCTTCCCTCAGTGAGAGCACTGAAGGTGGGTGGCTGGTTCTTCCAGCAGGACGACGACCTAAACGTTTTGGAGGCAGCTGAAACTCTGTGTTGCCTAGCAACAGTCCCAAAACATAAAAGATCTGGAGAAGATCTGGATCGAGGAGTGGACCAGAACCCCTGCTGCAGTGGAGACCTGGGGTCTCGTTTATAAAACTTTGCGTAGAATCCTGACTAAAATCGTACTTAAGCTCAGCAAAAAAAACGGGGAAGATCTGGATCTGGATGCCTCCCTGGTGAGGTGTTTCAGGCACGTCTCACCGGGAGGAGGCCCAGGGGAAGGCCCAGGACACGCTGGAGGGACTATGTTTCTCGGCTGGCCTGGGAGCGCCTTGGGGTTCCTCCTGAGGAGCTGGAACAAGTGGCTGGGGAGAGGGAAGTCTGGGTCTCTTTGGTTAGGCTGCTGCCCCCGCGACCCGACTCCGGATAAGCGGAAGAAAATGGATGGATGGATGGATGGATAAGAAATGTGTAACAAGATACCAAGACTAAAGAGATTGATATATAAAATAAAAAGCAGCCGCACAAGCGATAAGGCAAATGAGAACAATATAAAGTCTTAATTATATGATTACTTCTTGTAGCAACAATTAGATTAGAATAAAAGCAAATAGAACAAATGAAAACTAAATTACAGCAGTTGCGAGTTTGGATTTGGATTGCGTTTTTCAGGTTATCATTATTATCACATTAGCACTTAGTTAGCATAGCTAACATACTGTTTTGAACGGTAGCCTATGTTAGCATTAGCACTCAGAGACCGGACCCATCCTGTCTCTCTCTCCCTCAGCAGCAGCGCTGACTCAGCGCCCCGAGCCAGCGGCTCTAATTGATACGGCTCGGCAGGGCCGCTGCTAGGCTTTTGGAGGCCCTAAGCATAATTTGCCAGGGAGGACCCCCTCCAAACACAAACACAAATAAAACTCGAGTTCCTACTTAACCTGTTGCTATTTATTTTCAAATTGGCATTAAATAAACATATGAAGAAGAACATTTAGATATTAAGTAATATACAGCATAAAACAAAAACAAAATAAAGTGCAACAACAGCAGTTACTTATAAATAATATATAAGAAATATACAAAACTTTCTTTAGAGCAGCATGGCATGCCACGGACTGGTCGCGTCCTAAAATAATGCCCGTCGGGTATAATCCTGGTCCTATTAGTAGCTTATGGTCTTTTGTTCAGGCTACGGGTTTGACATTGGCTGTATGCTAACGTGTATGCTAACGTGTATGCTAACGTGTATGCTAACGTTGAGGTCAATAATATAGTTTTCGACAGTGTTTTCTGTTTTGCCAAAACAATTAGGCCTTGACATAGGGTGGCCAAAAATGAGGAATTTTGTTCAAGACTCAACAAATCTAGGATAAAAACGTATTTTTGCTCTTACATCACTGTAATCCAGAGAATTAGGAACTACTGGACCAGTTCTCGGTTCGGAGGAGTGGTAGTGCAATTAAAATCAGAGATCAGAGTCAGGATCTTCACATCAATTTGAAAATCCTGCTCAGTAAATTATCAGAACAAATTTACTGAACATATAAACACATAACAAACAGTTCATTCATGTAAAAACTTGAGCTTGTTACTCACGACACCTTCTTTGTAACCTTCGGGTTAAACTTGTTTCTGTTCTTTCAACCAAATTATTGTTTAAAAAAACTGGCCTGCATGACAGACCATGTAGAAAAGTTTGTTTAACTCAAATGCATTTACATAAAATTGTCAAACAAAAGAAGAAAAATAAAATTTCTAACACTGGTCAACTTAACGAGGTTAAACTTCACAAGCAAAAACAGCTGATTGACACGTAGGCCTACCTGTTTAAAAAAACGATCATCTTTTACACACTTCTAAAACAATTAACCATATGAACTGCCACCAACATTTGCATTTATCTAGGTCTACTTATTGTCATTTCCTGTAGTTATTGTTATTATTTGTGAACCCGTTTATACATGAGGGGGATGTGGGTTACATCCTAGGCAGCCTATAAGAACATGAACTTACCAGCAAAAGATGCACGGGCGTCATCTCTTTGTTTTGTCTTCTTTCTTTGTTTTAGCTCCAGATTCGTGTTGTCTCTTCTTACCTGACATCAGTAGCCATTCAACAACAGAGTAGCCTGGAAAACCTTTGGATGCGACACATTTTGTGGGGCTGTGCCATTAGGGTCATGGAGGCGGGGGGTGGGGGTATTTATATAAATTAGATAAAAACATTTAATTTGCCCGAATTGTGAGTGATAGGTATGGGCAGAACTTTGTGCCACTAGGAACTGAATTTGAATAAGTTTGGTTTCACTCGGATTGAGTCTGAAATGCTCAAATTGAATAGATGTTTTTAAGAATTGAATCTGAATTAGTCTGATTTGAAATCAAATTTCCACTTGAATAAATGCTTTTAAAAATTGAATCTGACTTATTCCAATTTGAAAAACAATTTTCAGTTTGGAAATGATTGTCACTAAATTGAAATTGAATTTTATATTTTGAAAATGAATTAATTTGCTTTGAAAATGAATTTTATTCTACTGCAAATTCAGCCTCCAAACGCTCACTTTCACTTCTCCCCTCCAGGTTCAGTTTTGCTTATTCAAATTCGCTTCTAAAATTCACTTCTTTCTGTGCCAGACATCCGGGTCCTTTGAGAGAGCTAAGAAGCAATCGAGCACAGAGTAATAGAACTACGTCTCGCAAGCGGACCCAAAATGCTCCGTTTACAGCCTCCTATGCTGCAGCGGACACGTAGCTGTTCGTGGCTGGAGTTCGTCATGTCAAATGACCAGCAAATAAATTCTCAGGTTGGTAATAAAATAATTAAAAGTGTAAAAAAGGCCGTCATGTCAACAGATAGTAGTGTAACAACGGTAACTGTTGTGCTAGTTGTAGCAGTTAGCAAAAAATGCTAAGTTCCCATAGCTTGACCTGGGTTCAGCTTTGACAATGATCGATGTGATCGAGTACCAAAGTTGTCAGCCTGTAGCCTTTCAGTCCTGAACGTTTGCAGAGATCCATACAGTAGGGAAACATAATTGTATGCAAAATCATTGTATTTTAGGTTTGTTTACAGCTGCCGCACATCATCCCAACTAGCTAACCTAATTACTTCAGCTAAAGCGAATAGTGACTCTCACCACATTACCGAATAGGTGTTTATACATTTCTGCAATAATCAATCAATCAATCTTTATTTGCTTCGTATAGCACTTCACCATCAGCCATAATTGAACCAAAGAGCTTCACAGTGTTCGGAAACATAAAAAAGTACAAGAGAATAAGGCTAGAGAACTCCTGGGACTGGGTGTAAGATTAAGGTGACCAAACGTCATCCTTTCCCCAGACATGTCCGCTTGACTCGACTTGATTGACATGCTTGTCCGGAGCATCCTTGAGATTTTACAGGTTGATGAAAATGTCTTTTTTGTTTTTCAGTGGACTAATGAGCACATAGAACTTTACAGATGAACATATTTGCATGTGTTTTCTGGTTGACAAGTGTTCCAAAGATCCATAAGGTTACAGACACAAAAAATATAAAACCGCTATTGCTAAATGAGACTTCATCTATAAATTTAATGAGGATTAAGATGGCAACCACAGACTGAAGTATGCATTATTATTACTGTTGTTGTAAGTGACTTATGCTTTTTACTAATATCATTACATTACATTACAAAAATAAAATACTTGATTCTCAGAATTATTTTTAGACTTTTGTTTCATTTTTGTCCAGCATGACCTAAAAGGTTAACTATTTTTGTCCTACTGATATGGTTTTTAGTTAGGAACATTACATTGTTTTGATTATTAATTAACTTTAGAAGTTATTTTTGTACTTGTAAAATGACTGGTGTAAAATTACAGTCTGAATGACTGGTGGTTAAATGTACAGTCACTATGTCATATTAACTAGTATATCATATATGTAAATAATCTAAATATTTCTCAAACTTAGAATACATTTTCTCTGCTGGTTTCAGGAATCAGTGGAGCTCTCTGGTGGGACCAACTGTCTTCTGAATACGTCTTAGTGGTGTGGCCGCCGTCGATTCACCCAGCCCTGCAAAGCCAATTGGTGGAAGATGCAGTGGACAGTAGGAGGAAGCTACCCAAAGGACTCTCTGCAGACCACCAAGTCTGATGTTCCTCTCATCAACCAGAAAAGACCAGCCACGAGTCTCAGTTGCAGCATTCGATCCACATCTCTGATCCTACTTCAGTAGATCCAGCAAAGCTGCCAGAACCTTCTCGTTTATTCTATAAAAGTTTAAAGTTATGGTCCAGGAACGCCATTCAGGTTAATCCTGCATGAAAAACTATCAATAACTATACAATATTTCTTCCTTATGTAAATATTTTTGGTATCTTACAAGTTTTCTTGTTTCATAGTTGTTTTTTTTCATTCCTTCATCATTTTTAATTGTTCCAAGTTAGCTTTATGTTCATATGTTAAAAAACAACTGTAAATAATAAAACAGTTGATAAAATGAGTTTACGAGAAATACTAGTTTATTTTAATCAGTTTATAAAAAATACACCATACAATTAAACAACAAATGTGACAAGAACAAATAAATGAACAACCAGAAAACTGTTTATCCATCATGTCCCTGGGCTCTCCTGCTTCCCTTTGCTGCCATATCCTAAACAGAGGAAATCATAAGAAAATGTATATTTAACTTGAGCATTTAAAAATTATATCTTCACTACACATGTTCATGCAGTCATTTTTTATCCTCACATTTGTTTTAGGCCAGTAAGAGGGTGATGTTCCCCTGCAAGTCCATCTTCCCCAGAATTGTACTCAAAACATGGATAGATAACGAGTGAAGAGGTTAAACAGGCAAACTGTGTTAATCGGTGAATGCAAAACGATATTTTTACAGCAGAACACACGAGCAACTACACTCTACTGAGATCACAGGTTCTCTAGAGCTTGATGGTTAATAAAACTACTATAAGCATAAGGTGTCTATAAAATTAGTATTCCCAAGAAATACAGGACCGCCATATAAGCTTGTTTACGAGCAATGATTTCCACAAAAATATTTAAAACAATGTCTATGCAAATGGAAATAGCCCAAAAACACAACCACTTTTAGTTTTTGTACCGTCCGATTTTAGTTTCATGTAAACAAACGCCCAGGCCACACTATGCTAGCTTAGCGCTTTTAGTCAACAGTTAAGATCTCAGTTACAGTTAGGCTATCATTTACATGACACTTCTGATACATCTAATACATTTATTACCAACCTGCGAACATGGCCGCTGCTCATTTCACATGAAGAGTGACATCTGGCAACTTCATATGTGCCCCTCTCCAGCTCAGGACGCCATAGGATGGCTAAAGTACAACGCAGTTCTATTACTCTGCGCTTGATTACTTCTCAAGGACCCGGATGTCTGACACACACACACACACACACACACACACACACACACACACACACACACACACAAAAAACGGAACTTGAGAACTGAAATTGAATTGTAGAAGTGAAACTGAAAGTTTTAGAGCTGAATTCACAATGAGATTAAATACATTTTTAAAGCTGATAAATTCCTTTTCAAAATATAAAATGAAATTTCAGTTTAGTGACAATAATTTCCAAACCTAAATGTGATTTCAAATTGGGCAAATTCAGATTCAGTTTTTCAAAGCATTTATTCAATTTGAGCATTTCAGATTCAATCTAAGGGATGCAAATTCAAATAAAAGTAATTCAAATTCAGTTTCGGATGGCACACAATTCTTCCCATAGATAGGTTACACAATTAAGAAAAAACAATGGTGGGCCTGTTATAACTAATTTATGTATTATATGCAATAGGCTAATGTAATAAGTTTCATGACATTTCTTTGGAAGCTCTTTTTGGAGGCCCCCGCCAGGTACTTGGGGCCCTACACGCTCGGGGCCGCTGGGCTCCATAAAGCCTCCCTCTACCTCCGACGACGGAGGAGATCCGCTGGCTCAGGGCGCTGAGTCAGCGCTGCTGAGGCGCAGAGAGACAGGATGGGTCCCGTCTCTGAGCGGTGATGCTAACATAGGCTAACGTTCAAAACAGATGAACGTTGATCAGTTGCAAAACTGCCAACGTCGCTTTGGTCACTGTCCATGTTTCAGATTAAGATAGCTGTCACTGTCCTGAACACACCCCCACGTCCCACCCTCCGCTCATCCTCCACGCTTGGCCACGCCCCTCCGTGCCTCCTGGCACCGCCCACTTTGTAGAATTTTTCAAATGTTTGGCGGAGGGGTTATGATTTTTCATGGTTCAGTTCCACTTTAAAGTCTGACAGAAACGGTGCGTTTAAAGTTTGCTTTTAAAGTTTTATCTGCACAAAATATTATTTGGGGTAAGAGGTGTGAGTGACAGCAATGCAGCCTGACATAAAAACATAGTGGAGGCAAAGAGGCAGACGACACCAAATATTAGGTTCTAGTTTTCTACAGTATCAAATACTGATACTGATGTATCTTTCATAAGTCTGTAATCTCTTTGGCCATCATCCGTGGGGTAGCAGTAGGGCTGGGGGATATGGCCTCAAATCTATATAACGATATAATCTATAGCATGTGCAGAAACGTTATCTATTGCGATATATTCTTTTCTTTTCTTTATATATATGTCAGAATTAAGGTTTATGAACATTCTCACTTCCCAGATACATTGTAGCAGAACAAAACCTTCAAAAATGTTTGGAATGTCATTTAAAGAACATGTATTGTGCAAAATGCATGTAAAAATATTTCTAAATCTTTTTTCTAAAAAATGCAACACAAAAATTCTCACAACATAAAGATGAAGATATTTTAAATTAAAAGGTAAATGTTGTATAAAAAACCCCACAAGTTTCAAAATCATCCGCTTTCCTGGTTACTTATTTATACATTTAATATCGTACCAAATTAAAGCTGCACGTATTAGAATTAAAAACGCTTTAAGATTAACAGGTTTTTTTTTCCATTTAAATGGAAAACAACAAATTTTAAACTTGCAATATGTAAAGACAAACACTAAACATCAGTATTTATCCTCCTTGATCACAGCTTGATGACCTCATCAAAATGCGCAATCGCGGTAGGCCGGTCAAAATCTCTACCTTTGGCTAAATTTATATCATTTCTACCTTATACCTTTTATAATACCCATCCCTAGAGAGCAGCATCAGAACCAGGGACTTACAAGAAGGTTCTGGTTCTGTTCTGGTGACGACTGTGGAACATCTGGAGATGATGATGCAAAGAAGGATTCTTCATAAAATCAAGAACATTATGGACAACCCTGAGCATCCTCTTCATGAGACAGTCATACAACAACACTGTCTTCAGTCAGAGGCTTCATCAGTTTCGCTGCAACACAGACCGCTACAGGAGATCATTCCTGCCCACAGCCATCATCATCTACAACCCCGTGAAGAAACTTGCATAGAATGAACTACAACAATAATTCATTTCTCTCTGGGATTAATAAAGTATTGCTAAATAAACTGAATTTCATGCAGTAAAATTAAAACGTATACATTGCGATTTTCATGAGTTTTGTTTCAGGTTCTGTTTCTCAACGTTGAGGTGGACCTACAATGAAGATTGCAGACCTCTGGGGAAACGTGAGGAATCAGTGGTGTGTTAAATACTCATCTTCCCCTTTGTAATTATTACAAGTTTTTTTTTTTTTACATTTTGAGATTTTACATCTTAAACCAGTCTTTAACTTCTTGTCACAGTTATAAACATGTTTTGGTATTGATCTTTTCCTTTACAGTTTTAAACATTTAGCTCTTAGCTTAATTCCAAACTCTTCCTGAACACAGAAGAAGCCTGTTGTAGTCTAGTCTCATCTGTCACTGCAGTATTGAGTTGTAATAAATCATAGAAATCTAATGAATATTTTGTTACTTAGCTCACTATAATCCAAACCATTTATAATTCTTACTGCTTTTGGTAGCATGTAAACTGATTTATTGTTTGTTTTTTTGAAACTCCATAATAACACAGTAACTCACTCATGGGGCTGCGAAATTAATGCTTTGAGTCAGATGATAACTTTCCATTTGAAAGAGTTGATCACTTCTCCTCAGGCACAAGGCAAAGCAGAACGTAACGTAAAGAACCTCGGCGTTATTTTTGACCGAAACTTGACATTTAAATCCCATATTAAACAGGTTTCTAGGATTTCCTTCTTTCACCTCCGGAATATTGCTAAAATTAGAAACATCCTGTCCAGGAGTGATGCTGAGAAACTAGTCCATGCATTTGTTACCTCAAGGCTGGACTACTGTAATTCTTTACTATCAGGAAGTCCACAAAATGCCATTAAAAGCCTTCAGTTGATCCAAAATGCTGCAGCAAGAGTTCTGATGAATATTAAAAAGAGAGATCACATTTCTCCTGTTTTAGCTTCCCTTCATTGGCTCCCTGTTAAATCCAGAATAGAATCTAAGATCCTTCTTCTTACATATAAAGCCCATAATAATCAGCTCCATCATCCATCAGAGATCTGATTGGTCCATATGTTCCTAACAGAGCCCTTTGCTCTCAGACTGCAGGTTTACTTGTAGTTCCTAGGATTTCTAAAAGTAGAATGGGAGGCAGATCTTTTAGTTATCAGGCTCCTCTCCTGTGGAACCAGCTCCCAGCTTTAGTCTGTGAGGCAGACACTCTGTTTACTTTTCTCTCCTACTACTCTCCAGTTGTATTATTTGCTGTTATTTCGACTGTTAACTTTGTTTTCTCTCAGTGTTTTTCTCTCCATAGAAGATATACCTGGTCTGGTATCCTGCTTGGCTGCAATGCCCTGTTGGACGGGGGGCATCGACTGGGATGATCCTCCCAGTAACTGAACATCCACTGTGTCCTGTTATCAACTTTTTACTTTCTGTAACATAGAAAGTTCTCTTATATCAGATCTTCTGTTCCTTCTGTGTTTCTGCTCTGTCTTCTCAAACCCCCAGACGGTCGTGGCAGATGGCCGCTCCTACTGAGCCTGGTTCTGTTGGAGGTTTCTTCCTGTTAAAGGGGAGTTTTTCCTCTCCACCGTCGCTACATGCTTGCTCAGTATGAGGGATTGCTGAAGGATTGCTGTGGTTGGAAAGTCTGCATCAACGGGGCCCAACCTCACGCCAATGACTGACGCAATCTGCTGGGATTCCTTAAATAGGAAACTTTTTAACTGATTGGAATGTTTGTATAAATGTATTGAAATGACTTCTTGTTAAGAGCCTTGAGATGACATCTGTTGTGAATCGGCGCTATATAAATATACTGAATTGAATTTAACACCTGCTAAGGTAAATATAAATTAATAATCATGTTAAAAATTCACAAATAAACAATCTGTTTAAATGAGATCTGACCTGCTATGTGCATCTAGATGCCGGTTGTGTTGTCCCTGTGTGTTCCCAGAGTCAGAGCAGATTTAGTCAAAGAAAAACGAGCCTAAGCTGTCAGAACTGGTTCCATTTCAGTTCGTTTTAAAGGAGGAGAAAAACTCAGTCACTCTGACTGTATTTGGTTTTGATATTTACATGCAGAACATAAGTTGTATTTCTTTGTATGAGACATTATGCATTTTACCAGCAGTAGACTGTACAGCCTGCATCAGCAGGTCGCAATCAGAAATTTTACCTGCGTAAATAAAAGATATATTAATAAAATATAAACTGCTCTGAAATATTGCCTCATGCTTGAACAGAATGTAAATCTCTGCCATGTTTTGCAGTCAGTTAGTGGTGTTGGTTTTCCTCATCGGATCCTTCTATCGAATACTGTAGGTCAGAGGTTAGGACAGGACACATTCAACTTGTCGACAGAGGAAAAGATGGAGAACACTAAGGTATATTTATTTCTCACTTTTCTCATTTTATTACTGAAAAAGAAAGTTAAAACAGTTTAATTCAGTTTATTTCAGTTTATTTATTTAGCACCAATTCACAACACAATGAATACAACAATTCAATCATCCATCCATTCCAGTGCATCCCATTTATTAAACAATGCATCAAGTTTATTATCCAAATTGGTTAAACGTTGTTGACTTGGAGCGTTCACTCCTCCTGGTCCAACATGTAGCGACAGCAGACAGTCACCTGCGTTGTGTTGTTGTCTTCACAGCAATCCCTCATACTGAGCAAGCATGTAGCGACAGTGGAGAGGAAAAGCTCCCCTTTAACAGGAAGAAACCTCCAGCAGAACCAGAACCTGAACCAGAACCAGGCTCAGTACCAGCGGCCATCTGCCACGACCGACTGGGGGTAGACTGACCCGACACACAAAAACATAAAAAAGCTGCATGAAATCGGATTAAATATCGTTCTATTTAATTAGGATTTGTTTGATGCTACTGAGGAACAGAGCTGCTGTAACCTCATCTTCGTTGTCATGGCGATGTAGGTCGGCTCTTGATGATTTGTTAGATGGAGGTGAAATCTTTCTGTTGGGTTTAGGGAGTGATTAGTTTTTGATTACAGAGATCCAGGTTGGTTTAAGTAGATTAATAAGGAAAACTGTTTTTTGTATTTAATCAGGTTATCTTTGTCTGATACTCAGGTTTATTTGATCATCTGAAACATTTAAATGTGACAAAAAACAAATTTGCAAAGTGGACAAATACCTTTTTTTTTTTTTTTAAACAGACCTGTAAACGGTAGACTTTTTATTAAAGGGGGAAATGTTATGCCTCTTTTTAAACAAGGTATAAAACGTTTATGGTCCTTACAAAACATGTTTATGAAGTTCTTTGCACAAAATCACTCACATAAAGCAATCTCACCAACTCCATTGTTGACAACTTTTATGCAAATTAGCAGTGGCAGACCACGCCCACCTATCTTGTTACCAGGCTGCGGGTTTACCACACAGAATGGCATTGAATTAGGAGCCAAAGTCCCGCCCATCTACTTCCGGTTCATGGGTCCCCTACTGTCAGAAAAAATGTAAACAAAATGAGAATGAGAATTATTTTCTGATCCTGATTAAAATGTTCCATGGATTTAACATTTGATGTCCGTGAATTTTAAAGAGACATTTTGAGGTCGTGAAAGCGCCAATTTTTGACAGGCGGCAAAAGTTACTTTAGTTTTTATGGTAAAAGACGTAGTGGACTACAACTGAAGAAGAAAAATGGCGGTGAGTTTAGCGAGCTTCGCATCCTTCTTCCAGGATTAAACGTGGGGAAAACCACCATTAATGTGGCCATGTTGGAAGTGGCAGCTATGCTGGGAGAGAAACGGTCAGCCAGTGAGAGCCAGCAGGCGGGACGAGCTCCACAAGGTCTCAGAGTATTTCAATGGCTAGCTAATGCTAGCTAAAGTGACGGCATATATGCAACTTCTGATTTGTAGACATTTTAATTATGAATTTTTACAAGCAATGGAATGATGTGTGTACAAACACACATCATTAGTTATTTAAATTGATGTGCAGCATATGTGTGATTCAGGGCGTAAGGCAAAGAAAGCAGACCAGAAAATAACTTTTTTGCTCCACTGACTTTCATTCATTTTTTTTTTTTTCGGTCAGGGGACCAATGGGCCAACAGGAAGGGGAGGAGACTTTGACCATGTTCACACGAAGATGCGTTTTTTAAAAACGAATATTCTCATCACCGTTTAAAAAAAAAAATCTCCCTCCACACCTAACCGCATCAGTGCGTTGTTAAGCACTTTCATAGACAAACCAAACCTGTAGGGGGCAGTAGTTCCCCCAAATCCTATCCACTCAGAGTTACTTTCTACCTTCTACAAAGAGCACTACTTAAGCTTGTAAAAACAAGCAAGCAAACAGCGTTTGGACAATGGATGATGCCAACACATCTCTGAGGGCATAAATGCTGTTTCTGAGTGGAAACAGGTCAAACATGTGATTTCGGAGCATTTCTGTCACAGAAAGTGACGTTGCGGAGCTGAAAAATGTGGCTATTTTTCTCCACACACAAACGCTTAAAATGGAGAAAGCGCAGATCTTAATTTTGGCCGGAGTTTTTAGAAAAATTTGTTTTCGGTGCCGTAAATCTGCCTTTTCGTGTGGATGGCGGTCCAAACCGTAGACAAATATCTTTGTTTTGTGAGCTACCCGGCTACGTGTGGACGAGGCATCAGGCCCCCGATTGGAATTGGTGGGCGGAGTTTTACAGGTATGGGCCGGTTATATGCAGATTGCACTTATTGTGACGTCACAATTAGACACTTTTTCAAACAGATTGTAGAACCACAAGATTTTTTAAAGCAAAAATTTGCAACAGAAATAAATGGATGGATGATTTTTGTTCATGTTTGGAGTGTTTATAGAGGCAGCAGAGACCCAAATGGCAACACAAAAGATGAAAAAAGTGAAATTTGAATAATATGTCTCCTTTAAAACTTGCAGGTGATGATCGGCCTTCGGCTTAGTGTGGTAGAAGCCTTCATTTCATTCAGTCCATGCAAAACTTTATGATCGCTGACCGAACAGGTCTCCACTGAGTCTGAGACCTGAGGAACAGCAGACCTTTACCCCAGTAGGCAACATGCCACCTGTCAGCTGGGCTGGCAGCCTGGGGGGAAAAAATAGCCCCACAGATACAGTCCCCTGAGGAGAACTAACAGGGCTATCTCCCCTCCTAACGCCAGAATAAAAGGCCAGGAGGCAGACAGCACTAGAAGGTACATCAAAAATAAATGACCTGATCTACCACAAAACTCAAAATCACATTTTATACAAGAAGCAAACAGATGCAGAGCTGCATAATCCAGCCCTCCTTCCTCTGTCTTTGATGGTGTTTTAGCTCAACTCTGATAATCGTCCAGTCAGTAAACACATCACTTTGGTACCAGCAGCTAAAGTGACCTTTTCTCAGTTTTAGCTCAATCAATCAACAAAAAATAGACTGAAAGGCTCCACCATGACCCAGGTGGTTGTGTAGGTAGTCAGGACCTTTACAGGCTATACAGGCTCTCCGTGGGGCCTGGGCTGTAGAGGCTGAATGCGCCTGAACGCCTCGCAGCAGGGAAAAATTAATACTGAGCGGGAGAGGGAAAATATGTAGTAGTTATAGCACAGAGCATGATGACACTTCATTACAAGGTCAAAGGCCATCACATGCCCAGCTGTTTATCCATCCATCCATCCATCCAGTCTTATCCTAAGGGTTGTGGGGAGGCTGGTGCTTATCTCCAGCAATCATCAGGCGAGAGGCAGAATACAGCCAGGACAGGTCGGCAGTCAATCACAAGACGACATAGAGACACACAGGAATGACAACCACGCACTCACGCACTCATACCTGCATCTGTATTATTTTAAATTACAACACTAACTAATGAAACACAATGTTACGCTTTTTCTTCATTCGTCTTATATTTAATTTAAGTGTTTTAAAATGTTGATGTTTATAACTTTTTATATATGTCACTGGTGTTTATTTCTGATTCTGTTTGATATTTATTTTTACATCTCAATATTTTTATTAGTTTGTAATTTTTTCTTGGTTTAAAATTTACGGTGTTGATTTCTGCAGTATGATTGTTTCTCTTTCCAACTTTGGTAAAATCACTGCGTCATTTTTGATATGTATTTTCATACATTTCAGATGTGACGCAGTGTTTTAATTATTCAATGAATATCAAATAGCAAATAATATCTGTATGAAAGGTCCTCGACAAATAAAGTATGACTGATGTCATAAAGTGTGGATTCTCAAAACATCTCATGTAATCACTTGACAACTGCTTTTTGTATCTACTCAGGTTTCTTTGTGACAAAAAAAGAGACAAAAAAGAAGCATGGCACATGTTCATAAATCTGCTTCTATCCGTATAACTCAAATGTTTTCCTAAAATTGCTATAAAATAGATCAGTGGTACCTTGGGGTTAATAGGTGATTTTATTTGTATTTCTCAGTAAGTCCATAAAATAAATACCACCGAGCATACTCTGCAGAGCCAAAGTGAAAACTGTAATTATATTAAACTGAACAATCCAGTAAATGAGAGCCGCTTTTCTGGGAAAAAAGGAGAGTTGCCCTAAAAAGAAAAAAGCAGAATTAAGAGAAAAAAACCACCGGAGGGATGTCTCCGACTGCGACAGAAATGTATTTTTTGTTCTTTCCACTACCTTTTCTTTGAATCCACTCTGCCTTCAAAAGATTCATTCAAAATCCTCATTACATGCCTGATTTATATTCAGCTTTTTCAATTTTTACAAGCAGCAGAGTAGCTCCTGCCTCCTCATGGTCTGAATCAAACATTGTTAAAGGATCGCTTTTCTTTGTGCCGTTCTGCAACACAGGAAGGAGGCACTGATTGGCACTCAAAACATAATCTGTTCAGCTAGCCATATTTTTTTATATTATATATAATATATATATATATATAGTTTTGTTCAAAAGTTTTAGGCAGGAAAGGTGCTGCAAACAAAGAATACTTTCAGAAATATAAATAATGATTGTTCTTTTTTTTTCAATTTACAAAATGCAAAGTGAGCAAACAAAAGCAAAACCTAAATCACATCAATATTGGTGTTTCTACCTTTTGCCTTCAAAACAGCATCGATTCTTATAGGTAGACTTCCATAAAGTCAGGACTCTGGCCAAAGTAACATTACTGATGGACAGAGTCCCCCCCCCATGCATGAAGATGTTGCAGAGCTCCTTCAGTGACAGACTGCTGCATCCTCAGTGCATGATGGAGCGTCTTCATAGATCCTTCGTTGCTGCAGCTGTTTGACTCTACAACCAGAACTCCAACAAACTCTGTAATGTTTACATCCCTGCTGTAATTTACACCATTTGACTCATTTAATTAAAATTTCTGCAGCTGCTATTTGCACATCTGTTTTTCTCTGTTTAGATTCTGTTAATTACTTGTAAATATTGCGATTTACTTTTTTACTTTTTATTGCACAACTACACATTCACATTCTGTAAATATTCTCTGTTTTGAATCCTACACAGTTGCACGTCCTAATCTGAGTATGCCACTTTGTTTTTAATAACTGGGCAGTATTTTGGTTTTTGTAATTCTGTCCTTAATGTACATATATTATTCTTAATTCTGTTTTTATACTTTTTCTACATTTCTTGTGTGATTGTGAAGTCTTCTAATATCTGTCCCTTTGCTGCTGTTACAGCCGAATTTCCCCTTTGTGTGACAATAAAGGATTATTCTATTCTAATTTGTAGGATTATTGTCAAGTTTATGATCAACCAAATCTACAAAACAGGTTCCAATGATCATCAATGTCACACGTAGGTTGAAACACAGTCATTAACTGAAACAGAACCAGCTGTAGGAGGCTTAAAACTGGGTGAGGAACAACCAAACTCTGCTACCAAGGTGACAATGTGGAAGATGGTTTCATATCATGGAGAGATTGATCTCAGCAACAAGACACAAGGTAGTTATTCTGCATCAGCAAGGTCTCTCCCAGACAAAGATTTCAAAGCAGACTGGGGTTTCTAGATGTTCTGATCAAGTTCTTTGGAAGAAGCACAAAGAAACGGGCAACATTGAGGTAGATGCAGCGGTTGGCCAAGGAAACTTAGAGCAGCAGATGAAAGATACATCAAGCTTATTACCCTTAGAAATCTGAAGATATCCAGCAGAGCCATCAGCTCAGACCTGGTAGAAACCAGTAGGAACCCAGGTACACCCATCTACTGTCTGGAGACGTCTGGCCAGAAGTGGTCTTCATGGAAGAGTTACAGCCAAAAAGCCTCCGATGTGGAAACAAGGCCATGTGACTCAAGTATGAAAGAAAACATAGGAACTGGGCCGCAGAACGATGGCAGCAGGAGCTCTGGACTGATTAGTCAAAATGTGAAATATTCAGCTGTAGCAGAAAGCAGTTTGTTCGTCAAAGGGCTGGAGAGCCGAACAATAATGAATGTCTGCAGGCAACAGTGAAGCACGGTGGAGGTTCCTTGAACGTTTGGGGCTGCATTTCTGCAAATAGAGATTTGGTCAGGATTAATGTTGTTCTCTATGCTGCGAAATACAGAGAGATACTGATCCATCATGCAATACCATCAGGGAGGCGTATGATTGGCCCCACATTTATTCTGCAGCAGGACAACGACCCCAAACATCCAACCAAAGTCATTAAGAACTATCTTCATCGTAGAGAAGAACAATAAGTCCTGGAAGAGATTGTGTGACCCCCACAGAGACATGATCTCTACATCATGGAGTGTTTCTGGGATTACATGAAGAGACAGAAGGATGTGAGGAAGATCTGTGGTTAGTTCTCCAAGATGGTTGGAACAACCTACCAGCCCAGTTCCTTCAATAACTGTCTGCAAGTGTAGCTAGAAGAGTTGATGCTGTTTAGAAGGCAATGGGTGGTCACACCAAATATTGATTTGATTTAGATTTCTCTTTTGTTCATTCACTGCTTTTTGTTGATTGATGAAAATGAATTATTAACTTCTATTTCTGAAAGCATTCTTTCACACCTGCCTAAAACTTTTGCACAGTACTCTCTGTATATATATATATATACACTACCGTTCAAAAGTTTGGGGTCACCCAAACAATTTTGTGTTTTCCATGAAAAGTCACACTTATTCACCACCATACGTTGTGAAATGAATAGAAAATAGAGTCAAGACATTGACAAGGTTAGAAATAATGATTTGTATTTGAAATAAGATTTTTTTTACATCAAACTTTGCTTTCGTCAAAGAATCCTCCATTTGCAGCAATTACAGCATTGCAGACCTTTGGCATTCTAGCTGTTAATTTGTTGAG
>OY747706.1:2284029-2404029 GCA_963556495.2 Valencia hispanica
GACCATGCTAATAATACTTGTTGGTGGAAGTTAGAGAGCTTGATTGGTATTTTTGAGATTTTGTAATTACATAGGAGGATGAATTGTGGGCCACCTACATGTGAGAAAACATGCGTTGAAATAAAATTCCATATAGAATTTGGGTTCTTGAGGTAGGCTCTAAGCCATATTATTTTAAATGTATAGTTTAGGGAATCAAAGTCTATAAAGCCCAAGCCACCTGCTCTAATTTCATTTAAAACAACAGATTTACGTGAATAATGTGTTTTGTTCTTCCACATGAAATCAAATAAACTTCGATCTACAGATTGGCTTATGGATTTGTCTACATACAAGGACTGGGAGGCATAAATTAATCTAGATAAACCTTCTGCTTTGGTGAGCAGTACTCGACCTCTCAGGGAAAGGTCCCTCTGTAACCAACTATTGAAGATTTTTTTTGACTTTTCCATAATAGGTGTAAAGTTATCGATACTTCTGCTCTTACTATTTTTAGATATGGTAATACCCAAGTATCTTATTGAGTCTCTTAACAGGGATGCCACAGATTGAAGAGTGGAGGCTTTCTTTGATTGACATCAGCTCACATTTATTTAAATTAAGAAACAGACCTGAAGCTTTAGAGAAAGTTGAAATAGTATTAATCGCAGGGGAGATCTGGGATACATTCCTTAAAAACAGAGCTGTATCATCAGCTAATTGACTAATGGAAATAATCCTGTCTGCAATGGTGATTCCTTGTATAGTGCTGTTCTTAGTTTGAATATTTATAGAAACTCAGCTGCCAATAAAAACAGATATACAGAAAGTGGGCAACCCTGCCGAACTCCTCGTTGGAGATTAAACCTTGGGGAGGTGCCTGTTGAGAGTTTAATTGAACTATTTCCACTTGCATACAAAGTTTGCACACAATTGTTAAAAGAAATTACCAAAACCAAATTTTTTTAGTGTTGTAAATAGATATTCATGCTCGATGGTGTCAAACGCTTTGTGAAAGTCCAAAAAGAGGATAAAGCTATTGTCTTCAATAAATTCAGAATAATCTAGTATATTCATAATTAGTCTAAGATTGTTTGAGATGTGACGATTTTTCATAAAACCAGATCGGCATTCATCAATAATTGAGTCTATTACTGTTTTTATCCTGTTAGCTAAAACTGTTGCGAGAATCTTGTAATCAATATTTAGCAGGGATATTGGTCGCCAGTTGTCTAACAGAAGAAGATCTTTATGCGTCTTAGGAACCAGAGTAATAACAGCTTGGCATCCATTGACTGTATATATTCCAACAGGACGAAGGAAATCTTCTTCTTCTTCTTCTTCTTCTTCTTCTTTGATAATAATTGGCAGTTGGCAAACAACAATTGGTGCATTACCGCCACCACTGATTTGGAGTGTACGAAGGAAATCTTTCTGCGCAGTTACTGATAAATTAGAGTAAATCTAAAACGACCGAGATCTTTACATTATTATTGTTCCTTTTGGTCTTCATAGTGAATTGAGTGGCTTCTAACACATTTTTGAAAAGTATTTTTTTAAATGCTTAGATGGATAAGGCAAGGCAAGGCCATTTTATTTGTATAACACACTTTCAACAACAAAGTGATTAAAGGTGCTTTACATGATTAAGAGGTAAAATAAAAATAGCAGTGAAGCACAGATGAAGAATATAATGTAAAAACAGCAAGAAACACACACAAAACATGATACAATAAAGCATTACTCAAAGGCAGCTCTAAACAAATTCGTTTTTCGCCATGATTTAAAGAAACTCAGTGTTTCAGCAGCTTTGCAGTTGTCTGGAAGTTTGTTCCAGATTAGAGGAGCATAGAAACTGAAAGCTGCTTCTCCATGTTCATTACATTCTGACAGTCATGGTTTTGGACTGTGGGAGCCAGAGTACCTGGAGAGAACCTATGCATACACAGGGAAAACCTGCAAACTCCACACAGAAAGATCTCAGGCTGGGATTCAAACCCAGGACCTTCTTGCTGCAGGGCAACAATGCTACCAATCTCCAGCGTGCACTTTGTGTTTCTAACTTTTTTTCTGTAAAAGTCAGATTCCTGAGAAAACTGCAGAAAATTGTTCCTTTTGGCTCAACAGTGAATTTACCAGTTACAGTGGAAGAGGACTTGGGTCATGAAAAATAACAGAAACCATTTTGACTTTTATTTTTCATTGGCCCTGATCCTCTTCCATAACTTCTAACACATTTGTAAAAAGTGTTTTGAGAAATAAATCATCTATAATGAAATCCAAATCAGAGTGTCTTATTATTCTTAGAAGAAAAACTATACAGGAAATAAATTAGAAAACTATAAGAATGAGTATGGATATGTGAAAAATAATCTAAGTCATATATAGAAACAACACTGAGTCTTTGTAAAGAAATAATGTGAATAAAAGTGCCTCCATTGACCAGCTTATCAGCTTATTAAACCATGACATAATTGTAGGCCTCCCAGTTTGTTCAGAGATGTTAATCTTATATATGCAAATACAAAACTTTGAATTCAAATAAAAAAATAAAAAATCTTTAAAAAATGGCATTTAATAAAACAGAATTTGGGAAACTCTTATTGACCTAAAGCATAAAAATATTGGTACAATTGTATGTCAGGCCATGATAAAAAAGAAGTTCTTAATCTTTTTATTCCGAGGATGTCAAAATCAGTACAATTACTAGATTTGTGTATCAGACTACAGGTGAAAGACATGCAAAATGGTTCAAAACACATTTCTTGTTATTTCCAATCAATTTAAAGTGTGTATCTTTAAAGCATAGTGTTTGTTTTAAATTTAATTTACTCTTGTCCAGGTCATTGATTCCGTGCAGAAAGCTTTAGTTGCTGTCCAGCACAACAATGCTGATGCTGTTCCAACTAAGAACTGGGTCATAAATGATTCGTTCTTTTACCACTCTTGAGGGTAATAAAATACAGGTGATTCAAATATATGCATATATGGGGGTCTTGATTGATGACTGGTTCACCTTCGAATCACATGCAGAGAAACTGATGTTAAAACTGGCTTTTTATTTTCAACATATGTTTTTCTTGTTTTAATATGAAAGAGCAACATATTGCTGCAACATTTTTACCTGCGCTAGATTATGGAGATATTTTATATATGATTGCGTCTGCTCCATGTCTTTGAGCGGTTGACGCTGTGTAACTGTGTATAATGCTTCTCTGAGGTTTCTCCTTCATGATATATCCATTCTGACTCACCACAGATCTGGAATTGCCTGCTTTGGCCACTAGGAGGAACATTAGTTTCTATAGCTCACACTACTCACCATAAGTTAGGGATATCGTGAGAGACTCAGTGGATGTCATACATATGGTGTTTGTTTCACTTCAGAAATTTTTGGGATAGGAAGGCAATTGTATTGGGGTGATAAACAAACCTCATTTTGTGTTTTCCACGTAATGGTCTCACTGTGTACAGTGTGCCTAACATATTAGGGCCAACACCAACTGTGGGTTTAAAAAGCTGATATTGTCAGTAAGTCATTCCAACTTCATCCTTCAAACAGCCATGAACACGACGTCACTTAACGGACGAGCAGCGCCACCTGGCCATAGCGCGCCTTCAGGTCGGTGTCAGGCAGTCAGATGTTGCAGGTGAACTTGGTGTGTCTTAAAGTGTCATCAGCAGACTTGCATCAAGACACAGAAATTACTGGCAGAGTTCGTGGCAGACCCAGGAGTGGAGCCCCACGAGTGACAGACTGCAACGATGACCAGAACCTAAGGACCTGTGCACTCAGACATTGTCATGCTACTGTCACACAGCTGCAGGCCCGTTTACGAGATGTGAGGGGTTCTAGGGTTTCCAGACAAACCATTCGCAACCGACTCCACCGCTTTGGCTTGAATGCCAGACGACCGTTGCTGGTGACTCCACTGACACCAGGACACCGCCGTGAACGTTTGCAGTGGGCACAAGACCATGTGACCTGGACAATGCAGCAGTGGTCTACCGTCCTGTTCACTGACGAGTGTCGGGTCACTTTGCTCAGAAATGATGGAGGAGACGAGGTGAGCGATACGCCGAGGTCAACATGGTCCCCAGGGTTAGCTTTGGTGGAGGAGGTGTAATAGTCTGGGCAGACATCACCAGTCAGCGCAAAACGGATTTGGTTATTGTAGATGGTTCAGTCACTGCATGTTCTTACTTCAGAGACATCATAGAACCCATCATCATCCCCCAATTCCTCCAGCACACCCCCCAACTTTCTGTTCATGGATGATAGCGCTCCACCACATCGTGCCAGAATTGTCACAGCTCGACTTCAGGAAGTCGGAGTGCCTCATATGGTACGGCCAGCAATGTCCCCTGACCTTTAACCCCATAGAGCACGTTTGGGACCAGCTGAAGCAGAGATTGGATAATCGTACCTCACCCCCAGGTGACCTAGCAGAACTGCATGTAGCTTTTGTGGAAGAGTGAAACGCTTCGCCTCAGGACAACATCATGAGGCTAGTAAGGAGCATGAGACGTCGCTGTCAAGCTGTCATTGCAGCAAATGGTGGAAACACCTGCAAATGACATTATCAATTTGTGTTATTTGGGGCTACACATGTTATTGTCTACATTTTTGGGGTAATAAATATTACACTAATGAAAAGCACACACACACACACACATATATATATATATATATATATATATATATATATTATATGTAGGTGTGTGTGTGTGTGTGTGCAATACTGAGATTGCTGCATTTTAATGCATGTTCCCCTCTTGCAATGAAAAATGTTGGTCATTATTTACATTACCTGCTATATCACCCATGCTTTCTGTTCCATTCACCTGTACCTAACTTGGTACAAGAGCTTTTGTCCATTCACCATCCTTGGCTTGGAAGAATCTGCAGAGTGATTGGGAAATGACACTGATATCCAAACTAAGAGTCCTTAAAGCCAGCCCCACAACGTTTTTTTATTTGCCTTTGTTTAACTTTACATTTTTTGTAACTGTGTTTGATACTCGCTGCTGTTTATCTCTGCCAGGTCTCCATTAAAAAATAGGTTTTTGGTATCTTCAAAGGGATATTTCTGGTTAAATAGAAGCTAAATAAACAAGACTAAAAAATATTTTCTTTTATTTATGTTCATTTAAAGTACGTGGCTTATGTAGGGGAAGTAAATACAGTCACATCCATTTAATTTCGAACCATACATTTTCTGTGACCATCACATTCTGTGACTGAGTGGCGCTGTTTCGTTAGCTCCTCCATAGGTCACCATTTGCTACTGTAGATGCTCATATTATGTGACCCCTCCATCATTCATGTAACAAAGATTTTGAGAGGTTTGAAACTTTTTTTAGGTGACAATGTGTGCATAGATATGTTGTAAAATTCAGCGTTTTTGAGTGTAAAGATGACAGAAGGACATGTGGCTCAGAGGTCACCAATTCTGACAGCTAACAGGTCCAATAATATCATGTGACTCTTCCACAGACTTTGCAAAATAATGTTCACCTTAAATCAGATTTTAGTAATGGCATTAATGATTTTTACAAAGTGACATTACATTCGTTCAAGAGGAATCAGCAAAACAGCGCCCCCTAGAGTCACAGAATCTGGTGGTCACAGAAAAAGGTGTAACACCGGCCCCGCCCCTCCAATCTTCACCCTGAGCTCTCGAGCGCCCCCCAGTGCTCAAACGCACGTATCGCAGTGTGAAGGCCACTCTAGCCAATCAGAGTTCAGCTGGGACTGCCGCCTTCTCCGTCAACCGTCAGAGGAAGGCTGATTTAAAGTTCGTGTTTAACGCGGAAAATAGCCTATATTGCCCATTTTCTGCCAACCTTCCAAACGGTGAGTGAGTTTACTCTGTGTATTTATTCGCGATTAGCAGTAAATTACATTCATAACCATCTGTTTATTTAGTTATTAAGTCAGTTGTTTGCTTTAAGATTCTGACGCCTAAATCTTACAAGCTAACCGCCTGATTTAGCTAATATGGCTAATAGTTTAGCCGATGTAGATATTTAATCTTCTGATCTTGGGTGTTTGTTTGTTTGTTTGAATGTAGTTGTTGCAGAGCTAATCCCCCAAATGTTCTCTGTCAGGCTTTGCGGTACAATGGGAAGAGAAAATGACGCTAAAGGAGACGCAAAGACGAAGCAGAAAGGGACGAAGCTGAAGAGGCTGAGTGACCGTGAGAGCGCAGGTTCTGGTGGAGATCCGATGAAGAACAGGTATGTGTGTGTGGACGTTAAAAAAAAATATTTAACTTAAACCGTTTTCACTCATGTTTTATGCCATTTAAAAATTAAGAGATTTACAGCATTTCTGGTGTCTGTCAGACGAAACTTGATATTCAGGACAGAACTGCCATAATGTCTGAAATAGTTTTGAATGTTACTTCAGCAGCATTTAAAACTGCTCTGATCAATGTTTGTCTAAAGCAGTGTTTCTCAAACTTTTTTTTATCATTCCCCACTTTGGACAAAGGAGCATACACAAGCCCCCCCATGCTTTTATCGCCCCAACAGAATAGTGACCACGCCTGATTTTAAAGTGTTTTATTTATTTTAATAGCCGAGTTAGTCTACAGGTTTTTAAGGGTATAAATTAGTTGGACAAAGAGGTTGCACACTGGTATAAAACCGGCTCAGAAATATATGCTGTCAGTAGTTGCTACATGTAGAACTTCAGCTCACAGTTGGAGAAAATAAAAGTTGTAGTTTTATTACAAATACAAAGCTTTCAAAAGTACAAAATAAACAAAAAATCATAAAATAAATAAAGAGCAAGATCCTCATCCCTGTATTTCCTCCGTGGTTGACCGTGTGACTTCTCTGACTCTGAAACCTTCCCTGATCTTTTTAGATATTTCTACATTTTGTAGATGGAATCTCTGATAATGCGGCGACTTCAGCTCGTTTTGTTCTGCTGCCATATATTCCAACGTCAAACTCCCAGCCCGATGTTCCAGGTCCCGGTTCTGTTTACAATGATGATCACAATTGCTAATTTATTTGAGTGTGTTTAATTTTGTGAGAGGGGGGAGCTGGTTGATTTAATTTACAGTGCAGTGAAACATTCACAACGACAGAATCTAGGGGGGAAAAACTATTTAAATCCCGTTGATGTCACGCCCCACCTGCAATACCTCTGCGCCCCACTAATGGGCCTCGCCCCATAGTTTGAGAAACACTGGTCTAGTGGTGGTAATAAATATGAATTACTTAATTGCCTTCTGATCGCGTGTCATTCAAGCCAAAAGGTGAGTTTGTTGCAATAGATTCAACGGGTACATCTCATACTTTGGATTAAATTATGAGAAATCAAGGCTGTAAATATTTTGCTATGTCTAATACAAATTTATATAAATCTCATGTTCAGAAATGATTGCCAAAAAATATTGAACTTTGTATTTTTATTTGTTGCGATATTCAAATTTTTTGAGCTGTAGAAAAGCATCAGAGAAGGTTGTGGCATTCTCCTTGAATCGTTTTACAAACCAAGCTTTACGGTTAAACTATGTTTTAAAAAAACACCTTTTCTTTTTTTTTATTACCTTTAAAATGCAGGTTGCAGGTTGGAGCCCCCCTTAAACCGCTGTTTAGAGAAATATATTAGGAACCGTTTCTAAATAAAAATGTACTCCTACATGAATTATTTTAGCTCCTGGAGTTGTTTTTGTGAGAAGATTTAACCTCCGCCAGACCGGAAGTGACGTAGCAGAAGGGATTCCTGTCAGCTCCATCAATAGAAAACTATGAATTTTAATGCCGGCCTCTGACACAGAAAAAGAAAAGTTAAATATTTACAACTAGCTATGAGCCTGCAGCGCCCCAGAGAGAGAGAGAGAGAGAGCAGGGGAAGGTTTAATGGCCAAAACACAACCTTACCAAGCGAAGCTAACTGTATTAGCCTGGCTATACTGTTTCTTTTAAAACCCACTGATCATGTTGCTTTTAATCTTTGATATCATTCTTTCAACAAAGCTGTAATTTACAGATGTTAGACAACGAGACGCACAGATCCGTCAGCGTAGAGCTGAGCCTCTGATGGATCTGTGATTGTGTCTCCCGCTGACGGGGTTCCCAATGAAGCTGTCAGCGCCGAAGCCACTGCTGCGCCTTGTGTGTCGCACCTGATGTTTGCTTCAGTGTCCCATGTGAAACTCCACATTGTTGGGATTTTAATCCTCCTGTCTGAAGTGAGCGCCACAAATTTTTTTCAAAGCAGAGGTTAAGAGCAGCTTCAGCTGCACAAAACACACCAAAAAACGTAAGATAGTGCCGTTTTTTTTATTTTTTTGGATTCTTGTGAACTGTCCTGACAGGCTGGTGTTTGTACAGCAAACACAATAATTTACAATTTTTAATAAAAAATAAACGCAATCCTAAACTAGTGAACACAGTGTCTCTGGATAACATGACCGCTCCACCTGATGGCGACCTAATAGGGATGTGTGTTGCCAAAAATCTGGTGATACGATATGTATCGCGATACTATGAGTAAGACAATATATTGTGATTTTTAAAACTCATCAAATCAAATAAAACTTTATTTATAAAGCGCTTTTCAAACCAAAACACTGGTCATGATTATGAAACATTTTAATAATTTTTTTTTTTATTGTGCCATTATGGAAGTTTAAAATACCGTCAATAAATTTTTCAAATGGTAACTTTTGGCCGACATTTTATCTGCATTTCAGAAAATATTTTACGCTTAATATGCTTTTTGAAGGTCAGGGGTCAGATGCATAAAAAAGCAACTTATTTTAAGGGTTTTTATTTTATTCATTTTAGTTTTCAGCTCTGAAATGGACACGGCCTGGATTAGAAAAGTTCATGCTCACATCAATCACTTGGAAACATTAACAACCTATTAACCTTTTTTGCTTTTATAAAAATCTGCTCATCTTCAGATTAATGAAACATGATTGTTTATTTTTTATGCTGTGCTCCAATGATGTGATCATTAATCCAACATTAAACGTTGTGGAAGCGTTATGAGCACACGACTCCGGCGTTGCCTTTCATGTTGTTCAGATGTAGAGACAAATGAACTGTGAAACGCCCATAAATAAAATCATTTATAGGACTGTGTGTGTTTGTAAATGAAAAGACAGGTCAGTGGTAGAGGTGTCGGGAAGACCGGTGGCGTTGACTGCTTTCATTCATTAGGGCGCGTGCTCCATCTTCATATGAATAAATTAATTTACTTTGATATCAGATGCGTTTATTATCATTTATATGTGAGCAGACGAATGAAAACGGAGCGATCTGTCATTGGCTCGTTTAACTGATGAGAGAAACGGGATGAAGAGACACCATGTTGCTTCACGGCCCTCTGGCTGAACTAGTGGTTCTGATTCTGTCTGAGCTTGTGTCTTATTGCCTCCATCATACGCTCAAACTTTGCATTTAGCAATAAAAAGGTGTGTGATAATCCTCTGAGACATTTTCCAAAACCGCCCGACTAAAATGATCTTAAGCACGAGTCTGACAGCAACTAAAAAAAGAAGAAAAAGCCTTTAAACCTTTTTTATGCTGCTTAAAACATCCTTTTGATTCATGCTGCACTTTATTCTGGCTTCAGGTGAGCAGCAGAACCAAATGATATAAACCTGAAGTCACTCGGTTGATCTGTAGCCAGTTAGACACGGGAGAGCCCAGATTAGATGGAGACGTCCTCCTGTCTCTAATACTGGGGATCCATGTGGATCAGGAGGAAGATGTGAGACTGTGTTCAGGCCACAGCAGGAGAACTGTTCATAGGGATGTGTATTGGTAAAAATCTGGTGATACGACATGTATCATGACACGATATATCGCGATACTATAAGACGATATGTTGTGATTTTTAAAACTGAATTTAAGTGTAGAAAAACTGTCCCATCATTCTAAACATTCCAACCTGTGTCAGACTTTAACTCATCCAGTTTTTTTACTAGATCTAGTTGATCCACTGGAACCAAGAAGGTGAAAACGGCCACAAACTACCAGTTATACTTTTAATTTTACTATAGAAATTACTGTCATTAATGGTTCCAATTAAATTCTATAAAATATAGCGATATATCGGCGTATCGATATTTTGTTACGTCCCTAACTGATCATATTTTAAATCCAACTGTTTAGTTTCATTTCTTTGTTTGTAGGTCTTTGTTCAGCTTGTTTTGATTTAATATTATTTAAAATGAATAAAAAAATAAATACTTGTGAATATGTTATCATTTTAAAAATTGACTAGTAAACTGGATTTTAAAAAGGTTTTTGTTTGTTTTGCTTTTGACCCCGTTGCTCAAAATGACGGACAACCAAAACGCTGAGCGCCACCTCCGGTTACTGCCCCCCCCCCCCAAAAAAAATAAACTCCTTAAATAAATGTCCTTTTATTCCATTCTTATTGTTGCTAAAAGACATAATCCTATAATTCAAAATTTGTATTTATTGTTCTTATTTATTTTAGCACTTGTGTTGCTGCTTCTATTTGAATCTCTTTGCTGTTTTCTTGTGGCACATAAAAGCATCCTAGTCTCGGCCACGCCTCCGTAGCGAGTAGGAATAGCGAGGAAGTGTTGACGCCGCCCAGCCCTCGGTCCACCAGGCCACACCTCCATTTGTGGCATTTTTCAAACTGGAAATGTGGGCGGAGTTAGACCGTGGTAGGGGGGCGAGTTGCTCTTTAAGTTTGGTTTTAGTAAAGACTCTACACAAAGTTTTATAAATGAGACCCCTGGACTGGACCACTGGCTGAAGAAACCTCACAGGTGTGTCACTATGGGAAAAAGTGCTGCAAAATGTTTCTACAATCACCATCAACCCCCCCCCCCATTCTGCCTATTGAGGCACTGATTGGCTAATCACATAAACCTGGATCTGGAAATGCTTTGTTTCTTCTGCTTGGCCGCCTGTTTTTTTTTTTTTTTCTGCACATAGTACTTTAAATGCACAATGTTTTTATCTGGAACTGAAGAAGCGCTTCATTTAAATCAAACCAAACACTTGCCTCTAAATGGTAAAAGCGGAGAAACGAAACATTATGCAGTGATGCCTATTTGGTTACAAACTGCAAATATAATTATCTGCTTCTGGCAGCTGAACCATAAACCCGATAATACTGATAACAGAAAGGTTCACTGATCATTTAAATTCAAATGAGAACAAGCCACAAACTGAACGCGCCTCTTTAGCGTTCATGAATAAATGTTGAGGTTAAAAACTGCGTTATTCTGTAGTTTCAGCATCTCTCTCTCTTCTCTCTGCTTGCTGGTGCAGAACTTTCTCCTGCAGGATGTTACCTGGATGCTTCAGTGGGGAATTTGGTTCTCCTTCAAAATAAAAGCGCCATATTTGGATGGGGACACAGAAATGAACACTGTATGCTTGTTTGACTTATAACATTAACTCAGACCAGGACACACAAAGGAGCAGATGATCTAAGCTGAAACATTTCAATCAGCTTCTGTGAATTTTCCTAATATTTGGCCATTAAAACTCTGGATAAAAGCCTTTTTTTTTCAGACTTTGAGGCTCTAATGATATTAAACGTCCTCTTTTCCTCACATTCTTCTTCTGTCTCAACGTTCTGTCAAATAGTTCAAAGCCAACGAAGTCCAAGGAGAAGAACAATGATGCCGGATCAGCCAAGAAGGTAAGAACCTCTGTTGTTTTCCGCCCTGCGTTGAACCAGCAGTCACGGAGATGTTTTTATGTCGAGTTGTTTTTGCCACAAAGCTTCACATCAGCAACAGCAGCAGCGCATGAGGATGGAGACAGCTGTCTCTAATCCCGTCAGGGCGATGCTGCACCTTCCACGTTTAACACGGAGACACCATCTTTTTAGATGCATCCCTGCTCCAACACACCTGAATCCCAGCAGCGTTCAGCCATTCAGCTCTGCAGAGGCCTGGTAGCGAGGCATGCAGCTCTCCCCTGGTTTACAGGATGTTTTTCTTCCTTCTTCCACAGACTTGGAAGGCTGGAAAGAGTTAAACACGGCAAAAACCGTCTTGTTCAGAGCTGCAACTTTTAGATTTTATCTCATGAAAATCTCGTTAATTGACCTGCTTGGATCTCAGACACCAGATTCTCTTTTTTCTGAATCGCAATATTAGATATGTGCGGTAACAATATCTATTGCGATATATTCTTTTCTTTATATATGTCAAACACATTCCAGATACATTGCAGCAGAACAACTTCAAAAAACAGTTTAGAATGGAATTTAAAAAGCATTTATTGTGCAAAATGCTTAAAAAATATATATTTTTTCCCCCCCAAAAAAATGCAACACACAAGTTCTCACAACATAAAGATGTTTTACAAAAAAAAATTTAAAAGCTAAATGTTGTGAAAACACAAAGTTCAAAATTGTCTGGTTTCCCGATTTATACATTTAATATCGCACAACAATAAAGCTGCACATGATTGTATTAAAAATGCTTCAAGTTCAACAGGTTTCTTTTCTGTTAAATAGAAACAAATGTTAAACTTGCAATATCTAGTATAGAATATGAACACTGAACATCATTGATGACATCATCAAAGGCTGCTTTAGTCACAATCTCTACCGTTGACTACATTTATATCATTTCTACCTCATACCTTTTTATTTCACCCACTACTAGTTTGTCAGAACCTTGTAGACCTGTCGGGCCTTAATGCATCGCCTTCCTCGTAGGTCAAGACCCCGAAGGTGGAGAGGCTGGAGCCAGTCAGCAGTTCCAGGTAAATAAAAAATCATCTCCAGCACTAGATCGAATGTCTTCCCTCCTTTCATTCTGCCTCCTCAGGTGATGGAAATAGTTTCTAGTGTTTTGATGTTTAGGGATTGCAGATAAGCTTTTTACCTTCTGTATAATGTGCCAAACTGTCTCTAAGAATGAATTTAACTCTGTGCTGAGGAATAAATGAGTGTCCCCCAGAGGTCGACTCCGCTGCCTCAGATCTGCCTGGCAACTTTCCTCCTATGTACTTATTATTAACGGATCATTTGGAAGATGTAGGTGTGAACCATCCCAGCCCGAGAAGGGACGTTCAGAGGAGCAGCCGGATGGAGAGACGGCTCTTCACCCCTCAGTGGTTCTGGTTGGTAACGGTTCTGCTCCTCGATGGAAGCTGTGACCCACACAGACTTCTGGAGATCTTTCCAGATTGTGGTCGGTGGTGAATTTAGACAAGAAATTCTCACACGATTGACCAGTTTATTTATTTTTAAGGATTTTGTCGGCACC
This sequence comes from Valencia hispanica, assembly GCA_963556495.2. Lineage (NCBI taxonomy): Eukaryota > Metazoa > Chordata > Actinopteri > Cyprinodontiformes > Valenciidae > Valencia > Valencia hispanica. The sequence goes on from OY747706.1 coordinate 2,297,250, forward strand.
AGTGGCTTTCGTTTGTTAGTTGCTCGACAAGAAGGGGGTGAAGACACACGGGCTCGGGTTCAATGGGTCGCCCGCTCCACTGTTACCTCACGCTCCACCAGTTTATTTATTGTAGTTATTGTTTTGTTTTTTCTTTCTCTGTTTTTATATGTTTTTAGTCACACTAGAGTTGAGTTGAATCACTAATTCAAGGTACAACCTCCTATCTAATCAACATGTATGAATTTTCTTTCTTGGTTTTTACAGAAGATGCATATAATTCATGTTAAATTTAGTAAGAATTGTTTTCCCCAGTTTTTTATTTATATCCTTTCTGGCTGAAAACAGCTGCTCAGCTTCAGCCGTTAATGTGCCACAGGAATTGGACCGACAGTCGGAGGAGAAGAGCCTATAAACGTTTGCTTTGCTCTGCTTGGATCGTATTCATATATTCATACGATGGTAGCCGATCTGAAGTGAGGAAGAAAACTGTACTAAAAACATTTTAAATTTGCCTTTACTTGTTTGCTGAGGTGTAAAATAGCTGATTTTACCAGATTTTTATATTTCAGGTTTATTTCAGTCCCAATCCTTTTTAGCTAGAAAGTGTAGGGTTGGGTCTGCCCTCCAGAACCAGATCCCGTCCAGAGAGCAGAACATCTGATGGAGACTCATTACCCTCCATCAGGAACGGAGGCTGCTAACTGCAGACCTGCCAACCTGCACGCATTTTGCGGAGCAGGTTGGCAATTTGACAATTAAATACGCTGGTACGACCCGCCCCTCTAAACTACGCAAAAAGCTGCGGACATGTGAGTTCTGTGGCGAATGTGCGGTACTCATGTCTGACAACACGGTGCTGCAGCGTGGTGAAGCAGTTTCAGCCAATCATTGTAGAAAAGCGGATAATTGAGTCTACCCAACCTATAGCGTAACATCCCCGACTCCGTTCCCCACTCGCTGCTGCGGTTAGCGCTTAAAAAGGTAAACTGTGTGTGAGTGTCAGTGGACCTGCCAGCTTTTGGCAAATGTGAACCGTTAGGCGTAACGTGACTTTCACTGTGTAAACATTTGAGTCACTGTCTAAGTGAAAGAAAGAAAGAAAGAAAGAAAGAAAAAAAAATGGCGAGGTGTTTTTTCTTAGCAAATCCATCGGTCAAGAGAAAGATAAGGCAGTGGTGTGTGTGTATTTTAGCCTTTATATATGTCCTTTGCAGATATAATAGGCCTGTATATAAGGAGGAATGTGATTATTTATACAGTTTAAACATGTAGCCAACAAATCTTTTGCAGCAGGTTTTGCAACCAGTGCCATGGCAGATTAGGGAGAGGAAGACAGGGAGGGACAGGGCAGCAGCAAACGTGCCAAAAAGAAGAGGGTCCGTGTTCCCCAGAAGTTTTTGATTAAATATCAGGAACAGTGGCCATGCTTGCGACCCTCTAAACTTCCATATCATGCATTGTGCACAGTGTGCAATTATGATGTGGACATAAGCCACCAGGGAGCTGCAGGTAGTGTATAAATTAGCCCCGGTGATGTGTGCATATGTGCTGTAAGCCAATTGAACTATTGCATTACAATATATAAAAATACTTCAATGCAGTTAACTTGTGGCTATCAGCCTGTATGAGCACAAATATCATATAATAAAAGAAGGTGCAACTTTTTAGTTTCACTGTGCAATATTAAAATGTCCAGTGCTCATGATATTTTGGAGTCAGACATTTTTTACAATTTGACCTATTTCTTAGTCCAAATAAGAACTATGAACAAGTGTGTGTGTATGCAGGTTTTATTGTTTTTCTTATAACCAATTTCTAGCCAGTGAACGGGGAAATTGCAGCGCGCAAAGTAATTGAGTTTCAAAAGTCTGAGAAGTTGCATCACAAAGTGCTTTACAGATTATAATGACCCTATATAAACACCCCCCCCCCAGATTTAAAAGCATGGTCACAGTTATAACCCCCCCCCCAACCCATCTCCCATGAACACACAGTTAAAAGAAAAAGTAATTAAGGACATTGTAGATGAACCATGAAAGGAAACGCCATCAGAGGAGCCATCTGCCCCGGCAGCAGTAGACTAACAGCAGCAGCCGAGGCACCGACACAGGGCACCCAGTGGAGGGGAGGCCAAGACCCCCACCTCCACCCAAGCTCCACCTGGAGAGCACCCAGGAAGCTACAGCCGACCACCGCTACCGGGGCAGAGGGCTCCCACAGAGGAAACACTGGAACGGGGATTAAGATCAATTAAAGTATAAAAATAAACAGTAAATTAATGTGCTAAGATTAAATAGTAAAACTGATACAAATATAATCATATAAAACATGCAGAGCAATTAAACAAACAGTAATAATCAGTTAAAAGCTGGGCTAAAAAGGTGAGTCTTGAGCCTGCTCTTAAAAACATGAACGTTCTCTGCAGCCCTGAGGTTCTCTGGCAGCCTGTTCCAAAGATGAGGGCCATAATAATGGAAAGACGCCTCACCATGCGTGTGTGTCCTGACTTTTGGGATGACAAGGAGACGGCTGCAGAGGAGCGCAGAGACCGCCAAGGTTTATATGGTAAAAGCAGTTCAGAGAGATAAGAAGGCCCAAGACCATTAAGACACTTAAAAACCATTAAAAGAACCTTAAAGTCGATCCTGAAATGTACGGGGATCCAATGCAGTGATTTTAAGACGGGTGTAATGTGCTCCCGCCTCCTGGTCTTCATCAGGACTCGTGCTGCTGAATGTTGTAGAAGCTGTAAACCTGATATACTCTTTTTGGGAAGACCAGAAAGCAGGACATTACAGTAATCAATCCTACTGGAGATAAAAGCATCAGTGTCTCCATGTCGGCCTGAGAGAGAATGGGGCGACTCTGGCGATGTTCTTTAGATGATAAAAACCTATTTTAGTGATATTTTTAATGTGAGGGATAAAAGTCAGCTCAGAGTCAAAAATCACAGCCAGGTTCTTCACTTGTAGAGAAGGATTAAAAGACAGTGATTGTAGTTTTGGTAAAAGTTTCTCTCTCTGAGCCTCAGGACCGATGACTAAAACTTCAGTTTTGTCCTGGTTGAGCTGGAGAAAATTTTCTGCCATCCAGGATTTAATGTCTAAAATGAGTTAAAAAGTGCATCCATTGGCCGTGTGTCATCAGGAGACATGGAGACAAGGTTGGCAGGTCTGTAACTGGTGTCCTTCAGCACTTTTTATTCATGTTTTTTTCCATCATAACCATTTATTATCCGACACCTGAACATATTCTGGACATATTTCCATGACATATTATGAGACAGTCTCAGTTTTTAACCAGCTATTTTCACACTGTTTAGCTCAATTATGTTTTTCTTAGCTGAGAAATATTCAAGCTCCCACTATGTGATTATTATATTTTTTTTCTAAAAGCTTATAAGGCTTGTGACGTCATTGCGTATTCCCAGTGGTGAACGCAAAGCATTTTGGGAATCCGCGGCACAAAAACAATGCGCCAAACTTCATTGCATGGAGGGAAGAACGGAGCGTTCAAGATGCCGTCTACCTGCAATAGTCGTTCTCATGATAGAAGCGGCATTAAGCTTAAAAACGGAATAATCCTTTTATCGTTTTCCAGCGTGGAAATATAATAGTACAAGTCATGTTTCAGTGGTGACAAAAAGGTGACGAATGGCATGTACAGCAGCAGTAAGGAGGCCCAAAATTACCTTTGAATATGTATATTGAATATATAGTAATGTGCAATTTATTCCTGTGATCCAGCATCATTACTCCAGTCGTCACATGATCCTTTAGAAATCACTCTTATCTGATGATTTGATGCTTAATAAACATTTTATGAATATTATCAGTGTTGAAAACAGTTGCTTAAATTTTTTATTTTAGGATTCTTTGATGAATAGAAAGTTCAAAACACCAGCATTTATCTGAACTCTAAAGCTTAAGTAATATTAAACACTACGGTTCAAAAGTTTGGGGTCAGTAAGGATTTAAATTTTATTTTACGGGGGAAAGAAATGAAATAAATCAAGTTCATCAAGGATGAGTTAAACTGATCAAAAGTCACAGTGAAGACATTTATAATGTTAGAAAATATTCTGTTTTAAATAAATCCTGTTCTTTTGAACTTTCTATTCATCAAAGAATTTACACGTTTTAAATGTAAACAGTTTTCAACATCGATAAAAATCATGTTTCTTGAGCATCAAATCATATTAGAATGATTTCTGAAGGATTATGTGACACTGAAGACTTGGAGTAATCATGCTGAAAACTCACCTTTGATCACAGGAATAAATTAGACTTTACTGTGTATTCACATAGAAAACAGCTGTTTGTCATATTATTTCACAATATTACAGTTATTTTTTTAATGATTTTTGCATTAGGATTTAGTTTTAGGCGGTATGGTCCAACAATGTTTTCTTCAGCCCGCTGCATTTTGTAGGATTATATTCTGTTTTTTCACGTCAACTTTTAAATTTTTATGCTAGAACAATAACCTGCTATGCCAGCCGGGACAAACGTACCCATAATTCTTTGCATTCTAATGACGTTGCCGCCCAGTTGGTCACATGTCTTAGCAATAATGATATAATTACGAGGACTGCTTCCATGAAGTTTCATTATCACAATGGGTGATTAGATGTGTGCTGTAAATCATTGTTCCTAAGTCTAACAAGCAGCCATGAAGATTTTCTTAAATATAACATTTAAAATTCACTAAAATTTGACAAAAGATACCTTAGAAAACATTTTGAAATACTAAATGTCTGTGTGAAATATAAATAATCACAGATTGGATTAAAAACGTTACTTTGCCTCCTGTGGTTGAAAATGTTCAAATGTGGCTGTTGGGTAAAACCGAAGTCTAAAATATTTTTAATAACAGTTGATGATTATCTGAATCTATAACTTGAAGCTACTGAATGTGTGGATTTTGCGGTTAAAAGCTGTGGTTTTGTGTGTGATCAGTGACTTGGTGAAACAGGAGGAGGAGGACTTTACAGCAAAGAAAACGGGTTTGAAAAGGAAACGGATCAAAGATGAACCGCTGAATGGAACGTCACAATCCGCTGCGTCCTCCACGTAAGTCTGAAGCACATCACATACAAAACGGCTTATTACGCATGATGGCACCGTTTCTGCTTCACGCCACAGCAGCTCGCAGAGAACAAACAGACACCTGAGTGGTGAGGAGGGAAGTGAAGGAGAAGCCGAGAGAAAAAAAACCAGGAAGAAAACGGAGAAGGTAAACCTTGATCTCTGCTGGTTATCTTCCTCCATCTGAAGCGGCTGTCTGGGAGTGCAGCTCACAGCAGGAGGCCTCCGATCCACATCTGAAGTGTTTTTCTCTGTCCAGACGGTCAAGAAAGAGGAAGAAGAGCATCCGGTGTCGAAAAAAGCCAAGAGGACAAAGGAAGAGATTGAAGAAGCGAGGAAGCTGAAGATAAAGAAGAAGGAAGAGGAGGAGCAGAACCGCTGGAGATGGTCGGGATGTTCTTCCCTTTTCACCCTGCTCTGACTCGTCTGCTTCCCGTCTTTCGTCACGTTGCTGGTTTTTTTCAGGTGGGAGGAGGAGAAGTATGAAGATGGAGTGAAGTGGAAGTTCTTGGAGCACAATGGGCCTTACTTCCCTCCGGAGTACCAGCCTCTTCCTGATGGTGTCAACTTCTTCTACAACGGTCAGTTCAGTGGAATCAGTCAGCAAAACACAGTTCAAGCATGTTCTGTTGTTGGTTATTTTGAATGTTGGACCAGGTTAACATGGAAAGATATTGAGTCCAGTTAAACAAACAAACAGCCAACACAACTTCAGTTCTGGAATACAGCCTCTGCCGGTTTATTAGTTTACATACCCTCTCTGAGCAGGACATGCATTGATGACATACAGTTCTGTCCTCTTCAAATACCCCAGCAAGACTCTCCTTCTAGTATTAACACCCAGATTTTATACCTACTGACTCACCATTTCTACCTACTCACTGAACATTAGGGGCGTAACGGTACGCAAAAATCACGGGTCGATACGTTTCTTAGTACATTTTAACCAAAAAAAACAAATACAAATATACATACTTTTTAATTTTTGATCAGAATTAAAGAATCTTTTTTTCCTGAATTCCTTCCTTTCAATTCCTCCAATTAATTAGATTGTGTCATCATCTATAGCTTCAAAAATTTAAAGGTATAGAACCGACAGGAGATTTGATTTTTTTTTTCTCTTTTTTTTTTTATAATATAGTACAAGGAGACATAGCCAGAGTAAATAACAATACAACTATTTAAAAACAGTCAGCGTTAATGTTTAGAAATATTTAAATAATACTTTGCCCATATTTGAGGATAAAACATGCTTAAATCACTTTGGAGTTGATTTGATATTTCGACAGCCTGGTCTCCCAGCTGTTGGGAAAAGCCCTTCTCATCAACAAGGATTCCTCCGACTTGTGTTTTAATAAGGAGTTTGATCTGATTGGATGCTACTGGTAGCCATGTTGGACATCAGCTGGTTTTTCTCTAGTATCAGTGATGTTTCCATTCAGCTTGACATTGTTTCAGGTGAGTCATTCAGTTCAGAGCAGAGCGTGTTATGGACCTTATTGCTGCTGAAAGAGGCGTTCGCTGACAAAGTTCTGGTTCAGTCCTTCTTTCTTTTTCTACTGTAGCTGCATGAGAAACCATTAATGAGTTTAGTGATAGCTTGGAATCCTTTCTGTTTTGTTCGGGTGTCACGTCTTAGTTTCCCTGTGGATCGTTGCGTTTCGCTCTGAGTGCCACATAAACATTCTGCATGTGTTCAGGTAGAAAACAGCTGGATTCATTCGATACCGAACTGACAGGGCCGTACCTAGAAATACAAATACGTGTAGCGTTACACCCCTAGTGAACGTGGTGCTTGATCACAGTGGTGAGCTGTAATATTCTAGACCATTTTTCCAGAACCTCAAACTTTCTGACGGGAAATAAAAACTTTCTTGGGAGCTTCTTTGGTAAATCCAGAATGGACTTTTTAAATATCGTCACGACAAGATGAAGAGTTTTGTCTGTTAAATGAGCATTCAGGGTTTTCTTTCTTTTCTAATTCTATCCTAAAGTCTTTCGTTGTGTTTTAGTTTCCTCCGTCAGGGCCTTGATGTTTCTAACCTTTTATCTTCTGGTGTGCAACATTTTGTTTAGTCTCTAAATTAAAAACTAAACCATTTTGAACAATCTGGTTAACTTTTTAAAACCTCAGCTCAGGATTGAGGTATTTGGCTACGTTCACGCTGCAGCTCTAAATGCTCAATTTAGATTTTTTTGATTAATTTCGTCTTTTGTGTGTGTGGTTGTTCACAGTATAACTAAAATGTGACGGCCATCACACTCCAGTGATAACGGCCCTAAAGCGGCCCGCGTGCGCAGAAGAAGAGACGTCACACCCAATGTGCTCTGTTTACGGAAGTGAAAATGGCAGCTGCAGATATTGGTGTTTTTGTGTGGCAGTTTGGCAATTCGTGAACAGTCAGGATCCACAAAATGTTCACTAATCCACTCCAAGATCTCACTTTCTGTCTATTGGGTGGCTCCGTCTCCAGTAGGCGCCATCTTTGTTCAAGCTTCTGCCTCCTGCGCACATTTGTTCGTCGGTGTCATGTCAGTGACGTACGAGACGGATTAAACCATTTAAACAGAAGTCGCTTTCAAAAATATCAGATATGTATCAGATTTATTACCACGTTTGAAAGTGACCTGGGACAGATTTGACCAAATCGGATGTGTGCTGTTCAGACTGTTGTAAATTAAAATGATCTGATATGGGTCTCATATGGGCAAATAAGTCTGCTTTGATGCACTTTTGCCTGCAGTGGGAGTGTTAGCGTTTGTATGAAGACACACAAACGCACACACAGACTCTTTCCAGAAAGTTTTAATATCATAGAAAAGTTTATTTATTTCCATAATTACATTCAGAACGTTAAACTTCCATAGATTTTAGATTCAGAGCCCACAGCTTAAAAGATTTCAAGTATTTATTTGTTGTACATAATTTGGGCTTCCAGCTCATAAAACCCACAAAAACAGGAATTCAAAAAAATGAGAATACTGTGGAGAAATCTGCCCAAATTTTACAGAGCATGAATGTTTTAAACGGAGTGTCATCGAGGCAGTGATTAAGGCAAAGGGATTCCCTACCACATATTGAAGGTTGATATATCATTTTAAAAGTACCATATTTTGATTGATTTTGTTGTGATCCTAATTTCTTTCTTTTTTTCTGCAAAAACTGAGAAGTAAATGGTGATTTCTTCACAGTATTTTATTTTTTGAATTCTGGTTTCCGTGGGTTTTATGAGCTGGAAGCCCAAATTATGTACAAATAAAAAAACTAAATACTTGAAACTGTTTAAGTTGTGGGCCCTGAATCTATAATCTATGGAAGTTTAACGTTTTGAATGGAATTACGTAAATAAATAAACTTTTCCATGATATTGTAATTTTTTAGAAAGGGTCTGTATACTTGGAGATGATGGTGTGTTTCGGATGAAGAGGCCACTGGGTGATTGGAGGCGCTGGTTGTTTCTGCTTTGTTTAGGAGTCTGACCATTCTGCCGTGTAATGAGTTGGTTTGATCTGTTCATTCCTGTGTTCGTGTTCATCTGGACCTGGATGTCTAATCCTGAGCCCTGATGGAGGCAGATTCAGTCGGGCAGCTCTAGATTGGGAGAAGTAGCTGCTGCTGCTACAGCTTTATGTGTGATTGTCAATGAAACGTCTCGTAGCAACGAGGCTGTAAAGAACCGACAGGTTCTGGCCACCAGGTGTGTAAATGAAGGTGCTCCGTTTGTGTTTCTGTGTAGGTGAGAAGATGAAGCTGAGCCTGGCAGCGGAGGAGGTGGCCGTTTTCTTTGCCCAGATGTTGGACCATGAATACACGACAAAGAAGGTGTTTCGCGAGAACTTCTTTAAAGACTGGAGGAAGGTACGACCCACAGATGTGACCGTAGTCTGGTTCCTCTCCCAGCCCTGGTCCTCACATCTGGACAGCTGTTCAAAAAATAACTGAGAACAACAATCACAGACGCCATCTTTGATATTAGTTCCTGAAACTCTTCCTGGTTAAACTCCGAGTGTTCTCATTAGGTGTCGGTTTTTCCAGCTGTGCATTGGAAAGCGCAGGACATGAACGTGTGAACACAGGAGGAGTGTGTGATTGTGGCGTGTACACAGTGTGTGTAAGAACGTCCTCCCTATAGAGAAAACATGGTGCCAAGCCTCAAGGCATATCATGCAGAATTAATTTTGCGCTGCTTAGTGCTCAATGCTCTTGAAAATACGATTTATGTGAAAGCATTGATATGCTAATACATACTAGCCTCCCTGCATATGAACAAATCCAATTATAATGTTTTATTATAGCTGGAAACCCCTCCTCGCTTCACCGCCCTCAGAGCCCCGCCCACTGCCTGCAGTCACACACTGCTCTGTTTAATGCTTCTGCTTCTCATGTTGTATTGTGCATAGAAAACAGAACTGCTTACATCAGTGTAAACATCTCTGAAGAGCCTTTTATTGTGAGGAATCAAGCTGGTGTTCAACATGGAGGCCCTCTGGTTTATTAAATGTGTTCAGGTCCTCATCATGGGTCAGGCTTTTAAATCATGCCTGAAGTCATTTCCTCACTGCTGCAGCACAACATGGAGCCCTATAGTGACCTGTTATAGTTAATGAAGATGCTTGCACTCACTGGCCACTTTATTAGGTACGCTTAGCTAGTGCTGGGCTGGGTGTCGGAAACGTTCCTCTGAGCTTCTGGTCCTTATTGACAGGATGGTCCAGAAGTGGTTCCCAACATGTTTTCCTCTGCCTGTGTCCAAGACAAGCCAGGCCCATCAAAACTCTTATACAGAGCTTCGATTTGTACTATTGGGTGTGTTATGGGGATATTATAAATGTAATGTTTTCCAAATATACTTTTGGTAGCCTCACAGCTCGCCACAGACACAATTGTGGACACCCCCTGCAATCTCTAGTTACCTCCTGGGGGGTCCCAGACTCCAGGTTGGGAACCTCTGCTTTAAGCCTAGTTATGCTTCTCCATCATCAAGTTTACACTCTAACTCACACGTATTTACGGAGACATTTTCCTTTTATACTCCTCCCTTGTTGTGAGGCAATTCCCCTCCAGGACAGCAGGGGGCGCATACCTTTTCTGGTGGGTCTGCCTACCATTGGTGTGACGTCTCTTGTCGACGACAGTTTAACTTCAGCTTGTAAACACGCATCCAGTCAAGGAGCAATGGCCGACAGAGAGAGAGTTTAGATTTAACTGGAAAGCTTTTTATTAGAAGTGCAGCTCATTGAATCCTCTAAAAACGCCTGGAAAAAAACACAGCGTCTGTTTTGTTGTTCTCTACACCTCCTGGTGTTCAACATCACCAAAACACCAGATTAGATAAACGGGCCCTGCAGTATAAAGCGTCTAGTGGCCAAAAGCTGCTTTGACTACTAATTACGTTGACTATAGAGCACTGCTCTGGTGATCTGATGTTGGGCTGACCAATCAGACGTGCGCTCTACATTGCGTTCAGGAAAGTTTAAAACATTGGGCTTTACTCCGTCTGTCCTTGCGCGAGTGACGGAGAGCTCTTCCATCGAGGGATGATGGCGCTGTGTTTCTCTAGCATAAACTAGCCGTTTTCTCGACAAACATTGTGCTCAGAAAAACCTCCCAGCCGCTTTCTGCATCTAGTGGCTGAAGGTTGGGAACGATGAAAATCATTTTCTGAAATACTCTCATCAGTCCGTCTGGCGCCAACAACCACACTCTGTTTAAAGTCCCGCCCCCATTCTGGTGCTCAGTTTGAACTTCAGGAAATCTTCTACAAACACAGTAACATGTGCTTCACTCGACCTCGACACTTCCTTTTCTGCTGATGATCAAAAAGTGATGCGATCAGAGACTGGACTTCCTGCAGCAGCTCCAGAGGTCCAACCTTTCTGGTTGTCCACGTCTGTCCATCGCAGTGGGGTTTGGATCATCCCAGACTGGGCCTGAGCTCCGCTCCATCCAGGACTTGTACAGGTCTAGAGTCTGCTAACATCTCTCCAGAACCCACACATCCTGGACGGAGCATGTTTAGCCGTTTACCTTCAGGTGGCGCTACAGAGACTGTTTCTTCCCCCAGGCTGTCTCTCTGATGAACACTGAACGGTCAGAGCGTCAGATCCATGTCATATTTGCTCTAATTCATCCATGTCTTCCTCTTTCATAAAAACACATACTGTAACAGTCTCACAATAAACAATAGATTAATGAATCACATGATAAATTCACAATATTATTCATTTCCTTCTTGTCTTCATCTCGTCTCCATCTTTCTACCAAAGAGACTGGATGAAAAAGGGCAGATATGGTCCATATGTCTGTAGAGCCAGCGTATTATGGAATGTCTTTTTTTTCTTATTTAAACAGTGTTTTTATTGTTGGTTTGTACTTTTTTGTTTACAAATCTAACTGGTAGTTTTCCTGTTCTTGTCTGAGCCAAGCGATTTTAATATTTTTTTGTTTAGAGTTCATTCATTCTTTAATTGATTACCTTTAACCTAATGTACAGCAGCCTTAATGATTCGTTTAGAGCCTGCTGCCGTGATGCTGCCCTCTCTGCTCTGAGGTGGAAAAACGTTAAAAACGGACTTGGCACTAAACCTCGTCACTTTAAAGGTCTCATTCACTAAGAAGCCGTTGCCCCTTTTCCACTAGGGTTGGCTCCGCACGTATTTACCCTGTTTCCACTACCTTTGTCTGGGGCAAGCTGACGCCTTTTTTTCAGACAACCTCTGGCTCAGTCCGAAGCGGGCCGAGGCAACCCAACACGCCCACCCAACACGCCCACCAAAGGACTGATTGGTCCGGTAAAGTGAGTCACTCTCACTCCTACCTACGTAGCGGTAGCCTCTGATTGGCCTTGCGGGCTGCGTGTGAAGTGATGTCACAGATAATGGCATGGCTTGTAGGAAGAAACTAAAAAAATTAAAGTGCGAATATTGAGTCTTGCAGAACCATAACGGCCAGAGTGGGGCAGACCGTAAGCAATGGACGGCACATATGGTGAAAAACGGGCGAACAATGGGAGAGAGAGTAGGCTAGATACCGGCTACAGCATTAGCGTCTGTAATGTCGGAAAACGGTGAGTGATAATCGATTTTTACTGGATGTTTTGCTACGCTGAGCCATGTCCTCGCCCGATGGCAATGGAAACACAACCAGGCCGTTCTGAGCCGGGCTGACTCTATTGGAAAAGGGGCATAAATAATACTTGTTCTTTTTTTAAAAATACGATCGGTCACTCAAAGCGGCATCAGCGTGTTACACATGTTCTCCAACCCCCATTACCTGCATTAGCCACAGAAAAGAAATATACTCCAAAAACAAGACTATTACAAGAAAAAGCCAGTCCCTTCTACATCACAGAGAAAGTAGTGTTCTTGGCCCCGCCCACCTTGGTTTGGGACCGCCCACAAAAGGCTGGATTGATTATGAAGCCGTAAACTGACTGCTAGCAACTGTGCTAGGAGAAGCTAACCGCTAACAACTCTGCTAGGAGAAGCTAACCGCTAGCAACTCTACAACATGGCGGAACACATTCAGGCTTGTGTTATTTGTGCACACATTGCACTTTTTACCCAAGATATAAGAGCTAAAGTAGAAATTAATGGAATTCATCCTGGAACAATATTAGTAAAGCAAGTGAAGTTAGTTATTTGTTCGAAGAGTCTTTTTGCGGTTACCCAATCAGAGGCAAGACATTGGCATATCATGAATAATGATGAGTTAGATTCGTAATCCTGACGTTTCGCCCCACCCTGTCCGCCGACAATCTTTAACCTCCTGAAACGGGAGTGAGAGGGCAGTTTTTCTACTGGAAACGACTTAAGGGATTGATTGATACCAGCTGTCTCATTCACTGAGTAAAACAGGCCTTTTAAGGGTGAATGGGAAAGATACACAGAACCTCTGGGTCTGGACTGAAAGGTCTGTTCAGAAGGATTAATAATGCTGAAAGTACATCTGGTGCAGTAAAATATATTCCTGTGTAGTTCAGCACCACATTATACATTCATTATTGCATAGTTATTTAAAATGTTTGAGTTTAACACATTGGATTGTTGTCAGGAAATGAGCTCTGAGGAGAGGTCTCTGATTAAAGATCTGGAGAAATGTGACTTCAGGGAAATCCACGCCATGCATAAAGCCAAAGTGGAAGCCAGGAAAAGCATGAGCAAAGAGGAGAAACAGGTGACGCTCCTTCTTTGTTTTTCCCCCTACCTCTCGTCATCGTCTCTGGGATTGGGTTTTGAGAACGCTCCAAGTGGCGGATGGTTTGTGATTGAATATTTGTTGTAGGCTCTGAAAGAAGCCAATCAGAAGATAGTGGATGAATATGGCTACTGCCTGCTGGATCACCACAGAGAACGGATCGGGAATTTTAAGATTGAGCCTCCGGGTCTGTTCCGAGGAAGAGGCGAGCATCCTAAACAAGGAATGCTGAAGAAAAGGATCCAACCTGAAGAAGTCATCATCAACTGTGGCAAGTGAGTTGCTTCTGTTTAATGTTGCAAGCAGGAGGTTTCAGACATAGACATATATAAACACTGGATGGCTTACCCACGCTGTTCGGCAATGGACTGTGACGTAGCACTACGGCGGCCATCTTACTTCAGTCAGCTGCCCCCTTTCGTAACATTACTGTCAATGCTGCATGTACTATTTAAATAACTAACTTGCTGAATTTTCAACCGATTTCCAAACGGTTTGATTTCTTATAAACAGCAGACACGTGGCTGTGAAATATATTGGTTTTAGTTGGGGAAACTCGTTATTTCTCTCCACTTTCCCGCCGTCTTCCCTTATCCTGTCGATTTCCCATAGACCTAATAATAATATATCATTGTTTTAAAACAGGTATGCTTGGAGTTGTAGTCTATGTTCCTGCATACTCAATGCACAATTTAAACCATGGTCTTTTCATATAAAATTATTCAGATAGCTACACACACAAGGCACTTATTCATTCATTTACAACACATTTAATTGTATATTACAGTAATTTCCAGTATAGTTAGCCTATAAGTATATACATAACAGTGAAATGTGTGTATATATACACACACATCAGTATAAATTTGCCTTTATCTATCCCTGTTCTGTGAACTAGGATTTGTATAGAGATGATGTTTCAAGGTTCATTTGAGGTAAAGACCACATAAACAGAACAGTTAAAAAATGTGCACCCAGACATCCAAATCACATCTGTCAGCCAGAACTGGCCCACCAGCAATAAAATCCAACCCAGCAAATTATTTTGTATTTTCACTGCTTCTTGACATTTGTTTTCTTAACTTTCTTTTGATTCCGTCATGAAATTACTTTTTGATTTGGGCATGTTTTCTGAAAAAGTGTAGAAATAATCAAAAACAAAACTAGATAGATATTTAATCAAGTGTCTAGTTCAACAAGATTCATAATCATACAGATAAACTTATAGGAGGAGACCGTGGCGGGGATGGACCAGCCGCTGTGTGGAGAACAGAAAACAGAAGCAGCAGAGATTCAGAAAATTTTCATGAAATAAAAACAATTAACAGAGATATTGAATAATGTACAAGTAAAGGTATCTTTGCAACAGTGACTCTGAGGGACATGTATCTCCTCCAGCCATGGCAGGAACCTGTTCAAAGCAAGCAGAAACAGAAGTCAAAACACAGACAGCTTGGCATCCAAAAAAAAACTTTAGCAAAAGCCTGTTTTAGTTGAAAGCCCTCTCACCAACGGCATGGTACAGGCTACAGAGAGGGTAAATTTGGGTTTTGTTTTTGAAAAACAGAAAACTGAAGTTAGGCTACCCAACATTTTTGTAACCTTACCCAACTGCTCCTCCTGAACATGGAGAAATTATGGGGTAGCGCCACAACAGCATTGAATAACACTGCAAATATTTTAAATACAACATGATCAAAAAACATTTTAACAATAACATCAAACTATTCCAGAACTTTTCACTAACAACTATTTTGGTTAATTTGAGGTTATCATATTGTCATGAAATACATTTTCCATTGTAATTAAGGCAAAGTCCCTTCAAATTGTATTTCAATTGGAAATTACAGCAATATTACTGTTAATATGAAAAATCTTGAACCTCACTGACTCACAGACGAACAAGAAATTCACTGTTGTCACACATCACATCTATTGTGCATAGGCTCATAAATAGAATGACATTCATTTCAACATGTACAAGTATCCTGTTTAAGTCTGTATAAGGTTTGCAATGAGGCAAACCGCTTGTAAATACGTTAATATTTCATCAAGTTGAGTATTTTCATTTAAGCTGCTCACTCACCTTCCAACTGCTAGCAAAGATGACAGAACCTCAGTTGACTGAAGTAAGATGGCCGCCGTTTAGCTACGCTGTCGAATCCCGCTTGCGGCATCTAGTGTTTATAAAAGTCTATGGTTTCAGACGGGACGATGAAATAAGACATGAATCCTTCAAAAAAATAGAAATGTATCAGTCCTGGGAAAATTTAAATTACATTTGTTTAGAATGTTAAAGTATTCAAACCCTTCTCATTTATACCCCTGAGATATCCTGGCTCTGCTTAGTTTTAAGCAGGAAGCCATCATGCTGCAGGAGATGAAGCTGAGATCTCTTCGTCCCACTGACCACAAATTAAAAATGGCCTGAAACCAGTTTTACTGGTCAGGTTTAAGCTTCCGTTGGGAAATGGTTTAGTGAAAATAGTATAGTGTATGACTTTATGGGATGTTTTATAGGAATCGGTCTTTCAACTGTGAGCAAATCATCTATTTAATGTAACGTACCTTAAGTCTTAATACAACAGCCTAGAGTAGTCTGGCTCCTGCTTTCCACCGGATGTGTAATAGACGCGTTTTCCTTGCAGCGCATGTGTCTCTTCCCACAGGGAGCGTTTCGTAGTTAAGCAGTTGAAAATCTGCATGTTTTTTATTTTACTCCTGTGTCTGATTTCCTGTCTGGTTCGATCTAAACTCATGAGTTCGGCGCGTTTTAGAAGCGTAGCGCGTAAAGAAATAGACCCGCCTCATAAACTCTTAAACATTTTGGAATAATGAACTCAAGGATTAATTGAAATGTGTGATATGAATCGAAATTACTTTTCTTGTGAAGTGCCTTGAGATGACACGTGTTGTGAATCGGCGCTATAGAAATAAACTGAACTGACACAGCACTTCACGCGCGGTGGAAACTGACCCATTGACTATAACGGCGGCTATCAGCTGTGTATTATGCTTCGCAGACGTTAAGCGTCGGGTGGAAAGTAGGGTTGAGGATCCACGTTAATATTTGTTCAAGGAACATGGAGACTTAAACGTAATGCGCGTCTCCTGGTTCGATGGCATGAAGGAATCCTGCAGTGTTTCTTTATCATAACCGGAACATGTTTCCTATCATTTGGATGTGAATTAATAAAAATGCTGTAATCAGTCACTAAGTTTACTTGCACACCTAAATCGAGCTTTTCGCAAAGAATCGAGCTAATAGCTTTACCAGAATGGGAGCCTTTATCCCAGTTTACATCAGTAAGATAATTGAATTATTGAATGAAATGCGTTCCACTCCTCGACACTAGGTGGCAACATTGCGCCCGTTCATGTTATTCTTCCGGTTGGCCAAGAGCGTCACACAGATGGTAAACAGATGCTGGCAGCAGTGAAGCAGACGGAGTAAAAACAGGATATAAACAACAAGCGAAGAAATGGACGACAACAACAACGCTGCAGCACAGAACATTTCCTACATGCTGAACTGAGTTTAAATGGAGGAAACTGGACTTCTCTTGTTGTCTTGAAAACGTTCGTTTCTCATCCAAGAGGCTTCTTCAGTTCTTTTCATTTTCATTCAGTTTTCATTTAAACTCTCAAGAATATCATGTCGTGGATGAATGAGAATCTACACCAACATACACACCGTACTGTTTGGTTGTGTTCCTGTCGTTGTCGTCGTTCGGGTGTTGTTTTTCCTGCTTCCGGGATTTTTGTCTCTAAGGCTGGAAATATACTTGCTTTATAACCTGGCGTAACGTCTCGTTGACACAAGCAGCAGGCTTGCGCACTCCATGCAGTACTGGAGGATTCCACTAGGAGGCAGAGTACAGAACACGCCAATGACTGACGCAATCTGCTGGGATTCCTTAAATAGGACACTTTTTAACTGATTGGAATGTTTGTATAAATGTATTGAAATTACTTTCATTGTAAAGTGCCTTGAGATGAAATCTGTTGTGAATCGGCGCTATATAAATAAACTGAATTGAATTAGAACTCATTCCAGATAGAGTGCCGGTGTTTCCGGATTTGTAGGGGAAAAACAAAACAAACATGGCGATCGTAGAAGAGATAAGCTTCTGGTTATTGTTGAGATCACGTCAGAAAAAGATGGCGACAGTTACGTAAATGGTATGTGAGACCCCTAAACCAGACACGGCGTAACGATGGCGACTATGTGTCGCTCGTTTTGTAAGTCAAGTAGTGCTCTGTACTCCTCCTACTGGTTACTCGCATATCGCAGCGTACGGACACATGTTAATTTCAGAGGACTGTGCACAAACGATGCTTGAAACAGACGCAAGCTACGCGAGGCAGCCATGATAAACACACGTAATTAAAAGCAAGTATATTCCCGGCCTAACAGAAGGGGGAGGCTCCCCCCAGGCTGCTAATAGCTGGATTTATCTGGGAACATTCGGCTTCTATTCTAACTACATTATCTGGGTGCGTTAGCTCGATTAGGAGTAGGCCAGGTCGGTTTGACTCCAGCCGTACTAAGGTGTACACTTGCATTTTAAAAGTCTGAATTCAGTCGCTCTAAGGGAATACTTTGGTTTGCTGTTTCTGTCTGAGCTTCTTACCATGAGCCGGTGCTGGGAGGAAAGGTTAGTTCCCAGTGTTTAAACTCCCAGCAGCAGGTAGGATTTGATTTAATTAGCTTAACGTATACATACCCTGTGATATTTAAAGGGACTTCTGTAATTGGTCTGCTCTGTATTAGAGATTAAGCTTTTTTTTTTTATATACCTTTTTTTTAACATTTTCCACTCAAAAGCAAGATGAGCTTTCAGTAATGATGGAAAAAGATTCCACATTATTTTAGTGGAACAGTTGGGAGCAGAATGGGATCGTCAGGGTCTGTGGATGGATATCATTTATTTAAAGAAAACAGTCTGGATCTCCCAACCCCCACCCTACCAAGGGGAACAGAGATGACTTCATGTTGTCTTTCTGCAGGGACTCCCGCACACCAGTGCCACCTGCTGGTCACCGGTGGAAAGAGGTGCGACATGACAACAGCGTGACGTGGCTGGCCAGCTGGACTGAGAACATCCAAGGATCCATTAAATACATTATGCTCAATGCAAACTCCAAGCTTAAGGTAGTCACTCTGGTGCATAAAGCAACCTGTGATGTTACGCTCCAAACACCAGCAGCAACCCAACCTCTCAACTGGCAGCGAGAGGAAAGACAACGTTTCTAGTTGTAGTTTAAAGTTGAAAACTATTTCTGGGGTTAAGTTTTGAGATTAAAATTTTATTTGGATGAGGGATGAGATTATTTCTCAAAGTTTGCTGCACTTGGATGTTAAAGAGTTTGTTGGGTTGAATATGGTTTGGTGTTCTAGCCTCTTATGGCACGTTCACACCGGTCAGCGCCTCCAGGCGTCAAATAGCTCAAACGGACGAAAGTCGGCTCTTTAAAATAAAACCCAGCTGCTTGCACACTTTGTAGTCTGCGTCGGCGCGTCACGTCATTACGTCAGCGCGCGGGCGTGGATTTGTCTGTTGCTAGTTGTTTACAACATGGCGGATCATGTCGAGTGGCTTGGGTTTATTTAATTTATGAAGCCACACAAGCCAGACAACGTCGTCTAAACACATAAGTTAAAAGAAAAATATTTAACTGCTTACCTGGCACTCCTATATCTTCCGATATCTTCCTCCAAATAAGATCCGACCTCTTCCTGTCTTTGTAAAAAGACGAAGACGGGTCATACAATTCACGAACATTACACACAGCGACGATTAGTTGATCCTCCATCTTGAATGAATGACTTGCCGATCCACCCATGGAAGGAGTAACTACGTCAGTACGACGAGTCGCTCTGATTGGTTGACGCGCCGAGTTTGCTGCCCGAAAGTTCAGTTTTCCCAACTTCACGCGGCAGCTGCTCCGACGGTCCGTCAGCGCATCCGAGCAGCAGCCGCGTGGACGCGCCGATGTCGGCTGCGCCGATGTCAGCTGCGCCGATGCGCGTGACTTGCTGCAGGGCGGCTTGACGCCCACTAGATGCGTAGATACCATAGACTTGCATGTAATCTAGCTGCCCTGCTGCCTGGACGCGCTGACCGGTGTAAACGCAACATTACAGTAACTTGAACTTTTTAACACTGAAATACAAACTCTGTGTTTTACTGGAATTCACTGTGATAAACAACACAGAGTAGCACATAATGAGGACAGAAAGATGGAAGGAAAAGGAGATATACTTTTTTTTTTAATCTTCACTAATGAAATCTGAAAAGTGTGGTGTGCATCTGTATTCTGCCCCCTAGAAGATGAGCCTGTTGCTGCAGATGTTTTATAACGTTTCTCCAGCAGCTTCAAACATGCAGAGACCAATTTTTACCAGAACATCCCCAGTTCAGTCAGACTGGATGGACAACATCAGTTATAAACTCCTCCCACGGATTCTCAGTTGGATTTACGTCCAAACTTTGACTAGGCCATTCGCCGTGTTTAACAGTGCGGCTGGTGTTTTTACTGCTGGATCTAAAAGTTAATCTTGGTTCCAACGTGTCTGCTGTGGCTCCTGCAGGGTTTTTGGGGAACAGAACATCTTCCTGCCACGCTGCCATAAAGACCATGTTCACACGTAACCGGGGTTTTTAAAACTAATATCCTCACCACCTCGTTTTAAAGAAAATCTCCCTCCACACCTAACCGCATCAGTGCGTTGTTAAGCACATTCATAGACATGTCAAACCTGTAGGGGGCAGTAGTTCCCCCCCAAATCCTATCCACTCAGAGTAACTTTCTAGGTTCTAACTTCTACATAGAGCAGTAATTAAACTTGTAAAAACAAGCAAACAAGAAGCGCTTCGATGATCGATGATGCCAACTCGTCTCTGAGGGCATAAATGCTGTTTGACAGTGGAAACAGGTCGGACATCTGATGTTGGAACATTTCTGTTGCTCAGAGGGACGTTAAGGAGCCAAAAACTCAGGTTATTTCTGTCCACACGCAGACACTTAAAACGGAGAAAACGCAAATCTTCACTTTGGCCGGAGTTTGTAGAAAGATTCGTTTTTGGTGCCATAAATCTGCGTTTTTGTGTGGATGACGGGCCAAACGGTAGAAAAATATCTTCGTCATGTGAGGTACCGCGGCTACGTGTGGACGAGGCAAAAGAGCAGCTGTTCTACTGAGAGATCCTCCCTCCTGAGCTGTGGATCTCTGCAGCTCCCCCAGAGTCTGCTAACCTCACCACAACATGAACCCCTTGATGAAGCGGTTTGTTCACTAATGTTCTATCAAACCTCTAACCTTTAACCTTAAACTAGACTCTGGTTTAATTGACTAATTTTGTGGATTCTGAAGGCAGCTGGTTCTGTTGGGTTGTATTTGGTGGTATCGGGGTAAACGGGGCTGAGTGTGTGTTATCTATGTTTGTAGGTTTTCCTTCCACTTCCCGGTGATCCGCTGCTTTATGTTGGTTTGCCAAATAAAACGTAGTAATTTAACAGAGATGATTGAACTTCTGCGCTGTTTGTAGATCATCTGAGGATCCAGAATGAGTAAATGAAGGTGTTTCCTCTCTCTCTGGGTACTCCTCCGTTTGATCCGTCTTCCTCAGTCTTTAATCTCCATCAGAATACGAAGCAGTGTTGACTCAGAACGGCTTTGTTTCATGCTTGATAAGCAGTAGCAAGCAGTATGCGATAAGAATTTCATTAAAGATTTGGTCTTTGTTTCATCCTGCATTCATATCATATCGAAGGTTTTTCATTTGAAGCTTTTTCACAACAAACTTGTGTTCGTCGGCGTGGTGTCGCCACGTTGTTTGTTCTGTCGGTCCGTTTATTATTCTCAGCGTCTCCTCTTCCTCGTCTGTCTCCTCTTTCTTCCGGTTTCCTCGTCTTCACACCGAACTGCAGGGAGAGAAGGACTGGGAGAAATACGAGGTTGCTCGGAAGCTCAAGTCCTGTGTGGACAGCATCCGTAACGAGTACCTCCACGACCTCAAGTCTAAGCAGATGGTGACGAGGCAGAGAGCTGTGGCCTTGTACTTCATAGACAAGGTGCAAGTTTTAAGTCCTCTACTTTGCTTTGCTCTCCGTTCTGTATAGTCAGTCATATTAAAACAGATTCATCTCATCTGAGGCTTGGTTCACACGGCACGATTTAAAAATTGTTGCAAGAGTTTCAGACCGCACTGCGATTAAAAACAAAAAAAAGATATTCCTGTTTGGGTCCTACAGTGGGCAAAAGAACGATGAGAGACACAAACCGATTTCACTCACAAACATTTCCAGCTCAGACGGAACATCTCACAAAACCTCATGATTTAAAACTTGACTAAAGTCAAAGGAGTAAATAAATATGGAATTAGTTTGTGGATTAGTTAATTAAAAAAATTATAAAATCCTGGTGTTGAATAAAGGACAGCAGAGCTCTACTTAATATACAAAGATATGGAGGTGAATAAATGTCGTTACACACTTTGCTCTGACGGATTTCTGTTTCTATGCGTTTTTAGACTGCAGTCAAATGAGCCGACATTTGGAAATAATAATAATAATAAAGGCTTCCAATAGGGCTGGGCGATATGGCTTAAGAATAAAATCTACGATTTGTGTGATGCCAAATCGGATTTCTGATTTTTTTTAAATTTATTTTATTTTCTTCTCCCTTTCTATTCCTAAAAAGAAATGTAAAATGACAGAAAATATTTTAAAAACGTACTTTTATTTTAATCATCCTTTCTGGGAGTTCACCTGAATTCAAAGTCCAAATAAATGCACACTGTAAAACAAGAAGGTAGACATTCATATCACTTTAAACCAGTGCTTCTTAAACTATGGGGCGAGGCCCATTAGTGGGGTGCAGAGGTATTGCAGGTGGGGCGTGACATCAATGGGATTTAAATAGTTTTTCCCCCCTAGATTCTGTCGTTGTGAATGTTTCACTGCACTGTAAATTAAATCAACCAGCTCCCCCCTCTCACAAAATTAAACACACTCAAATAAATTAGCAATTGTGATCATCATTGTAAACAGAACCGGGACCTGGAACATCGGGCTGGAGTTTGACGTTGGAATATATCGCAGCAGAACAAAACGAGCTGAAGTAGCCGCATTATCAGAGATTCCATCTACAAAATGGACAAATATCTAAAAAGATCAGGGAATGTTTCAGAGTAAGAGAAGTCACACGGTCAGCCACGGAGGAAATCCAGGGATCAGTATCTTGCTCTTTATTTATTTTATGATTTTTTATTTTGTACTTCTGAAAGCTTTGTAAATTTGATAAAACTACAACTTTTATTTTCTCCAACTGTGAGCTGAAGTTCTACATGTAGCAACTACTGACAGTAGGGATGCACCGATGTGAAAATTTGGGCCGATACCGATGTCCGATATTAATCCCGC
The DNA here is from genome assembly GCA_963556495.2 of Valencia hispanica. Taxonomy (NCBI): domain Eukaryota; kingdom Metazoa; phylum Chordata; class Actinopteri; order Cyprinodontiformes; family Valenciidae; genus Valencia; species Valencia hispanica. The sequence continues at coordinate 2,319,945 of OY747706.1, forward strand.
TGTTATGGCCGATAACCGATACGCACCGATATGGTATACGGTATATTTCCATACACTTTCGACACTGTGGAAAATCAACCACACCATCTACATTGCTTCTCTGCTTGAGTTAAACACCCCCACATTCCTGCGCTGCATCACTATCGCTGTCACATGACCAAACAAACGCCACATGGATAACACCCCCCCTCGAAACACAGACAAAAACGTCAAAAAGATGGAAATAATAAACATCGTTTGGTAATATCAACCCTCTGTTACTTATCGGACCGATGCCGATATGTTAAAAAACGCCTAACATCGGCCGATACCGATGTTGATGCCGATATATCGTGCATCCCTAACTGACAGCATATATTTCTGAGCCGGTTTTATACCAGTGTGCAACCTCTTTGTCCAACTAATTTATACCCTTAAAAACCTGTAGACTAACTCGGCTATTTAAATAAATAAAACAGTTTAAAATCAGGCGTGGTCACCATTCTGTTGGGGCGATAAAAGCATGGGGGGGCTTGTGTATGCTCCTTTGTCCAAAGTGGGGAATGATAAAAAAAGCTTGAGAAAAGCTGCTTTAAACTTCTGAAAGCCTTGGAGTTCATTGGTGAAATTTCGTTTCCGATTTTCACGATTTATCCAAAAATGAAATCTTCATAAACAGACAATTAGATTAATCGATAAAATTGATTTATCGCCCAGCCCTAGCTTCCAAGGCGTATCTCTGCCTGTCAGCTTGCTTTCTGATTGGCTGCATCCAAGACGATCCAACATGTTGAATATCCCTGATTTTTTTTTTTTTTTTTTATCGGAGCGGTCCAGACATCCAGAGCGCTCTGAACACACGGCAGGAATATCAGCTTGGGATATCATTAGAGCCATGCCGATAATCGGGGCAAAATCGGCCTGAACAAATCGTGCCGTGTGAACCAGGCCTAGAGCTGACAGTCGTGTTTCTCCTGCTGGGGTTCATGTGGATGTTGAACCTGTGAACTCTCATCGCTCTGCGACAGCTCGCCCTGAGAGCTGGAAACGAGAAAGAGGAGGGCGAGACGGCGGACACGGTCGGCTGCTGCTCCCTGCGCGTCGAGCACATCACCCTCCACGAGCGGCTGGAGGGGAACGAGTGCGTGGTGGAGTTCGACTTCCTGGGTAAAGACTCCATTCGCTACTACAACAAGGTCCCAGTCATCAAGAAGGTAAACGTCCTCCTCCATGAAGCCTTTTACAGCTGAAAGCTGTTAGGAGGCAACATTCAGATGGTGCATCTTAACATGAACCCGTTCCATCATCATTTAGATTTTATATATCGATTAAAATCAGCCAGATCGGTTATTCTGTTTGTAGCTGTTAAAACAAAAAATCATTAAGAAAATATCAGAGCTACAAACTTCATCCAGTTCTTCGCTAATGTTCTCTGGTGCTAATCACTGGTTCCTATAAAAAGACTCAAATGTTAAAGGCCTTTTATTATTATTACTATTATTATTATTGAGTCAAGCTCCATTAGCCCAGTTTGCTGATTGGACTCCCCTCTGTTATCTCTTGACATCCAGAGCAGGGATAGACCGACATGTGAAAAAAAAAGTTTTTTTTAATGCATCGGCCGATATTCCCCTTTAGTAGAGCCGACTTAAACTGGCACATCTGCGGGCAGCCCGGTGCTGCTGCTGAATGTGAAGGACCTTGTAGTGAAAAGTAAGGCTTCACCTCTGATATTTCAATACCCTGCAGACGAATATTTAGTGGATGTTAAAAATAATCTATGAAGTGTTTCTTTACCTGGTGGAAGGAAAAAAACGGAGCCGTATAGAACAGCCGGTAACCGGCAGAACGCTGCAGCGGTTTAATGTTCGTTAAAACTATCAGCCACTTGTTTACCGAACATATTAGCTCCAATATTATAGGTTACATTGTTTTTCCTCTGTGCGTTCGGTAGAGAAGACGGTAGCTTTCTCGTTGCTCCGCCCCCTCTCACAGACGCCATCATGCTCAGAACTTTAGTCGTCTCCTTGCATGAAGTTTTTGTTTTGTGATATGATTATAGTAACTTGGTTTGTATTTTGTGAGAAAGTTGTTGACAACAAGAAACTAAAAAGAAAACACAGTAGTGAATGGTTTTGGTACACTTTTATTCTAAATATAGAGGTGTAATTGTTCGACTGTGTCTAGAATATTTATTTTATTCATTTTACACTTTAGAAATGAAGATGGACGCAAAACAAAAATACTAATAACTGTTTCTTCTGTTTAGTAATTGCTGTCTGATCTAGTATTTCTTTTTATTGATGTGTTTTGTGTATTTAATACTTTGTCAGTTTACATTTTTTGGTTAAATGTTTTTTTTAATGTTTTGCTGTGGACAAATTTAAGATTTGGTTAAATTAAGTGTTTAAAAAGTGTTTAGGTTCATGAAAGTTTGTGCATCCACTGCTGTTATTAGTGAGATATTTTAGCAGCAAATGAGGTGTAAGATGGGCCCTCTGCTGTCCAGGATCTCTACAGGTCGGCGGTCAGGGATGGAAAACCCCATATGGGTCAATCTCTAAAGCAGAGCCTCCTGTTCTTCTCACAGCGACCTAAATAAACCTTCACCACTGTATAAAGGTTGTTTCTCCAGAGTGAGGGTTGATAGGAGGGCTGCTTCGCCGCACCTGAATGTTTTCCTACTGGGCTTCATTTCTACTGTTTTTATCAAGCTTTTCTTCCTCCTGATTTTCTTTCCAGGAAAGATAGAATAAGATGGTTTTATGAGGAAACCTCAGAGCAAAATCACTGAATGAAAGTGGGGTTAAAGTTATGTGGAGGCATTCATGTTTTAATAGTTTTTAGATTCTTTACCCGTTAAAATTGACTCAGGTATGCAGCAAATCACATAAAATCTCTCCAGCGCTAATTAAATTGACATTCTTTTTTTTATATCAATAGTTTTCTTGCAAAGGCCTTTGTCTGCAATTTTAAAAGGTGTCAACATTAATGAATACATTCAGTCTGTGTGAATGGGAGGGGAAACCAAACAAAATTTTTTTTTTTATTATTTGAACAGGAACCTTCTTAACTTAATTTCCTGGAACTTTTTTTTGCTTGTTATATTACTGAGAACCAGTTTCTCCAGCCCTAACAGGGAAACTAATTAGCCGTCCTTTCTGTGTGCCTGCGTGCTGCATATGTAAATATATAACCCCTCCTCCAGTGTCGACCTGCGCTATCTTCTGTTCCAGAGATGGGTAAGAAATGTTAACACCTGACAGCCAAAGTGTTTTTCTTTCTTGGCAGAACATATAATTATTCAAATGAGTGCATTGAAAAGCATCACATTAGCTAGAATTAATTAGTCTCTGCATATTTTAGCATCATCAATTCCCTGGCAAATCAGTGTGATTGCTGCTAAATGTCACTTGGAATAAAATGGAACAAGAATCCAATGATGGAATTTCAGTTTCTTACCTATTTAGCTTTAAAACCCTTGAAACTAATGCATCAATCAGGCAAAACATTAAAACCACTGCTGGTCCGTTCAGTTACAACCCAGATCTTTCTGTTAAGAACAATTAGGAGGTAAATCTGAACAATCTAGTCGTTTATTTCTGGAAAAGATCTAACGACACTTAAACAACAGAAAGATGACATTTTTTCCCCCCTTAAACAGAAGACTGAGGAAACATATTTTCCTCCTGGTCTCGGGCGGAAACATCTCGTCTCCATCCACCATCTCTCAGTCTGAGGAATGTTTGTCCTTCACCTCCAGCTCTGAGATGTTTGAGGTGTTTCTATGAGATCTGGGCTTTGAGTTCATTCTCAGCCGGTCCTTGATGGATCTACTGGTCTGTTTTAGGTCATTGTCATCTCCCAGGGTTCAGTTCTGCTTCAGACAGTCTCACATTTTCCTCTGCTAGATGGCAGAACTCATGGTAGGTTCTATGATGGTGAGCTGGACAGGTCCTGCTGCAGTAAAGCGTCCCCAAACTAGGATACTGCCACCTCCATGCTTCACAGCTGGTATGAGGTTATCTACTTGGAAGGCTGTATTTGGTTTACGCCAAACATGTCTACTGTTCTGGTGTCCAGATAATTCAGTTTTAGACTCATCTGTCCAAAGAACATTATTCCAGAAGTCTTTGTCCATGTTCGCTCTGGCAAACTTCAGTCTGGTCTTGATGTTTTTCTTAGAGAGCAAAGGTTTCCTCCTTGCACACCTCCCCATGAAAGTCAAACTTGTGCAGTTTCTTTCTGATATTAGAGTCATGCACTTTAACATCAACAGTAGCCAGAGCCTGCTGTAGTTCCCGTGATGACATTTTAGGATTTTGGATGACCTGTTTGAGCATCTTGCTGTCTGCTCTGGGGGTGAATTTGCTTGGACGGCCAGACCTGGGCATGGTGGCCGTGTTTTGAATGTCCTCCAGATGGTGAAATGGCTGATGTCAAATTCTTTTGAGATCTTTTTAAATCCCTTACCAGACTCATAAACGGCATCACACGGCTCTTTAGATCTCACCATGGCGCTCACTTCAACACTTCAACAATCAGGAGCACACCAAACTAAATCTGAGGTTTAAACAGGGCAAGGCTCTTTTTAAAAAGCTGGTTAACGATGTACCGATCATGTGCACCTGACCTGACACACCATTTTAAGTGGGATATGTGGGGGTGTCCTAATTTATTCCTCACCAGAAATTTCATTCTTTTTTAATCAAATGTCACATCAAGTTTTAAAAGGGCTTTTCTTATTTTGTAGTTATATTATTTGGATCCCTCAGTATAATTAAAATTAGTATTAAATATCCATATGGCCAAATATATTAAAATATCCAGGCTTTCATAGGGTGTCCTAATTTTCTCACATGACTGTATAGATAGATAGATGGATAGATATAGATATATATGTATATGAGGTTTTATTGATCAGTCATACACATGCTTCATCTCTTGTTTCATTTGTTTTGCTTCGGGTTGTTTAAGCCCCTGAAACCCGCATTATGTAATATTTTTGTTAAAATAAGTAAAAATCTATAGTCAGTTTTTTCATCATCTGATGTTACGATTAAATCAAGTACTTTTTGCCGCGGTTGGATGTAGAGGCACTAATTCCATTTATGTTGATGTGATTCTGGTCGGTACCACCTCAGGGCGCGTACCGTGATGTAATGATACACGTATGTACCTGTGTGCGCGTGTTCACAAGGAGGCGGTCTAAGCTAGCTTAGATAAATTAAGCTAACCAGCCACGACAACCACATAAGCTCCCCGTAAATCAAAGAAGAGAAGAATTTAATCCAGCACGACAAAAAGAGTAAAAACGGCCTCTGAAGCGCCTTAAAGTCACGGGAGCGCGCATTCTGCTGGTTGCAGTTCGTCTAACGGCCACATGGTGCGCTCTCTGCAGGACAAACCTCGCAGAGCAGCTTTAAAGGTTCACCAAAGAGAATATAATGCGACAATTTTCATGTGTCGCAAAAAAAGGAGTTTCTCGCTCCTAATGTCCAATTTTACGGAGCCATTTCTTGAATTCATAGCTGCCGGCTGGGGTGGCAGCAGGGGTGGCAAGGCTTTCTTTTAGGGTGGCAACAGCCACCGAATGCCCCCCCCTGTAGATCCGCCCATGTTTGGAGATCTTTTCTCTGCGGTGGAACGACTGACCCTTCTGTGACCAGGCTCCTAGCTGCTCCAGTCTTCTTCCTGAAGATCTCATCTTGGTGTTCACTGTCACTTCAACAGTCTGGAGCATCAAACTAAACATCCTTAAAACGGGACAACCCTCCTTATAAATGCCCCCCCGTTTCAGTTTTTAGTTTATATTACCTTAATGTTTATTATTAAAACTAATATTAAATATCCATTTGTCTTGATATGAGAAAAAACAGGCTGGTTTTAATGGGGTGTGGTCATTTTTTTATTTGGCTGTAGGGCAACATTAGAAAAGGACCCATTAATGGTGATGAGGTAACACCGTAGGATGCACACAATGGGGCACAGATAATGTGTCAGCTGTAATTTATGGACCAAGTTGTGTGTAAGTTACCTAACAATGGGATGAATAATGAGCTGTCAATAACTAATTGCACTGAATCTCTTTGAATTTTTTCAACTGAATACATATTGATCAGCGTCTGGTGAGTCTTTGTTTAACAGGCAGAACCTACGGCTCCCATTACCCAGGTTATCAATGAACCAGTGGCTCCATCCAATAATGTTTTCTCTGACCGTCCATCTGCTCTGAATGAAGACTTGAGGTTAATTCAGGCTGTTTTACTGGAAGCTCTGCAGCTGTCAAGGACATTCATCAGTGCAATAATCCTCTCCAAATAAAACTATTTGTAGAAACGGAGGCTGTTGCAGCCAAAAAGCTGAAACGGCTCAGGGACGGTCTGAGGGGTCGACTTGGCCTCCATAGTCGTCAGATCTCGACCAGCTGATCTTCTTTGAGATTACCTGGAAAAACGCACCGATCCATCTAGGCTCCGCCTCCTACCAGCCTTAATAAACGCAGAATACGTTTAGTTTGGTGTTTTTCTTAATCGGATCTTTGAAGCAGCTGCTATGAACTTCTTACAGCAATTATTAACTTCTCAGTTTGTACATTCTGTCACATTTTGTTTTTGTCATTTTATGGCCTTTATTTTAGTTTTCATCTTGTTTATTTGGCCTCAAAACCGACAAAAAACAAACAAATGTATTTATATCTACATATATACACACAAATGCTACTGGCCCCCCGTTAGAGAATAATTTGGTTTCTACAGAAACATCTGGGGAACCCAGAAGTCACACATTACTGGTCCAGTTTATTTTACGGCACCATGATGGACGGCTGTGTAAAATAAAATAAAAAACGGCGACTATGGGAATCTCTTCTTTGTCTATGTTCACTTTCATCCGTTCATTCTTTCATTATTATTTTTTTCATTCTTGTTTTCCCTTTTCTTTCTCACACAAGTTATGAACACCTTTAACTTCAGACATGTTTTCTGTTTAATACTTGTTTTTCTTCATCACTTTTCCATATTCATTAAATAAATGACCATAACATTCGATGTTAAAAATGTCATCTTTTTTTCTATTTTGTGTTTTATAGGTTTTTAAGAATCTTAAACTTTTCATGGAGAACAAGGAACCTGGAGATGAACTCTTTGACCGTCTGAACGTGAGTCTCACCATGTCGATCCAGTTGGTTCCGGTGTCGGTTTCAGAACCGCCGCTAAAAGCCAACGATCGCTTCACTAAACATCAGTGATGAAACCAACGAACGGGTTAGAAACCCGTCTCTCGGAGAAGCGTGAATAATTGCTGGCTGTGTTTAGAGGACAATCTGAACTCTGTGTAAAATGGGTCAGAAACTTCTGAGGTGTGTAAAGAGAAAATGCATATATATAGAGAGAGAGAGAAAAAACGATGCTAGCAAAATAGAATTACATTTTTCAATCTTTTCTAAGGAGAAAAAGCTGTAGTAAAGCAAAAAGCTGGGAGTAAATTGGCGGGTGCAGGAGATGAGATTGAATGAGGAAAAGCTGTTGCTGTGCAGAGATGAAAGGGCTTAACGGGAGGTGAGGAGAAGAGCGAGAATTTTACAACCACAGAGAGACTGAAAGCAGGAGAGGAGTTTGAAAAGAGGCAGGGGATGGACTCTGGCAGGTCCAAAATGAAACTGAGGGGGAAAATGTCCAGAAACATGTCGGGGAGATGGGTTTTCACACAGGATCCGCTGCCGATCCCTTACAGTAGGTTGGAAATGAAGGTCCAACTGAAGGTGGATCGAAGGTTCTGAGGTTGTATGTCATAAAAACAATGATTTAAGGTGAGTTAGGGAGTTAATGTTCAGGTTTTACTAGGGCTGGATGATATGGCGTATATCACGATATTATTTCTTAATTTCGGTCAATACCATATAATTCCGATATCGATGTATACTATATAAAACCCTCAGAAAAACTGCCAAGAATGCCCACAACAGATGGTTCATTATATACTTATTAAATGGCATTTAACAAATATACCAAGCATAAATTGCACACATTAAAAATAATTTAAAAAGTAGTGCCTTTGGATATAAATGTCCTATTTTGTGTAAAGCATATTGTATTTGTTACAGAAATGATTTTAGTAATAAATCCTCATACCATACACAAAATAAGGTAAAAGTCAGGTGTGTTTTAACCGTATAACTGACCAATAGCGGAGTTTAGTCGGTGCCCGAAGCGTTGTAGTCTTGTCCATGCGTTCAGCTCGGCTCAACTCGTTAAGAGAACTCATCTTGTTGATAAAACTGGCCTCGTTGAGATTAGCCTAGTTTATCTGTCTACCACGTCCTGAGCTGTCGGGCTCCTGTCCTGTCTGTGGTGTACGTCATCATCGCTCACGTAGCCAATGTGTCGCCGCTCTTTCTGTTCGGCTTGAATCGGCTGCGCTCGTTAACGCGGTAATTGCATACTGTAATGTATATTCATTCCCTGCTCTGTCTGAGCCCTTTCCTGTCAAGTGACTGGAGCCAAAAAAATCCTTTAAAAAAATGGAATTAAATTACTGTAATGTATATCGAATTACCGGAAATGTGTTTAAAACTCATATCACCGTTATTGAATAAAAGTATACCGCGGTATATATTGATATTGAATTATTGCCCAGCCCTAGGTTTTACCTAAGGTACCTCAGGCTTTAGCTGATCAGACTCTATGCGTTTAAATGTTTTTAACCTTTTATCGACTCATGCTCCTTTTCTTCTGAAACCTGCTTAGAATGCGCTCATTTAGGAGCCGGTTAGTTCTTCTGTGTTTTTGGTATTGTAGTTATTTTTAGTTATAGACAGTCTGAAAACGGAGGATCAAAGCTGCAGTAAATGATTTCCTCAAAGAATTATTGTTTTAGCCATGATCATGAGTGGTTGAAGGTCTGAGGTTGTTTGCTAAGCTAAGGTTAATTGGATGAAGGAATATTTAGTCTGGTCTCGGTCTCATCACATTTCAAAGAATATTTCTTTTCTTTTTTTAGAGGAAATTGTGTCCACATACTCAGAAGCCCTGGGCGAAGTGGGCTTCAGAGTATTGATTGTTATGAATGTCTGTCTAAACAGGACTTGGTAACACTTGGTAGTAGTGAGTTCCTCATGCATGGCTCTAAGCGTTGCTGCACGTTGGTTTAGGTTATTGCTAATGTTGGCAGAGTGGAGCGAAACCCTGCTGCATTCCTAGGCGGCTAGTTATGCTAAAAGGTCACTTTTAGGGAAGACATGCACACATGTGGCTGTTTTTTCTTATTAGAATATATGTACAAATGAAAACAACAATTTTTAATGGGACATAAAATATTTCCGTATATCATATAGAAACCCCTTTTCTTGTTTCCTGCTTTTAGGTCAGCGTTGATAACAGAAATCCAAGGAGATGGAGACTTTTATTGGTTCTACTTCCTTTAAATTCAGAAGTTTACATGTGCAGATAATTATTATGACTTTATCCCAGATAATATCATGGCTTTGTGAGCTTCTGATTGGTTTATATTAATTAGAGGCATTTTAAAGCAACACCTTCCGTTACATCAGGGGACAAATGAAAAAGCCAACAAACCACATAACGAGGAACATGCCTGATTCATAGGGTGTATGTAAATATGTGGTTTGAGCTAAAAGACTTCGGTTCATGTTTCCTCTCAACATCACTGACGTTCATAAAACCAACTTTAACTCTGCCATTCCATCAGATCATGAAGTTTACTGGAATGTTTTTTGATTCTCTGATTATTTGCTCCTGGAGCGCGTGGCCACACTGCCACCTAGTGGTTATATTGGTGTGGTGTCTCTCAGACAGATGTGTGTGTGTGTTTGGCTCACCACCTGCCCGTCTGTCTTCGTTCCAGACGGGCCTTTTGAACAAACATCTGAGCTCGTTGATGCCTGGTCTGACTGCGAAGGTCTTCAGGACGTACAACGCCTCCATCACCCTGCAGCAGCAGCTCAAAGAGCTGTCCAACAGTAAGCAAACACCAGAAGCTCATCATCTGCCCGGCTCCTGCCGTCATTCACACCTTCAGACATTTATTTTTAGCTTTCTTCTCGATATCTGAGTGTCAGTCAGTAGGAGCAGATCAGCCCTGCTGCCAGAACCTCTACCCCCCTCTTATCGAGGTCCCATTCACTGCCTCTTCTACTGATATCAGCTCATAGATAGAAGCGTCACACTCTGCTCAGTTCTGGATGGCTACCGGAGCCGATATTCATCCTGATGCATTGTGGGTAGGGGGGGGGGGGGGGGTGAAGCTGTTTGTCAGTTTATTCTAGAAGCTGCTGTGAGTCATTTCAGTTGTGCTCAGTTTAATTTTTTCTTTTATTTACAGTGGATATTAAAAAGTCCACACACCCCTGTTCAAATGCCAGGTTTTTGTCATGTAACAGAATGACTTCAAGATAAACTTTTTCCACCTTTTTAATGTGACCTATAACCTCTACAACGCAATCGAAAAACAAACGGAAACCTTTCAGGGAGGGGAAGTAAAAACAACCAACTGAGAGAATATGGTTGCATTAGGGTGCACACTCTTTTATAACTGGGGATATGGCTGTGTTCAGATTGAACCAATTACATTCAAACTCATGTTAAACTGGAGTCAACACAAACCTGTCACCAATAAAATGCTTCTGATCAACTCCAAATATAAAGTTCAGGCTTTTCCTGACATTTTTGTAACTACATCTTCCAGCACAAGCCACTGTCTGCAGAGAGCGTCCAGAGCATCAGAGGGATCTCATCATGCAAAGAGATCAGTCAAGTGAAGGCTACAAAACAATTTCCAAGGAATTAAATGGACCATGGAACACAGTGAAGACCGTCATCATCCAGTGGAGCAAATGGGGCACAACAGTGACATTACCAAGAACGGGACGTCTGTCCGAAATTCATAAGACGAGAAGAAAACTAGTCAGGGAGGCAACCAAGAGGCTGACGGCAACGCTGAAGGAGCTGCAGGAATTTATGTCTGGGCTATGGGGCAGGGTGGCAAGACGGAAGCCTCATCTTACAAAGAAAAACATCCAAGCCCGGCTTCATTTAGCAAAAAGACATGAAATCTCCCAAACGCATGTGGGAAAATCATGTTAGGTCTGATGAAACCGAGGTAGAACTCTTTGGACATAATTCCAAAAGGTATATTTGGCGCAGAAACACCACCATACCTACAGTGAAGCATGGTGGTGGCAGCATCATGCTTTGGGGCTGTTTTTCTTCAGCTGGAACTGGGGATTAACAGGGATTCACAAAACCTTTGTCCTTCTGTTAGAAGCCGAAGACGACATGATGTGCCCAAAAAGACTGAATGTTGTGATAAAAGCCAAAGGTGCTGCAACAAAGTATTAGTTTAAGGGTGTACATATTTATGGAACCAGGTTATTCTAAGTTTTTTATTTAATATTTTTTCCCCTTTTAAAGGTTTGCGTTTGTTCTTCAATTGCATTGTACAGTTTATAGGTCACATTAAAGGTGGAAAAAGTTGTGAAATTATTGATCTTGTCATTTTTTTACGTCACAAAAATCGGGCATTTGAACAGGGGTGTGTAGACTTTTTAGATCCACTGTATATATGTTTATTTATTTATTTTTAAATAAATAAAAATAAACAAGTTAAATATTGAAGAGTTTTAATAGAAATGCTTGTTCCTCCAGAGTCTGACAACGTGGCGGAGAAGCTGCTGTCCTACAACAGGGCAAACAGAGCAGTCGCTATTCTCTGTAACCACCAGAGGGCGCCGCCAAAGACCTTCGACCAATCAATGGCTAACCTTCAGGCCAAGGTGAGTTCCAGGGCCTTCATTTATCAAACGTTCCTAGAAACTCAACTTTTATTCTATCCTACAAATTAAATTCAGAATATTCATACGAACAGTTTAAAGTCCTATTTATCCAATATGCGGTGGCCAGTCGTACGAATCTTCCTCCTCAATCACCTGTTGATAAATCCCACATGTGCGTACCTATAGGTGCTCGTTCAGTCATCTGCATAGACACGCCCTCAGTTAACCATATTTGGTCACTTCCTCTGACACATGCGTTAAATCATTGCGTTCTTCCTGAAAATAGCGGACAAGAGAGCGAAAAAAGAGATTTCAGTGACAGAGTTTGAGGTGAAACATAAGTGGGGCAACAAAAAAATATGAAAATGGTCACATTTAACACAAATTCATTTTACCACAGATAGTTTTTGCCGTCTGTTATCAGCGGTTCCTCTGCTTCATGTCTTCCCCCCTCCATCTAACAGCTGTTATATTCCTGCTGCAGACATAAAAAGAATCGTTTCGTTCACTTCTGTGGAAATATTTAAACTTCTTAAACAAAATAAATCCGTTAAATTAGTCGTGAACATTTCTGTTTGGTTCTATCAGCTCAGGGGGAACCAATAAAAACAGAAGAGTTCCTGGGAGGAAGTGACAGAGGCAGTAAATGCGGTCGGGACAGTGGAGAGCTTCCTGTTGGAAATAAAGGAACAAGATGGTTGGATATCAAAGTGAATCCCATAAAACGTCCCTCAGCAACACAGCTGGAGCAGATCTTCTACCGGGGGGCAACAGATCACCACATGTGACCCGCGTGTGGCCGTCTCCATGGAGACGCTGCTTTGGCTGGCATCAGTAACCATGGAGACAGAGACAGAGACAACCTGCTGCACCGATAAGCAGGACCATCCAGTTTCCTCACTGGAAACCGGGGGCGTTGCTATAGTAACAGTAGATCTTCATCATACCTTGGTGCTAAGCCATGTAATGATTTATAAACTAGTAAAAGTATTTAGAAGTCTATTCTCTGAGCTACAGGGAGCCAGTGTAAGGACTTTAGAACTGGGGTGATGTGCTCTACTTTCCTGGTTCTAGTGAGGAACACGAGCAGCAGCGTTCTGGATCAGCTGCAGCTGTCTGATTGACTTTTTAGGCAGACCTGTGAAGACGCTGTTGCAGTAATCAATCTGACTAAAGATAAACGCATGGATGAGTTTTTCTAGGTCCTGTTGCGACATCAGTCCTTTAATCCTAGAGATGTTCTTCAGGTGATAGAAGGCTGACCTTGTTATTGACCTTTATGTGACCCTGGAGGTTCAGGTCTGAGTCCATTACTACACCTAGATTTCAGGCCTGATCTGTAGTTTCTAGCTGTATTAATTGAAGCTGTGTGCTGACTGTTGATCGTTCCTCTTTAGGTCCAAAAATAATAACTTCAGTTTTGTTTCTATTCAGCTGGAGAAAGTTATGACACATCCATCCATTTATTTGGTCAATGCATCTGCTTAGCTTTGATTAATAAAGTAATTTTGAATTGAATTTGAATTACAATGTCACCAGGTGACTCTGAACCCATCCAAACGCTGAGTGTCATCCGTGTAGTTATGGTAGCTAATGTTATTGGTCGCTATAATCTTGCCTAGTGGGAGCATGTAGATATTAAATAAGAGGGGCCCCAGGATGGAGCCCTGGGGCACCCCACATGTGATTTCTGTTCGTTCTGATGAAAAGTTTCCTATTGAAACATAGAAGTCCCTGTTCTTTAGGTAAGACTCGAACCAGCCAAGTACTGTACCTCACCCCCCCAGATTGTGATTCACAGGATCTCTATGCATGATCACCCCCAAAATATAATCATTTATTTAATGTCAAATTTCTAACATTTCCTGAAAGTTTAATCCAAATCCGTCCATAACTGTGTGAGTTATTTAGCTAAAAGACAGACGCCAACAGGAGCTCCTTGGTGGAGGTTATAAACTGAGATGAATATGTGCAGTTCCCCCATTCTACCACTAGATTCTGTGTGTACACATGGTCAGAGCTGTTCTTCGAAGATGGTAAATACCACAACATGTATAAAATTATTCCTACGCACAGATCTGTGTGGGAGTATGGATGATAAATGAGGGACGTAGATCTGATTAATCGTGGTCAGAACAATCCAGCATCACGAACCGGATTAGTCACAGAAATTATGTTTCTACCACCAAATCATTCAACAGTAGCTTCAACAGGAGACCCAACAGAACATGTCTGCTGCTGGTTCTGTGGGACTGACTGATGACTTGAAAGGACAGGTGAGCCCAGTTGGTCCTAGAGCATCTGTCTCTGGGGTAAATGGGTCGGCCCAGATAGGTTCAGCTCGGCTAAGATGATCTCAAGTGACTTAAAACGGAACCAGAACCAGAACAACCTGGAAGAAAACGGCAAACTGATCCGCTCCAGGCCGATTCCCAGACCTGCTGCAGAAGAACCGTAGAATAAAGTCCATTCGTCCTGGGCTGGAACACCAGAACCAGAACCCGGTCGACTCCATGCAGCACAGATATGAAACTAAACATAAGTTCAGTGATTCACAGAAAAGCTTCATCTACAAGCATTTTTTACGGATCAAACGGTAAACGTTGGTGCTGACTCGTCTGTTTTTAAAGCTTCTTTTTCTCCATGGTTCTGAGCTCATTTGCATGTTTGGGAGTAAAAACTTTTAAGAATGTTGCGATTTATTCTTCTTGCACAGCTGTTATTTAAAGGTATTGTCTGTGTGGTGATGTGTGACCTGACTGAAGCTGCTGCCGTTTCCCGCCCAGATTGATGCCAGAAAGGAGCAGCTGGCTTTAGCCAAGACGGAACTGAAACAGGCCAAGAAGGAGGCGAAAAGCAAAGGCAACTCGGACGCCAAGCTGCAGACGTGAGTCTCCACAGACGTTCGCTTGTCCAACTCTAACCCAGCTTCATCAGCTCTGCTGCAGCTTCTCTTTCTGAGATCTTCGGTTGTAGACAGAAAACGACCTTTGACCTACAGCGGTGTGCGGTTTGTCTCCGTCTCCTCAGCCTGGTGGAGAGGAAGAAGGCGGCCGTGAAGCGCTGTGAGGAGCAGCTGCTGAAGATGGAGGTCCAGGCGACGGACAGAGAGGAGAACAAGCAGATCGCTCTCGGTACCTCCAAGCTCAACTACCTGGACCCGCGCATCAGTGTGGCTTGGTGAGGGAACCCTGACCCGGTTCTGGTTCTAGTCAAAGCTTTCAGCTTCCAGGGATTCATCAATGTTTCAAGTATGGAAAATCAGAATTTATGAAAACTAAAATACATTGTGAGCTTTCTTTACATCCAGCCTGAAGTTTCATTGATGGGCGCTTCTATCGGGCTAAAGAGCCAAATCTAAGTCAGGAAATTAACTACAATCCTTATAGACCGGTGGTGAAACTAAATGTCAATCAAATGCGTCCTGAAAGTTTAGTTTAATAAAATAAAATCATAATTCTTGAGTCGGTCCTCAGCAACAAGAACCTGATTTGGGTCTCTATGAAAACTTGGCGGTTTAATGATTGGAACTAAAAATTAAAACCCAAAATATGGTTAATAAAATAAATATTTTACATTGTAATGTTTTCATCTTTTAAAAGTCGTCAGCAAACCTTTTTAATTCGAGTCCGTCTGGATCAATCTGTGCTGGCGGGCAGATTTGTTTCATTCTGGTTTTGGTGTAAATACCAACACTTTAAAACACTTAGAAGCTTTATGGACGGAAACTGTCATACGCTGCTTTCATGAATCCGTCTTTAGTTCAAAGATCATTTGTTCAGATTTAAGACATAAATCGGTCCAGATGCCCCCCAAAAAAAGCTGTGAAACAACCCTTTACCAATCTGAATGAAAAATCAGAGGTTTTCTGTGTTTTTAAAAACAGACAGAAATGTGAGTCTGCAGGAAGTCTATCTGTTCTAGATCTAGACGGTCTTAAAAGTGTGGAGTGGATCTGAAAAAGTGACGTTCTCCTGTTTTTATCTGTCCTGGTTCAGAACAAGTTTTAATAAAGTTACTGTGAGAATGAAACTCAATTTTAATCATTTTAATAATTCAGCTTCTGTCTGTCATAAATAAATCAGATTTTCTTCTGATCAGCCCTCAATGTTCTGGGCAAGCAGGAACTGCTAAGAGGTCATAATGAACTGCAGGGAAAATGAAGCAACTTAGACTTTATTCAGAAACGAAGAGTTTATTTCTGCCGTCTTTGAAGTTTTGAGTACATTTGCTGGTTTTGAGGATGAAACTGAAGTGGGACGTTCTCCTCAGGTGTAAGAACATGGAGGTACCGATAGAAAAGATCTACAATAAAACCCAGCGGGAGAAGTTTGCCTGGGCCATCGACATGACGGAGGCCGACTTCCAGTTCTAACCTGAAACCAAGATGCAACGTTGGAACCGGTACTTTGATTTACAGTAAAAATAAAAACCAGGGACTTTGTGTGATCCGCTCCAACTTTGACCTAATGTTGGTTTATTAAAAGTGTCGCTTTAGGCATTCATTTCAATACTTGCTTTGTAAATTTGATGTGTTCATTTCAATAAAGGCTCCAACTTTGAAGTAAAGGTGTGATTAAAGTTTGTCTGAACTTGACATTGTTGAAAAATGTGTCATTTTGATGTCCAGTAGAGGAATCCATAAACCTGGAGCCTCATTTCCTTAATTCATCATGGCACTATTTAAAACGGCCCAGAAGCTGAGGAGCATTTCTGCAGGAGTTCCATAGATTAAAGTACAACACAAATATTCTGGAGTAAATTTCTAGATTAATTTTACATATTTTCAACCATGTACAATTTATAAGAAATATCCAGATGCACATCTTTTTAATTTAACACTTGAATCTAAGATTAGCATTTTCTGTCAGCAAAATTAAGTTTTCTGAGTTTCTAATTTCAGAAAACCTTAGCTTAAATATAAAAGATTTATCCCTTTAATCATGCAGATTTGAGTTTCTTAAATACATGGGTGGATATTAAATAACATTGTTAGTCTACATTGGCCCTGATACGCTGATAAAGCGACTAAAAACAGAATCTAGATGATGGATGGACTCCACTAGTCATGCTGGTGAAAACATTAGAAAAACACTAAGCACCATAGAGTTGGTTGTAAAGTTTTCTTCATTACTAAGCAACTAGTTAAATATTAAGCATAGATTACAAACATCAGTGTTGATAGAAGAATATTAGAAGTGCAATGCGTCCCGGTTCTGGTTGTTCCAGGTAGAACCGACCCAGAAGATCTGAGCTGGGAGAGGAGCTCCGTCACCTCCACCTCAGTAATTCCTCCGCCTTAAATCCAGAAGATGAGTTTCTGTTTGAAGTTCAGGACACATTAAACTAGTTGAGCTTTTCAAGTCGTTCACTGGAGCCGTTTCACAATACTCTATATAAAAACAAAAAAAGCATTTCACACAACATTACACCAAATCAATACACGTCGTCTTCAGTGGGAACGTTCTGCTGCTCCTGGATTCAGGACCAACTTTAGATGTTGGCGGAACCTGAAGGACAGAAGAGAAAGTCCAGTTAAGAACAGGAGATCGCAGCGAGACCTTGAAGGACGTTTTTGTTTCCTCCTCACCTTCATGACGACCCTTGGCTCTCTTTGGGCTTTTCTGGCGCCGCCTCGATCTCTTCGACGCCAGCCTGGGTCATCAGGTCGGCGATGTTCTTCTCCAGGTCGTCTATACGCGTGCTCATCTCGTCGAGTGAACAGCTAGTTAAGGTTCACGCGGTAAAAATCTTTTTTTTGCTGCATTAAACGTTTAAAATGTTGGGAGTCGTGTCAGGATATTCCTCCCGATGATCTGGTCCGACATGGTCTGGAACTTGTCCTGCATCTGCTGCAACAGAGTCTGGACCTGGACAGAGGAGATCAACATGAGGCCGGGAACCTGTGGAGTACAGCTTGACCCCGTCACAAAAACATCTGGTTAAGTTACCCTGAAGGTCCCATAGAGGAAACAAATCAGGGCGGAGCCTCCCTCCATCCTGGACTTACAGGTCAAGGGTCAGGAAAAGGGCAGCTGAGGCCATGTTCACACGTAGCCGGGGTTTTTATTAATATTCTCACCACTTTGTTTTAAAGAAAGTCTCCGTCCCCACCTAAACGCATCGGTGCGTTAAGCACATTCATAGACATGCCAAACCTGTAGGGGGCAGTAGTTCCCCCAAATCCTATCCATTTAGAGTAACTTTCTAGCTTCTACATAGAGCACTAACTGAGCTTCTAAAAACAGACAATAATACCAACAAGTTTCCGAGTGGAAACAGGTCACACGTGATGTCGGAGCATTTTTGTCGCAGAAAGTGACGCTGCGGAGCCGAAAACTGGTTATTTCTGTCCACAGAACGCTCAAAGCGAAAAAAACAAAGATTTTCACTTTTGTCGGAAATTTTTATTTATGTTTTTAGAAAGAACTGTTTTCGGTGCTGTAAATCTGCGTTTCCGTGTGGATGACCGGTCCAGATCGTAGAAAAAGATCTGGGTTTTGTGAGAAACCCGGCTACGTGTGGACGAGGCATCGGATCCCTGCAGACCACACACATCCTGGACACAAACTGTTCAGACTTTCACCTCCAGGCGGCGCTACAGAGTCTGTTTCTAACCCTGATGGACACTGAACACAGCAACCAGATTTCCACTAATTCATCCTCCTCTTCCTCTTTTGAAGAAACATATTTACAAGAAAGAACATCTTTATTCATTTTGCTTTCCTTCTATATTTATATCTAAAATGTCTTTTAGAGCACAGAGGAACCAGAACCTCGGTAAATAAATCGGATTCTTCTCCCACTTCACAGAACCAAAGCCTCGGGTCACTCGCTTGTTTTCTTTCTTTTTTTAAAAGGACCCAAAAAAAAGGTAATCTGCTTGTTTCCATGCCAACAATGACAAAGATTGGTAACCATGGAAATGCCTCTTTAATTCACTTTAAACGGTTTTCATGAAAAACACATTCTAGCAGTCACTGTCTTCTCTAATCCACTAATTTAGTCTTGAATCGATCTGAAATGTGAAAAATCCAGGAAGGAAAATGAAGATAACTGATGCAGAAAGAAAATCACTGGTTTCAAATGCAGCTTTATTTAAACTTCGATGACGACAAGAGTTGCACGACGCATCGAATCATCACCTCGGCGTCTACAGCTGCGATATTTGGTATGGGACGATATCTCAGGTCTTTCCATGAAAACTTTTCTGCCCATATTAGGATGAACTTTCACTGTCGTTTATCCTCACATCTGATGAAGATCAGGTTTGCTGGAAGTATCGTTATGATGAGGAAGAGGAGGGTCTTAATTTGTTGTTTAGTATGAGGACGATAAAATTAGATCTTCCAAGTATCTTTAAAAGGGTCATTGTGGATGGTGATGCTGTGGGCCGGGAGAAACTGTTGCTGTATGATGGTCTCATGACTCATAACTTCCTCTTCCTCTCTCTCCTCTCTGGTCCTGCTCTGCGTCCATGAAGCCTCCTTTTCAACTCCTCTGGGATTTGGGGGGGGGGGTCAAAGTTCAGGGATTACTTAAGGCTTTGAGATGCTAATCAGCTGATCCCAGTTATCTAAACAATATCTTGTTGCCATGTGACGTTGGCCAATAACAAACCAACTGCATGTATTTTACTGAACTTTCCGCCTACAGCTGACGCCTTGATCATCTCTCTCCCATCTCCATGGAAACAGCAGACACTTAGAGCTATGAACGTAGAATAACTTTTACAGAAGCAGTTCACTCATTGAAACAGACATCAAGTGAAACTTCATGCTAAAACTGTATTAAACCGCAGCATGAAATGCAAAGCTCCGCGGTTTGGGTCGGATAAATGTAACACGCAGCCGTTAATTTGAGCCGATTTTATGAACACAGACTGAACCCCCCGGTTACCATGGCAACATTCAACCATTAAGGCGGTAAGAAAAAAAAGCCAGAGATGTTTCACTCTGGGGCTAAACTTTGAGTCCCAGCTTCATGTTAGCATTCATGTTAGCATCGTCAGCTAACGCTGTGCAGCTAGCACTAGCTTGTGTTACGTCACGACTCACCACATTGGTGAGGTCCTGCACCGACTTCGGGTCCGTCTCGGCCATGATGTCCGGCAGCCTGGAAACAACGTCTTCACGGGGGTGAAAGTCAGCTAGAAAGCCGCAGGTTCGTTATGGAGTCGGTAACTGGTCGCAACTACCTCCCAGCGCCCACTCAGCTGATCCACAACAAACACAATCTCGCGAGAACAGTCGAGTGCTCGCGATGCACATAATGAAACAGCATAGAAATGTCGGGTAGACGCTTAGTCAGTTCGTTGCCCCGCAACAAAACGGTTCGTCAGCGCGTCCGCCATATTGTGAGTGGCAACTTCAACTTTAGTTCCCCTGGAAACACAAATGAGTAAAACATGATGTTGGATACAGAAGGTAAAAAAAACTGGCCACAAAGAAGTAAACTTCCACCCCGAAGATTTACAAGACAAGTCGTATATTTGTAAGAAAAAAATTACATTTTCCATGACTGAAGTCACACATTTAAAATGTTAAAACTGAGACTATGAAGTTAGAAAAATCTCAGAAGTTCACTAAGATTAAAAACTCCAGAAGTCCTTGAATGTTTAAGTTGTAAATGTAGGAGATGCACATCTGGACGTCTGGATATTTTCTTCCAGTGGAAGCAGAAGAACCTCTTCCTGTGTCAGAACTTCCTCCGGGGCGAACCCGATGTTGCAGCTTCTTCCTCGTCGTCTCAGGCGCGTTTTCTGGATCCCGTTCGTGGTCATTATAGCGAGATGTTCTGATCCAGAAACAGGAGTCCAGTACCAGAAAACATCCAGATGCACATCTCATACATTTATCACTTTAATCTTCTGTCACTTTTTGTTGTAAATGTCTGACTTTATAGCCTCAGTAAACCTGGTTTTTTTAGACAAATTTCCGAATGTCTTAGATTTAAAATAGTAAATGTATGCCTTTAATTTAGGAAAATTATCATCTCTTTCTTGCAAATTTAGGACTTTTTGTCACCAGAGAATATCCAAATTTTTTCTTGTAGCTAAAAGTGTGAAATTGATTTTAAAATTTGAGTTTTTTTGGCAGAAATTTACTCCATAACCAATTATTTACTTTTTTCTTTTATCTACAATGGCCCCAATATTCTGTGGTAAATGTACAGAAGAGGATTAGTAAAACACTGTAAAACAAACACAAAATAATTCTGCCTTTTTTTTTAGATAAAAGTCGATGCACATGTGTTGTTCTTTCTATCAGGATGCCATAGGGTCAAAGCCCACTAATGACAAAGTTTAATATAAAGAATAAGTGAAAGGCAACGACGTTGTGCTAATTCAATTCAATGCAAAATTCAATTCAAAAATACTTTATTGATCCCAGAGGGAAATTAAGTAATAATAATAAGTAATGGCTTGGACATTAAATATGGTCAAGGCCGTTCTGATGATACAGTCAATTGGAAGTGTAGGATCAACTACTGAAGAGCGAAGGATGCTGAATCATATCTTTGAACACAACATGTAGAACCTCGAAGCAGCTGAGCTACAGCTGCAGAACAGTGGCGGTTCTAGACCAAATTTACCAGGGGGGCCAGAGTTTGTTCACGGGGGCACAAAACAAAAGAATGAAACAATACTTCAATATGTCATCGTCAAATATATTAAATGATCCAAAGGGACTCTTGTGGCTCCTGATCCAGCAGATGAAAGTCAATATGGCTGAAGCTAAAAGTGCAACACATTCCTTTATTAACTCATTGTTAAAATAAAACTTTAATGAGGGGCCAGGATCAGTTCTACTGGGGCACTGGCCCCCGTTGGCCCCTGTCTAGAGCCACCCATGCTGCAGAAGACCACACTAGGTACCACTGCTGAACAGGAAACTGAGGTTAACATTTACACAGACCCACCAGAACTGGTAGGAAAATGTTTACTGGTCTAATGAGTCTGGATTTAAGCTCCAACATTCAGATTTTCTCTCGGCTCATCGGCACTCTTTTTTTTCACTACGTACCAGTGGATCGCTTTTCCACGGAGACTTCTTTCTACCTGAGACTAACTTGAGTTGGAGCGATGGAATCAATGATCTCTGAAATGTATCTACCAGCTTGTTGACTGAGTTTGTGTTGGAGGACGAAGGAGATGGGGGTGAGAGTAAATTTGTTTAGAGGTTTCAACTGAACTGTCTCAGAGAAAACGCTTTTTTACAGTTATCTCACTGTGACTAGATAGTTTAGCAGAGATGGTGCTTTCAGTGAAAACACAGAAATGGTCAGATAAAGCAATATGAATTACAGCGATGTTGGAGATAGTTAAACCTTTGCTGATAATTAAGTCCAGAGTGTTTCCTCGATTGTGTGTTGGTTGTTTGACATGCTGGGTCAGGCCGAAGTCATGAAGAGTGTCACTTGATGTGTTTTCTAGTCTAACCTGGGGGTTGTCAGTATGGATGTTAAATCCCCCACAATGATTAGTTGGTCACAGTCGACACATATTACAGAAAGAAGGTCATTGAAATCATTAAAGAAGTTAGAGTTAAGTTTTGAGGGTTTGTTTAAAATAAAGCTTTGTTAGGGTCCTTTATCTGGAGAGCTACATACTCAAAAGAGTCAAATGTAGCCAGAAATACCTTTTTTAAGTTAATTGAGTTATGAAAGATTGTGGCTACGCCTCCACCTCATCTGTGTTTCCTGCTCTCAGTTAGAAAATAGTAATTTGATGGATGTTTCATTATTACTGTCTAACCAGGTCTCCGATAGCAATAGAGCATGCAGATTGCGCTCAGTGATGAAGTCATTAATTAGAAACTACTTCCCAGACAAACACCGGATGTTTAATAATGGTCATTTAAGAGGTTTGGTTGTCAGTAGCTGATCCTTCTGACAGGTGAACACTTTCAGATTTGGTTTAATACGGCAGCGTTTAGTTTTAATTTGATGGTTTCTCCTGGTTATAAGCACCGGAGTACTACTTTCAGGGGACGTGGTTTTTCACAGAACTGAATGTTTTTTGGAAAAGGCGTTAACAGACCAAACCAAGCTTTCTATGTAATATTTTGTTTTAGTTTATTTTATGTTGTTTCCCCCCCCCCCTTTTTTCTTTCTATCTAATGTGAGGAAGAACCTTCCAGAACCACAGTTTGATCCAAAACTCCGATAAGAACCACCGTGTGTAGCTTTTTAACTTTTTTAAAGCTGCCACTCACAATATGGCGGCTGATGCAGCAGCTTCTACTCCTCTAGGTCTATGTGTGGAAGATGGAGTTTTGGAAAAGGAGAATAGAGCGCTCTGGTTTGTTTAACGTCATTAAAGCTGTTATTCTCACATGAATCCCGCCTCCTTCAAACTGCTTCTGCTTTAATTACAAATGATTTCTGACGGGGGAAATGAACAGAATTAAAAATGTAGTTTTTGGATCAATAAAAGGAGTTTGGGCTGTGTGCGCGCGCCCTGGTGCTGCGGGGCGCGCGCCCGCTTCTCCGGTTTGAGAAGTTGAGATTTGAAAGTTGGAGCAGAGAGGATCCGGTTGGTGTCCCGCCTCAGAGGTTCTGGGTTCGGACTGGAGGAAGGTAGATGAAGAGGAGAGGACGGGTGAGTGGGGCTGCTGACTGACTGGACCGACTGGTTCTGATAAATAAGTCCCGTCCATCCGACAGCCTGAGCCATGCAGCTTCTCTTGTTTGGAGAAATGAAAATCACTTCAGAGGTTTTTCTAATTAGTTTGACCCAAATAATCTAATGTATCTCTGTATTTCTGCAACGTCAGCCCAAATCTGCTGTTTGGAGGTTCTGTGTTGTTGGAATAAGTTTGGGCATGTTGGCCCTTCCCCTTTAAACTATGCTTTGGTTCCCGAACCGAACCTGTTCCTGCTGCTGTTATGGGTTCGTTCTCAGAACCGTGCAGAAACCAACCGGCCTGTTAAATCCCTCTATAATATTTAACTTTAGAAACACGCTCAGTGTTTTCATGTTGCAGCTTAAAGCCATGCTGCATTGTTATCTTTTTAAATGTTCTTCTTTACAGCCGGACATTAAAGTTCTTTGTAACTTCAGAGGTTTTTGCTCGCAATAAAACACCAAAGCCTCGTCTCTGTTTACCTCCAGCGGAAATAACTTTTTTATTAGATTCCTTTAACCTGGAGCTGCAGTAGCCTAACAGCTGCATTTACAGCTCTGTGGGAAAACAGCGGAGAACTTGTGAAAAAGCGCAGTAAGCTTCCTCCGGTTCTATCTTTAAACGGCTCATGTTGACATCTAATCTTAGCAGACAGGCAGGGTGCTGGTCCTGCACTTCTCAGGTTTCTTCCTCTACTCTGCAGAGCTTTCATAGAAGCTGTAGCTCTGCTTATGTGTAAACAGCAACATAGTTATTGGATAAAGACCCATTAGAATAAAACCCAGTGGAAAAGCAGGGGAAAATAATGTTAAAACTCTTACAATGTGAGTAAAACCAGTTGGGCTCTGTTGGTAGGAGGAGGGCCTGGCAGGCTCTTATCTGACCCCGCCCACCCAGACCACGCCCACTACCCGCCTTCCCTGGTTACTGGCCGGCTGACCTTTCCCTGCACTCCATGTTGGCTCATTTCTCCTTTTCCACGTCTTCAACTTCTATTTTTTTTAGCTCATCGTCTTTATTCTGCTATCTTGGTGCTAAGTCATAAATAATGTAATCAAATTGGATGAATTACTATGACAACAAGGGGTTGTTGTTTTTTTTTCTACTGGGAAGCAGCTGATTAGCATCTCAGGAACTTGAATAATGCCTGAACTTTGACTCCGAATCCCAGAGGAGTTGAAAAGGAGGTTTCATGGATGCAGAGCAGGAAGTTCAAACCATCATCGAGGATCATCTCCCCTACTCCGTCTTTCTGACATACAACCAGACAGAGATCAAAAGAGGAGCAGCAAAAGCAAAGGAGGTGGATTAACAGAGCTAGCCAATAGCTGATGGAGTCATCCAGGACATGTTACTGTGGAATATCGACTCTGCTGCCTGAATGTTGAGCTGTTAGCGTGTCAGGATGGTCATGAGGCTGTCAAACACCAACTGTCTTCAGTCAGAAGCTTCTTCAGATTTGTTGCAAGACTGACTGCTACTGAAGATCCTTCCAGCCCACAGCATCACCATCCACAACGACTCTTTGAAGATACTTGGGTGATATGAGTTATGACAATTCGTTTCCCTTTGGGACAAATAAAGTCTTCGCTTGCCTCCAATCCATCTAATCCCTCCTCCATCCTCCGTCCCAATCCAGGCCTCCATGCGTAACACAATGTCCAGGCAAGACAGATATCGTGTTGGCGACGTCTCCAACTGGAATTTTAAGTTCATAAAGAGAATATTTATATGTAAGGAGGAGAAATCTCTGAGTCGATTAGCTTGGAGAGCTAACAAACCGGCCTAAAGGGATGTAAAAGTTCTTTCTGCCTGTAATTCATCTCAGTGGTAAATGACCACTTGTGACAAAAACCGTTACTTAAAACTATAAAGTTCTGGTTCCATTCAGATTCTGACCGGTATTGTTACTCTACAGGCATCACCAGAAAAGCCTGCTTTACGTTAGCGATCCATGTAGTGATTGTGTAAGTCTCACTTTTCTCCACACAATCAGTCAGCATTAGGGTAGCGGTTTTACAACAGTTAAACTCTAAAGATCCATTTGCAGGAAGTTTCCCCAAAACAACGAGTCGTTTGGCCTGAAACATCACTTCAAGCTAATCCTTCCCCCACGGTGGACGGGAGGGAAGTTTAAATACTGACGTACAATCAGACTGCGGCTGTAGCCAAAGCTTTCTCCTTCATTCGGCTCCGACATGGAGAATAAAACTGCAGCTGAAGCTAATTATCGGTGCTGAACATTCAGAAAGAACACTTGGAGAGAGCAGTGATTAGTTTGACGTGACATCAGGAGGCGTTTTATATTCATCAAACGTCTTAAATAAAAAAGGTTTTCATCCCTGATAAACTTCATTCTCACAAACAGCAGCTGAAGCCTTATCAGTGGTCGGCTCCCTGTCCTGTATGTTTTATCAAGAGTTGTGGAAAAACGAGTTCTCTTAAACAAAGATGAGACTGATGTCCTTCAGGTGTTTTAAGGATTTCATAACATGAGCGTTGGCATAAGCTGACGTTTTCTGCCCCCGAGGCTAAACATTCACTATATACCAATCAAAGTCTATCTTCTCCAGTACGGCCCCTTCAGTCTTCATGTCTTCTCCCTACTAGACGAGTCCCTGCCACCCTGATAGCGGAGCATGAAGCGGTCCCACAAGGCCAGAACGTGCCGCCCGGTGATCTGAAACGCATCTTTCCACTCCGTCATGTTTGTTCTCTTCAGTCTGACATTGTTGCATTCCTGTAAACACTGTTGTCATCCAGGATAAGAAATGCAGATTATTTCCATGACACAAGACAATAATCTGTGGCCTAAATTCAACTATAGTCCATCAGAAACTACAGATTCACGTAACAGTCATCATCTATGCCTGCTGTTTGGCTAAAAAGCCATTTTGTTGTTGACTTTAATAAGACTGATGAACAATAAAGACAAATTGATTTGTTTTATGCTTTTGATATTTATAGATTTTATGGCTAAAACGTAGTAATATGTTCCCTTTAAAGTGAGAAGGAGAGTAGTTTAAATGACCTGTAAATAAACCTGTTTAAAGTGTTTAACCCTGTTTGACTGGGTGGAAAGGTTCACTCTACACCTGTTAGAAAGAACTGCTGGATGTGGCATGGCAGCCCCAGATTTTCTTGCCTATTGCTGGGCTTCTAATATACGCCCAATTGTACGTTGGCTGTATGAGGATCCAGGTGCTGATGCACCATCATGGTATGTTTTGGAATCTTTATCTTGTCGACCTTCCTCGTTGTCAGCCATGGTCTATTCCGCCACCTCTGAATCACCGACGACCTTTACCAAAAAATAAGATTGTGAGATCAACCCTAAAGATCTGGACACAGATGCGTCGTCCTTTTGGATGGACATGTCTCTCTTTAAATGCACCTATCCATTCTAACCATGCTTTTACACCTTCCTCATTGGACACGTCATTTCTGAATTGGCAGAAATTAGGTATTGAGTGTTTCTTTGACCTCTATTCTGATGGTGTTTTTTCCTCATTTGACCAGCTCCGCAGCCAATTTAACCTCCCCAAAAGTAACTTCTTCCGTTACCTTCAGGTCACAGACTTTCTGCGTAAAACACTACCAGTGTTTCCAATGTCGCCATGCAGCCCATTTGAGACGCTTGTAGAGCGAACCGAATCATTTAGGAGCGTCATTTCTATAATATACAATACGTTTACACAGGAGCGCCGCTCTCAGCTTCCCACTTTAAAGGCTGATTGGGAATTTGATTTGGGTGAAAACATCACCGACGATATGTGGCTCTCAATCCTGGTTGATCAATATGTGCTAGGCACAGCCTAATGCAAAGTAACATTTTCACCGCTCCCACTGGACCAACCTAAAACTTTCCAGATACTTTCCAAATATTAGTCCCATCTGTAATCGATGTCGTTCATGCCCTGCTACTCATGCCCACATGTTTTGGGCTTGCAGCAAGACTTTTGGTCTTTGATTTTTGGGGTGATCTCAGATTGCGTAGGTATGGGTATAACCATCGGTCCTTGTCCATTCATGGCCATTTTTGGTGCCTCCCCAGACCATCTTGGATTGTGTAAAACACAGTCAGATTGCATTGCTTTTGTGACTTTTATTGCCAGACGTCTAACTTATTTAAGTGGAAAGATCCTCATCCTCCCACTTTTGCACACTGGGTTGTAGATGTGTGAGACAAAAAAGTTGTCTGAGTTATGTTGATTTTCTGAAAATTCCAATTAATAAAAAAAGGAGAAGAAAGAACAGCTGGAATCTCATTAGAGTGAATAACTGGGTCACCTTCCCAGGTGCTCCGTCGCGACCTCTCGGCGACCCCTGAAAGTGGTTCCGAGTCATGGATGCAGAGGCGGTTCTCCAGGCGGAGGACACAGACGGCTCATGGACGCTGCTGTCCTTGATGGCGTCCCTCCTCATGGTGTTTGGAGGCGCCCTGCCGTACGTCCCACAGTACCAGGAGATCCAGAGGAGCAGCAGCACCGAGGGCTTCTCCACCAGGGTGTGCCTGGTTCTGCTTATAGCCAACATCCTGCGAATATTCTTCTGGTAACGATGAGAAAATGATTTCCATGTGTTGGTTTCTCATCATTAAAAACCCCCAATAATAAATGTGCAGCTCTGTTATTGACGTGCTGGTTTTTGCTCTCGCAGGATAGGGAAGCAGTTCGAGCTGACCCTGCTGCTTCAGAGCGTGGTGATGATCCTGACCATGTTCGCCATGCTCCACCTCTGCTGCACCGTCCACAGCACCAACCGAGTGAGCACCAAGCAGCATCGGCTGACAGGTAGGCCCCCATCTGGCAGAAAGAGACCACTGCTCTGCAAATCAATGATTCATGTTCCTGCTATCCATAATCTGTTTCAAAAGATTTAAAAACTAGGTAAAATATGTAGTCCTTAAACTGTCCAGAAGAGGGTGCTATTTGAACAGTTTACACAGCGAGCATGAAGCTTTTATTTATTCCTACATTAATGTGTTTATTAATAATGATTAGAAAATGTTATAAACATGTATAGTTGTGAAGTTCTTCCTCAATAATGCCTTATGAACAAATAGAACAAAACAAATTATTATTGACACTAAATGTACAGCAGAACCAAAGAGATCAGTGCTGTGTTATATTGATCTGTGATTCATTCACTGAAACCAGATATTTACATACGGTTTATAAAAACCATCATCTTTTTATTTCTCACTGTTTTTAAATCAGATTAAAACTCTTTCTGTTTTGTTACAAAGATGATTTATTTTTTAAACGTCAGAATAATGGGAGATATCTTTTTTTATTTAGAGAAATGTTCTCATACATTAAGATGACTCTGCCTAGATTAATTAAAGTCCATATGATGATGTCATGGCTTTCTAAGGTTCTGATTGGTTAGTTCACAACCTTTCAGTTAACTGGAGGAACGTCTCAAACGCTCTGGTTCCTGGTGTGACGTCACAGGAAGTGACCTGGGTCTGGTCTGGTTCATCCTGGGTGTCTGGCTTCCAGATGCCTGCAGGTTCCACCTTCATCTGTTTAAGCTGTTATACACAAAGATCTTCATTCTTCAAGGAACCTAAACGGAAATGTTTGTTCACAATGACCGTGGTTACATTTGGAGAGTACTGGTCCAGTGTGACTCAGCGACTGCAGTTCTGTCAGGAGGAATGGGCCAGAATCCCAGCAAACTGTGTGAAGAAGCTTGTTGAAGGAAACCGAAATGTCCGACCCAGGCCATGATGTTTAAAAGCCAAATACTGAGGAAATGTCTGCAAAGTTCGGAATCTGAAGAACGTTCTCTCTTATAAGTCGCCCCGACTGTGGCTCGCTAGGTAGAGTAGTTGGCTTTTAATCAGAGGGTTGTAGGTTCGATTCCAGCTTCCTCCGGTCACATGTTGATGTTCCCCTGGGCAAGGCACTTAACCCCAGGTTGCCTACCGATCAGTGTATAAATGTGTTCATGGGGTGATTGTGGCTCCAGTATAAAGCGCTTTGTGTGGTCAGTATGACTAAAAAAGCGCCATATAGGTTCAGTCCATTCTAAAACAGATTAATAATTTAATGCCTGGCGACGAGAACAAAGGTCACCTGTATGTAAATATGTGGTTTCAGCCATGTGGTAGTGAGTCTAAGATGATGCCGTTGGGTTTAACGGGTTTCTGGTTCTGGTCTGGTTGGTCATGTCCTCTGAACCGATTGACCCAGTTAGTGTTTGTACGGGGAGGAGACGAGCCGACCGGTACCAGCTCCTCCTTCTTACGGTGAGTGGATCCGGGTTCATCGCCAGGGGTCGCGGTTCTATTCAAGACCATCTTTTATGGGATGTTTTTCTTTTTCACAGATGTGACAGAAATTCAATCTGTGTGAGGTTTTTGTCAGATCCTCGCCTACGGAACATATTGAATGTTGGAAACTTGTAACACAGTAAACGCTGTTTAAAAAAAACCTATTAGTTGTTTTTATATGTTATCTGGTGGAGTGTGGCCGTTTGTTATGTCTGAGAGAGACGGTTATCTTCATCCTCGCCTTCTCTGTTTCTGCCAGGAGCAGAAAAATTACTCATCATCGATGCATATTTATATTCAATCCCACATGGTTACATTTTTCCCTCTTTTTCTTTTTTGTGGTGAGGAGAATAATAAATTTCATGTAGCAGTGGGCTGTGTCTCGGTTCTCTGAAGATGAATTTCACACAATTCTTATCGCTACATGTTCTGTTTTTGTGTTTATGGGGAAATTATTAACTTATAAAATATGGAAGCAAAGCAGGAAAGAGGGAAGACACATCATATCAATCCCTCCATTTGTATTTCTATCCATATTAGGACTTTAAATTGACTTCCATTCATTTTAATAGCTGCGTTTATTCCTAACCCAAACCTTTACCCTAACCCTAAGCATTATCAGTTTATTCCTAACCTTAACCAAAATATAATTCCCATCAAACCTCTAACCCTAAATAAGGGGGTCCACCATATTAGGACCAGGCTTTGGTCCCTATAAGGTCCATCGGTCTTCAGAAGGTTAGTGAATAAGGTCTTAAAGAGGAT
Organism: Valencia hispanica; assembly: GCA_963556495.2. Lineage (NCBI taxonomy): Eukaryota > Metazoa > Chordata > Actinopteri > Cyprinodontiformes > Valenciidae > Valencia > Valencia hispanica. The sequence continues at coordinate 2,350,387 of OY747706.1, forward strand.
AGCTATACAAGAACACACACACACACACCTACACATATACACACACCTACGCACACACACACCTACGCACACACACACCTACACACACACCCACACCTACACACACCCACACCTACACACACACCCACACCTACACACACCCACACCTACACACACACACACACACACCTACACACACACACACACACCTACACACCTACACACACACACACCTACACACACACACACCTACACCTACACCTACACACACACACACACCTACACACACACACACACACCTACACCTACACACACACACACCCACACACCTACACACACACACACCCACACACCTACACACACACCTACGCACACACACACCTACACATATACACACACCTACACACACACACACCTACACACCTACGCACACACACACCTACACATATACACACACCTACACACACCCACACCTACACACACACCTACACACACCTACACACACACCTACACACCCACCCCTACACACATATACACACACACCTGCACACCTACACACACACCTACACACATATACACACACACCTGCACACCTACACACACACCTGCACACCTACACACACACCTGCACACCTACACACACACCTGCACACCTACACACACACCTACACACACACCTACACACCTACACGTACACACCTACACCTACACACACACACACCTACACTTACACACACACACACACACCTACACCAACACACACACACACACACACACACACCTACACACACACACCTACACACACCTACACATATACCCACACCTACACACACACACACCTACACACACACCTACACACACACCTGCACACCTACACACACACCTACACGTACACACACACCTACACACACACCTACGCACACACACACCTACACATATACACACACCTACACACACACACACCTACACACACACCTACACACCTACGCACACACACACCTACACATATACACACACCTACACACACCCACACCTACACACACACACACCTACACACACCTACACCTACACACACACACACACACACCTACACACACACCTACACACACCTACACCTACACACACACCTACACACACACTCCCACCCCTACACACGTACACACACACACCTACACCTACACACACACCTACACACCTACGCACACACACACCTACACGTATACACACACCTACACACCTACGCACACACACACCTACACGTATACACACACCTACACACACCCACACCTACACACACACCTGCACACCTACACACACACCTGCACACCTACACACACACCTACACACATATACACACACCTGCACACCTACACACACCTACACACACACCTGCACACCTACACACACACCTACACGTACACACACACACCTACACACACACCTACACACACACACACCTACACACACCTACACATATACCCACACCTACACACACACACACACCTACACCTACACCTACACACACACACACCTACACACACACACACCTACACACACACACACCTACACACACACCTACACCTACATACACACACACCTACACACACACACACCCACACACCTACACACACACCTACGCACACACACACCTACACATATACACACACCTACACACACACACACCTACACACCTACGCACACACACACCTACACATATACACACACCTACACACACCCACACCTACACACACACCTACACACACCTACACCTACACACACACCTACACACCCACCCCTACACACATATACACACACACCTGCACACCTACACACACACCTACACACATATACACACACACCTGCACACCTACACACACACCTGCACACCTACACACACACCTGCACACACACCTACACACCTACACACGTACACACACACACCTACACACACACACACACACCTACACCTACACACACACCTACACCTACACACACACACACACACCTACACTTACACACACACACACACACACACACACACACACACACCTACACCGACACACACACACACCTACACACACACCTGCACACCGACACACACACCTACACACCTACACGTACACACACCACACACACACACACACCTACACGTACACACACCTACGCACACACACACCTACACATATACACACACCTACGCACACACACACCTACACACACACCTAAACACCTACGCACACACACACCTACACATATACACACACCTACACACACACCTACACCTACACACACACACACACACCTACACACACACACACACACCTACACACACACCTACACACACCTACACCTACACACACACCTACACACACACTCCCACCCCTACACACATATACACACACACCTGCACACGTACACACACACCTGCACACCTACACACACACCTACACGTACACACACACACCTACACCTACACACACACCTACACACCTACGCACACACACACCTACACGTATACACACACCTACACACCTACGCACACACACACCTACACGTACACACACACACCTACACCTACACACACACCTACACACCTACGCACACACACACCTACACGTATACACACACCTACACACCTACGCACACACACACCTACACGTATACACACACCTACACACACCCACACCTACACACACACACCTACACACACACCTGCACACCTACACACACACCTGCACACCTACACACACACCTACACACATATACACACACCTGCACACCTACACACACCTACACACACACCTGCACACCTACACACACACCTACACGTACACACACACACCTACACCTACACACACACACACACCTACACACACACCTACACACACACACACCTACACACACCTACACATATACCCACACCTACACACACACACCTACACCTACACACACACACCTACACCTACACACACCTACACCTACACACACACACACCTACACACACACACACCTACACACACCTGCACACCTACACACCTACACACACACCTGCACACCTACACACACACCTACACACACACCTGCACACCTACACACACACACCTATACACGTACACACACACACACCTACACACACACCTACACACCTACACGTACACACACACCTACACACACACCTACACACACACACCTACACACACACCTACACACCTACGCACACACACACCTACACATATACACACACCTACACACACCCACACCTACACACACACACACACACCTACACACACACCTACACCTACACACACACACACACACCTACACACACACCTACACACACCTACACCTACACACACACCTACACACACACACACACCCACCCCTACACACATATACACACACAGCTACACCTACACACACACCTGCACACCTACACACACACACCTGCACACCTACACACACACCTACACACACACACCTACACACCTACACACACACACCTGCACACCTACACACACACCTACACACACACCTGCACACACACCTGCACACCTACACGTACACACACACACACCTACACCTACACACACACACACACACCTACACCTACACACCTACACAAACACACACACCTACACTTACACACACACACACCTACACCGACACACACACACACACAAACACACACACCTACACCTACACACACACACACAAATACACACACCTACACCTACACACACACACCTACACACACCTACACACACACACACCTACACACACCTACACACACACACACACACACACACCTACACACACCCACACCTACACACACACCTACACACACCTACACATATACACACACCTACACACACCCACACCTACACACACACACACACCGACACACACACCTACACACCTACACGTACACACACCCACACACACACACACCTACACGTACACACACCTACGCACACACACACCTACACATATACACACACCTACGCACACACACACCTACACATATACACACACCTACACACACACCTACACCTACACACACACACACACACACCTACACACACACACACACACCTACACACACACCTACACACACCTACACCTACACACACACCTACACACACACTCCCACCCCTACACACATATACACACACACCTGCACACGTACACACACACCTGCACACCTACACACACACCTACACGTACACACACACACCTACACCTACACACACACCTACACACCTACGCACACACACACCTACACGTATACACACACCTACACACCTACGCACACACACACCTACACGTATACACACACCTACACACACCCACACCTACACACACACACCTACACACACACCTGCACACCTACACACACACCTGCACACCTACACACACACCTACACACATACACACACACCTACACACATATACACACACCTGCACACCTACACACACCTACACACACACCTTCACACCTACACACACACCTACACGTACACACACACACCTACACCTACACACACACACACACCTACACACACACCTACACACACACACCTACACACACCTACACATATACCCACACCTACACACACACACCTACACACACACACACACCTACACCTACACACACCTACACCTACACACACACACACCTACACACACACACACCTACACACACCTGCACACCTACACACACATATACACACACACCTGCACACCTACACACACACCTACACACACACCTGCACACCTACACACACACACCTATACACGTACACACACACACACCTACACACACACCTACACACCTACACGTACACACACACCTACACACACACCTACACACACACACCTACACACACACCTACACACCTACGCACACACACACCTACACATATACACACACCTACACACACCCACACCTACACACACACACACACACCTACACACACACCTACACCTACACACACACACACACACCTACACACACACCTACACACACACCTACACACACACACACACCCACCCCTACACACATATACACACACACCTACACACACACCTGCACACCTACACACACACACCTGCACACCTACACACACACCTACACACACACACCTACACACCTACACACACACACCTGCACACCTACACACACACCTACACACACACCTGCACACACACCTGCACACCTACACGTACACACACACACACCTACACCTACACACACACACACACACCTACACACACACACACACACACACACCTACACACACCCACACCTACACACACACCTACACACACCTACACATATACACACACCTACACACACCCACACCTACACACACACACACACCTACACACACACACACACACACACACACACACCTACACCTACACACACACCTACACACACACACACCTACACACACCTAGACCTACACACACACACACCTACACACACACACACACACCTACACACACACCTACACCTACACACACACACACACACACACCTACACACACACACATATACACACACACACACACACCTACACACACACCTACACACACACCTGCACACCTACACACACACCTACACACACACACACCTACGCACACACACACCTACACACCTACACGTACACACACCCACACACACACACACCTACACACACACCTACGCACACACACACCTACACACCTACACGTACACACACCCACACACACACACACCTACACACACACCTACGCACACACACACCTACACATATACACACACCTACGCACACACACACCTACACACACACCTACACACACACCTGCACACACACCTACAGACACACCTGCACACCTACACACACACCTACACACCTACACGTACACACACACACACCTACACACACACCTACACACACACCTGCACACCTACACACACACCTACACACACCTACACACACACACACACAAACACACACACCTACACTTACACACACACACACACACACCTACACCGACACACACACACACACAAACACACCTACACCGACACACACACCGACACACACACACCGACACACACACACACCTACACACACACACACCTACACACACACGCACACACACACACCTACACACACACCTACACACACACCTACACACACACACACACACCTACACACACACACACACACACCTACACACACACCTACACACACACACACCTACACACACACACCTACACACACACCTACACACACACACACCTACACACACACACACCTACACACACACCTACACACACACCTACACACACACACACACCTACACACACACCTACACACACACCTACACACACACACACCTACACACACCTACACATATACCCACACCTACACACACACACCTACACCTACACACACACACACACCTACACCTACACACACACACACCTACACCTACACACACACCTACACACACCTGCACACCTACACACACATATACACACACACCTGCACACCTACACCCACACCTACACACACACACCTATACACGTACACACACACACACCTACACACACACCTACACACCTACACGTACACACACACCTACACACACACCTACACACACACACACACCTACACACACACCTACACACCTACGCACACACCTACACACACACCTACACACCTACGCACACACACACCTACACATATACACACACCTACACACACCCACACCTACACACACACACACACACCTACACCTACACACACACACCTACACCTACACACACACACCCACCCCTACACACATATACACACACACCTACACCTACACACACACCTGCAGACCTACACACACACACCTGCACACCTACACACACACACCTGCACACCTACACACACACCTGCACACCTACACACACACACCTGCACACCTACACACACACCTACACACACACCTGCACACACACCTGCACACCTACACGTACACACACACACACCTACACCTACACACACACACCTACACACCTACACAAACACACACACCTACACTTACACACACACACACACACCTACACCGACACACACACACACCTACACACACACACACACCTACACCTACACACACACACACCTACACACACACACACCTACACACACCTGCACACCTACACACACACACACCTGCACACCTACACACACACACCTATACACGTACACACACCTACACACACACCTACACACCTACACGTACACACACACCTACACACACACCTACACACCTACGCACACACACACCTACACATATACACACACCTACACACACCCACACCTACACACACCCACACCTACACACACACACACACACACACCTACACACACACCTACACCTACACACACACACACACACCTACACACACACCTACACACACCTACACCTACACACACACCTACACACACACACACGCACACCCCTACACACATATACACACACACCTACACCTACACACACACCTGCACACCTACACACACACACCTGCACACCTACACACACACACCTGCACACCTACACACACACACCTGCACACCTACACACACACCTGCACACCTACACACACACACCTGCACACCTACACACACACCTACACACACACCTGCACACACACCTGCTCACCTACACGTACACACACACACACCTACACCTACACACACCTACACACCTATACACACACACACCTACACCTACACACCTACACAAACACACACACCTACACTTACACACACACACACACACACCTACACCGACACACACACACACACAAACACACACACCTACACACACACACACACACACCTACACACACACACACACACACACCTACACACACACACACACACACCTACACACACACCTACACACACCTACACACACACCTACACACACACACACCTACACACACCTACACACACCTACACACACACACACACACACACACACACCTACACACACCCACACCTACACACACACCTACACACACCTACACATATACACACACCTACACACACCCACACCTACACACACACACACCCACACCTACACACACACACACCTACACACACCCCTACACCTACACACACCTACACACACACCTACACCTACACACACACACACACACACACACCTACACCTACACACACACCTACACACACACACACCTACACACACACACACACCTACACACACACACCTACACACCTACACAAACACACACACCTACACTTACACACACACACACACACACCTACACCGACACACACACACACCTACACCGACACACACACACCTACACCTACACACACACACACCTACACACACACACACACCTACACACACCTGCACACCTACACACCTGCACACCTACACACACACACCTATACACGTACACACACCTACACACACACCTACACACCTACACGTACACACACACCTACACACACACCTACACACACACCTACACACCTACGCACACACACACCTACACACCTACGCACACACACACCTACACATATACACACACCTACACACACCCACACCTACACACACCCACACCTACACACACACACACACACCTACACACACACCTACACCTACACACACACACACACACCTACACACACACCTACACACACCTACACCTACACACACACCTACACACACACACACACACACCCCTACACACATATACACACACACCTACACCTACACACACACCTGCACACCTACACACACACACCTGCACACCTACACACACACCTGCACACCTACACACACACACCTGCACACCTACACACACACCTACACACACACCTGCACACACACCTGCTCACCTACACGTACACACACACACACCTACACCTACACACACCTACACACCTACACACACACACACCTACACCTACACACCTACACAAACACACACACCTACACTTACACACACACACACACACACCTACACCGACACACACACACACACAAACACACACACCTACACACACACCTACACACACACCTACACACACCTACACACACACCTACACACACACACACACCTACACACACCTACACACACACACACACACACACCTACACACACCCACACCTACACACACACCTACACACACCTACACATATACACACACCTACACACACCCACACCTACACACACACACACCTACACACACCTACACCTACACACACCTACACACACACACCTACACCTACACCTACACACACACACACCTACACACACACACACACCTACACACACACCTACACCTACACACACACACACACACACCTACACCTACACACACATATACACACACACACACACACCTACACACACACCTGCACACCTACACACACACCTACACACACACACACCTACACACACACCTACGCACACACACACCTACACACCTACACGTACACACACCCACACACACACACACACCTACACACACACCTACGCACACACACACCTACACACCTACACGTACACACACCCACACACACACACACCTACACACACACCTACGCACACACCTACACATATACACACACCTACGCACACACACACCTACACACACACCTACACACACACCTGCACACACACCTACAGACACACCTGCACACCTACACACACACCTACACACCTACACGTACACACACACACACCTTCACACACACCTACACACACACCTGCACACCTACACACACACCTACACACCTACACACACCTACACACCTACACACACCTACACACACACACACCTACACACACACACACACACAAACACACACACCTACACTTACACACACACACACACACACCTACACCGACACACACACACACACAAACACACACACCGACACACACACACCGACACACACACACCGACACACACACACACACACCTACACACACACACACCTACACACACACGCACACACACACACCTACACACACACCTACACACACACCTACACACACACACACACACACCTACACACACACACACCTACACACACACCTACACACACACACACACACACACACACACACACACCTACACACACACCTACACACACACACACACACACCTACACACACACACACCTACACACACACCTACACACACACACACACACACCTACACACACACACACACACCTACACACACACCTACACACACACACACACACACACACACACACACACAGAGGATAATTGTAATTGAACAAAAACGATCTCTTCATTTTCTTCATGATCCCCAGGTGTGACCTCTGAATCATGAAGTTTAGTGACCTCCAGGTCCAGGAATGGGTCGTCTGGGTCTCTGGAACAGCCTTTTCACCAAGCTGACTCACAGCTCTGACTTTGCTGTGACTTACAGTGGCTGCCTGCGGTGCCGCATTAACAGTCCTGGCCTTATCGTGCAGAGAAGCAGGAACCTGACGGGGGGGTGTTAAGTTGAAAGGCGAATGTGACCCCAGGCTTGGTGCAATGAAACGGAGAAGCTACTAGAAGTGCGCCTTCATCGCCACTACAGACGGCCAGGAAGTTTGAACTGGCTGCTGTGATGTTAATGAGGATTACTGACTACTTTAGCAGAATTATTGAGGAGGTTTTAGCTGAATCAACTCGTGAATAACAATGAGTTAATTAAAAAGTTAAACGGGGACGAGATGGAACAGCAGCCCCCTCTACTGGTTGAAGAGGGTTGAGCACAATGGAATAAATATTTTTTTTATACTTTTATGTTAATTTTGTTTCTATGAAGCCAGTCAGTACTTTAGTCCTCAAACTCATGTTTATGGATTTAATCAAAATACAGCCATAGAGCGTTAATTAGGGGTAAATGTTAATAATTATTGTAAATAAAGTGACGACTTTAGTTCTGGGTGACCCAGAAGGGACAGACTCACATTAGACTCATTTAATACTGTGGGCTTGGTTAATAGAATGACGGCCCAGGGCAGACATATAGAGTCACATAAACCAGAATGGAGCCACAGCTTCAGCTCTAGATCATATATCTATGATATCCACTCACCAGCCACTGTATTAGATACACCTGCTGAAGTCATGCACGGCCTGTTGGCTTGGCAAGGCTCTTCTTCTGAATATAATGAAAGCAAAGAAACAATAACGGATCTGATGGTTGTAGCGGTGAAGGACAACAAGACTAAACGTCAGAAGTGACTCCTGAACATGGGTAGAGCCAGGGCTCGCATTAACCGAATATTTTCCCTATTTGACCATTTCTTTTAAACGGGGACGGAAAAATATGAAGGTCGTCCGTCATTTTGACAGATTAGTATTCACACCACATATTCAACTTTCCCTCTCAGAGTACACGTTACTAAATCAATCCAAAAAAAGATTTCCACGAGAGCATCATCTCAGACCTGGACACCGTCCTCAATGCATCTCGCTAACCGGGAGCCTGGTGTTGTGCCAACCAGCGGTGCATGCTGGGGGATTTCCTCCCCCTGAAGCGATAGCTTGCTCCTCAGGAAAACGTTAGTTCAGAGAGTCTTTCTGACTTCTGATCTCTCCAACTGGAGAAATGTTCGCAGGTTTCAAACTCTGGCTGAAGTGGCGCTTAAATCCCAGTCTCCAGTGTGGCAGCGGATTCAGCCTCCAGAACAACATCTAAACCCCCATGAGACGTCGTCTGTCCTAAGCAAAAATCCAGAACCTCGTAACAAAAACCTCTGCAGCGATCCCACCATCTGATCACACACAAGCAGGTGATCATTTCAGTTCCACGCTGAGCAGGAGGACGATGTGAGACTGTGTGCAGACCACAGCAGGTGAACTGTTAGTTTTGTAAGTGCAATCGTTTGATTTCATTTTTTATATGTAGTTCTCTGTTCAGCGTGTTCAGTTGTAATATTTGAAATGAATAAAAAAACAACAACAGTTGAATATGTAATTTTAAAAATTGACTGGTAAAAATGGATTATGACCGGATTCTTTTGACCCGCTCAGTCAAAATGACGGACAATAGAAATGTGTATCGCGACCTCTGGGTTGAGCACCATTTTCTCAGCTCTTATAAAGGTCTTGTTCACTGAGAAACCGTGTATTACCTTTTTATTTTTGAAACACGATTGGTCACTCTGAGTTGCATATGCATGCTGCACACAAACATTCTCTTCAGCCCCAGTTTCCTGCATTAGCCAAAGAAAGGAAATAGATGGAAAATGCACGAGTCAGAATATTAGTATTCATGGTCTTACCTGCCTTGGTTTGGGACCGCCGACGGGAAGGCCGGATTTATTTTGCCGCCTGGAGAGAGCAGAGCACTTCTCTGCTAGTAGAAGCTAACCATTAGCAACTCGGCTAGTCGAAGCTAACTGTTAGCAACTCCACAACATGGCGGAGCACGTTCAGACTTGTGTTGTTTGTGGAGATAAGACATCAGCGTTGCGTTTTTTACCTGAGAAAGAGGAGCTGAGGAAGAAACAGTTGGAATTTGTCTTGAAGCACCACCAGCAAAGTAAGTCAAGTTAATTATTTGTTTGAAGGAAGCATAACCTGTTAGCCAATCAGAGGTGATACGTTTGCATATCATGAATATTAATGAGTTAGAGTCATAATCCGGTCGTTTCCCCCCCACCCACTCCTCCGACAACAGTAGCGAGAGAGGACACCTGTTCTGGGTCATTGTCATGTTGAAAGACAAAGTGACTGCTTTAGGTTTTCACTGCAGGAACAGCGTTCTTTCCCCAAACGTGAGCAATCTCTTTATGTCCAGTCAACTCTAGTTTTGTCTCATCTGCTCCCAGAAGCTTTCTCCAGGCTGCCTTTAATGTACTTCAGTCTGGCGTCGAGGTGTCTCTTCTGCAGAAGGAGTTTTCTGTGTCTGCAACCCTGCAGTCCATCTCTGCAGAGATCTACAGAGACTCCCGGCACGGTTCAGTCATCCATTAGTGTTCTGGCAGTTGTTCTGGGTTCTTTAGAGACTTCTCTCTAGTTTCCAGTTTTCCTTCCATGGTCTTTGAAATTGTTTACTTCCTACTTCTGCCTGGCTTCTTCTGAGCTGAGTGGCTCACTTTGAATTTCTTGATGATTGTTTTTCCTCCTCTTCTTGTCACTTGGAAATCCTGTGATAACTTAAATTCTTCTCCTGCTTTGTGAGCATCAACAATCGTTTTATTCAGGTCTGAAGTTCTTACAGTGTGTAAAAACAGGGAGAAATCCCTCCGTTCTAACTTGATCTTTAGCTTTACAAAGGGGAAGTATCTCACTGGACATTAGTGGTTGGTGCTCTTGCTCAGTAAAAACCTCAGACCTTGGAGGAGGTAATCATCCTGACCCTGGTAGTTTTGGTTCCCTTTTCACATTTAGTCAGTGAACGTTTACATGTCGCTGCAACAATGTGAACTGCATATCGATGGGGTCGAGATTATCCAGCGTTGTGTGTGTGTTGCTGTCAGGGAAGCTGTAAAGTCTAGTTTATGCTTCTCCGTCTGCGGGGGTGTGGAGACACGCAGCGCCTTTATCCGTCGACGTAAGGGTTTTGCGTCACTCAAGCAATGACGGACGGAGTAGGGCCCAATTTTTTAACTATCCATTGGACGCAACGGAGAGCGCACGTCTGTGATTGGTCAGTCATTTCACCAGAACGGTGGCCACTAGATGCTTTATATCTCAAGGCCAGTTTATCTAATCTGGTGTTTTGGGGATGTTGAACACCAGGAGGTGTAGAGAACAACAAACCAGACACTGTGTTTGTTTGTTTCTCTGGGCTTTTAGAGGATTCTATGAGCTGCACTTCTAGTAAAAAGCTTTCCAGTCAAATCTAAACTCGCTCTCTGTCGGCCATTGCTGCTTGAGTGGAAATGCGTTTACAAGCTGAAGGAAATAAACCAGAGATGTCACTGCAATGGTAGGCAGACCCGCCAGAAAAGGTCTGCTCCCCCTGCTGTCCTGGAGGGGAATTGCTTTGCAACACTGACCAACCAACAGAGGAGTATAAAAGGAAAACATCTCCGTCAATATGTGTGCATGTGGGAGCAAACTTGCTGATGGAGAAGCATTAACTGAAGGGTGGATGCAGAAGCAGCATCCACTCCATCAGCTCTCCATTCGAACCACTCCACTTGGTTCCCGCCCTGCTGGGTTTGTGTCCAGTGTGGAAAAAGTGGAGCATGACGAACAGGACAAATCCGTCGCAGTCTGGAGCCACGGCCGTTCTGCAACGGTTGACAGCGCTGCAGCACGACTAATCAGACACACACCGACCAGCAAACACTAAACCTTCTCACTCTCGTCATGAAATATTTTTAATTAAACCTCCTGATAAGAGAAAGTTTCATTAGCAAGTCAAATGAAGTGAGGAAGGTGAGAGGTTCTCCGTCTGTCAGGCAGGCAGATTGGAGAAACGACCAAACAAGACGCCTCACAGGGAATATCTGTTGAGATAATCATTGTACTCGTTGGTGTTCACACAGACTCCCGGAGGAGAAGCGAAACTGTTTTCTAATATAAAGATATGCTTTATAATTACCTTTCAAATCAACAAGGTTATTTTCACGAGTCAGTGTTTTGCCTGCTGGGTGTGTGTCTGATGAAGGCGCAGGAGGATCGGTTGTTTTTTGGTACGAAAAAATACACAAAAACAAAACTCTGCACTTAATGAATTATTTCAGGAGCTATAGCTGCTCTCCTTGAGATAAAGTCTGTTATATAACACATGGCTACATACTGACAAAGCTAACTGGAGAGAATTGTTGAATTATGCCAGAACAAATTAATGCAGTGATTAAAACTGTAAAAATGTTTATACAGTATATAGAGGGGACCCCCAGCCGCCCGCAAAAAGCTGAAATCCACAAATACTTGAAATTACTTAATACTGCCTATTTTATTAGTTCAAACACCAAATATACCTTAACATTAGGGGTGGAACAGTACGCAAAAATCACCTTAACCCATCCATCCATCCATCCGGGAAAATATATGTATCAATATTACATTTTCCATAAAATCAAATTATTCAAGTTATTGATTGTTGTTTGATAAGAATCACATTTAAATATTTTTTTTCTCTTGGCAGTTTAAGGCACATTAGTCCCGGACTTGGTAATATTAAGGTCTAAGCAGGAAAGCAACTGATCCCTGCAGGTTTGAAGCTCATTATTTCCTCTCTCTCTCTCTCCGATGAAGTAAAATGAGCTCGGCCTCAGTGTTCTCCTCTCACCATCCCTGAGCTTTGTTGCTGCATCTGTTCTGCTCTGATCAGCCCTGATCAGAGGGAATACCATAGAGTAAAACTTTAAAAACACCCCAGGCCTGCTCATTAGGAGAGAAGTTTCTGTCTCATGTTCAGCACTGACAGACCGAGAGACATACGTACATAGAAAGAATGGATCACTGATTATTGGTCGATTTTTAACCGCATCAGTGAGGAAATAAACTACATAATGTTACTGTTGGTAGAAGCTTGAATGTAGTGTCACCGAGTTTTAGGATGGACCCAGAGTTTGAGATGCACTATGTTAACATTTCAAGTTCCAGCTCCAACTTGTCATGAAGCAAGAAGTGAAAAAGTTTCCAGACAGAGAAACTGAGGAATGACCCGTTTTGTATCAGAGCAGAAAGCTGCCACTGTGTGTTATGTGCCTGCTGCTGCACCAGGCGGCCTGCTCTCCTGCTGCACTAATTGGAGAGGTGAATCTCTGCCCTGGGCACTCGGCCTTCTGGGGGACAGTAATCCTGCCCAGACTTCTCTGATTTGTCCCCAACATGTCACACCGTGCTTCCTGAGAACATCCGTGTCTGCAGGACTGACCCCCAACTCATACATACGTTGCTGAGCAGTCAAACCATGAGAGAATCTGGCAGGACAAACCAAACATACTGCAGGACGTCAGACAGAGAGCCAAGGAACAGGAGGATACCTGCAGGACATCAGGGACGTCACCTGTAACCTCTAAACATCTAATTTACTATTGGATTCTCATCTCTGCTGCCATCTTTTGCAATCGTTTGAAACTGCTTATCATCTGATTATTATAACATATTTTATTATTTTACAGTCGGCGTCGTAAAGTTCTTTTTATATAGAAAGTTGACATAATGTTCTTGTTGACATGAAGGTTATTTTAGCGTAAAGGCTTCAGATTGAAAGGAATCTAAGAGAAGAGAAGAAAGATCCTGAGATTCGAAGGTCAACGGAGGTTTTATCTCAATAACGAGCTCTAATGAGTCGCTGTTATGCTAATTGTGGTGGACATGCTGGGTAATGTGGTAGTTATACCCTCAGGAGGGCAAAGAAGTCTGTGGCAGTCTATAAGCATGTGTGTTTAAGTCACACACACACAGCAAAGTAAGTCACGAAGCTCTTAGATGTTTTTCATTTATTTCTTGTTGCTCAAGCAGAAAATGAATCTGTTTATTTTTATCCATGAGCAATCATGTGCAACACTCAAAGTTTATTATTCATGGAGATTTAAACCGTTAACAATAATTGTAAACTTATTTTAAAGCTATCTTAAACCCAGCGATCATCCTCAGAAACTCAGATTTGACCTTTTAAACCTTCGTCTAATACTTCAGCTTCTGCTGCAGATTAATTTTCACATTCCTGTTTAAATCTTTAAATTTATTTATTTATTTATTTATTACCAGGGCTGCGCATATTAATAGTATAACTGTAACGTACCAGAATTGCCAAAAGGCTAGTTTTCATCTGTACTCCTGTTGGTCAGATATACTTTGCCATCCTAGGAGAGACAAAATAACTTACAAACAGTAAACTACAATAAAAGTAAAAAATAATAAGACAGTGTTAGCTATAAAATAACCATGGTAACAACAAATGTAATTCAAAAAAGTGCTCTTTTTTGAATTCAACTTTTGATCCAGCACCTCACCCTGATGAGCGGTGACTCCTTCGACTCTAACAACAAATGTAATAAAATAATAAAAACTGCTGTTTACAGAGGAGAAATATACAGTGGCTTGCAAAAGTATTCGGCCCCCTTGATATTTTCCACATTTTGTCTCATTACAGCCACAAACATGAATCAATTCTATTGAAATTCCAGGTGAAAGACCAAAAAAAAGTGGTGTACACGTGAGAAGTGGAACGAAAATCATTCATGATTCCAAACATTATTTACAAATAACTGAAAAGTGGGGTGTGCGTTATTATTCAGCCCCCTTTGGTCTGAGTGCAGTCAGTTGCCCATAGACATTGTCTGATGAGTGCTAATGACTAAATAGAGGCACCTGTGTGTAATCTAATGTCAGTACAAATACAGCTGCCCTGTGACGGCCTCAGAGGTTGTCTAAGAGAATGTTGGGAGCAACAACACCATGAAGTCCAAAGAACACACCAGACAGGTCAGGGATAAAGTTATTGAGAAATTTAAAGCAGGCTTAGGCTACAAAAAGATTTCCCAAGCCTTGAACATCCCACGGAGCGCTGTTCAAGCGATCATTCAGAAATGGAAGGAGTATGGAACAACTGTAAACCTACCAAGACAAGGCCGTCCACCTAAACTCACAGGCCGAACAAGGAGAGTGCTGATCAGAAATGCAGCCAAGAGGCCCATGGTGACTCTGGATGAGCTGCAGAGATCTACAGCTCAGGTGGGGGAATCTGTCCATAGGACAACTATTAGTGGTGCACTGCACAAAGTTGGCCTTTATGGAAGAGTGGCAAGAAGAAAGTCATTGTTAAAGGAAAACCATCAGAAGTCCTGTTTGCAGTTTGCCACAAGCCATGTGGGGGACACAGCAAACATGTGGAAGAAGGTGCTCTGGTCAGATGAGACCAAAATGGAAAACGCTATGTGTGGCGGAAAACTAACACTGCACATAACTCTGAACACACCATCCCCACTGTCAAATATGGTGGTGGCAGCATCATGCTCTGGGGTGCTTCTCTTCAGCAGGGACAGGGAAGCTGGTCAGAGTTGATGGGAAGATGGATGGAGCCAAATACAGGGCAATCTTGGAAGAAAACCTCTTGGAGTCTGCAAAAGACTTGAGACTGGGGCGGAGGTTCACCTTCCAGCAGGACAACGACCCTAAACATAAAGCCAGGGCAACAATGGAATGGTTTAAAACAAACATATCCATGTGTTAGAACGGCCCAGTCAAAGTCCAGATCTAAATCCAATCCAGAATCTGTGGCAAGATCTGAAAGCTGCTGTTCACAAACGCTGTCCATCTAATCTGACTGAGCTGGAGCTGTTTAGCAAAGAAGAATGGGCAAGAATTTCTGTCTGTAGATGTGCAAAGCTGGTAGAGACACACCCTAAAAGACTGGCAGCTGGAAGTGCAGCAAAAGGTGGTTCTACAAAGTATTGACTCAGGGGGCTGAATAATTACGCACACCCCACTTTTCACTTATTTATTTGCAAAAATGTTTGGAATCATGTATGATTTTCGTTCCACTTCTCACATGTTCACCACTTTGTTTTGGTCTTTCACCTGGAATTCCAATAAAACTGATTCATGTTTCTGGCTGTAATGTGACAAAATGTGGAAAAGTTCAAGGGGGCGAATACTTTTGCAAGCCACTGTATATATAAAACTCAGCGAAAAAAGAAACAAGGCTGCGGTTATTCAACAATAACACTGTAAAAATCCAAATAACTTTACAGATCTTCATTGTAAAGGGTTTAAACAATGTTTTCAATGCATGTTCAATTAACCATAATCAATTAATTAACATGCTCCTGTGGAATGGTCGTTAAGACCTTAACAGCTTACAGAAAGTAGGCATTTAAGGTCACAGTTCTAAAAACGCAGGACACTAAAGAGACTTGTCTACCAACTGTGAAAAACACCCAAAGAAAGATGCCCAGGGTCCCTGCTCATCTGCGTGAACGTGCATTAGGCATGCTGCGGGGAGGCATGAGGACTGCTGATGTGGCTAATGTCCGCACTGTGAGACGCCTAAGACAGCGCTACAGGGAGACAGGAAGGACAGCTGATCATCCTCGCAGTGGAAGACCACGTGTAACAACACCTGCACAGGATCGGTACATCCGAATATCACACCTGCGTGACAGGTACAGGATGGCCACAACAACTGCCCGAGTCACACCAGGAACACACAATCCCTCCATCAGTGCTCAGACTGTCCGCAATAGGCTGAGAGAGGCTGGACTGAGGGCTTGTAGGCCTGTTGTGAGGCAGGTCCTTACCAGACATCACCAGCAACAACGCCGCCTATGGGCACAAACCCACCTTCGCTGGACCAGACAGGAGTGGCAAAAAGTGCTCTTCACTGATGAGTCACGGTTTTGTCTCACCAGGGGTGATGGACGGATTGGTGTTTATGGTGGAAGGAATGAGCGTTACACCGAGGCCTGTACCCTGGAGCGGGATGGATTTGGAGGTGGGGGGTCCGTCATGGTGTGGGGCGGTATATCACATCGCCATCGGACTGAGCTTGTTGTCATTGCAGGCGATCTCAATGCCTGGCGGTACAGGGAAGACATCCTCCTCCCTCATGTGGTATCCTTTATGCACGCTCATCCGGACATGATCCTCCAGCAGGACAATGCCACCAGCCATGCTGCTCGTTCTGTGCGTGAGTTTCTGCATGACAGCAATGTCAGTGTTCTGCCATGGCCAGCGAAGAGCCCGGATCTCAATCCCATTGAGCACGTCTGGGACCTGTTGGATCGCAGGGTGAGGGCTAGGGCCATTCCCCCCAGAAATGTCCAGGAACTAACAAGTGCCTTGTTGGAAGAGTGGGGTAACATCTCACAGCAAGAACTGACCAATCTGGTCCATGAGGAGGAGATGCACTGCAGTACTTCAAGCAGCTGGTGGCCACACCAGATACTGACTGCTACTTTTGATTTTGAGCCTCCCTTCATTCAAGGACACATTATTCTATTTCTGTTAGTCACATGTCTGTGAAACATTTTTAGTTTATGTCTTATGGTGTTGACTCTTTTAGTGTTCATACAAATATTTACACACATTAAGTTTACTGAAAGTAAAAGAAGTTGAAAGTCAGAGGACGTTTCTTTTTTTGCTGAGTTTATATATTTTACTCTTGAGCTGTTTCTGCTTCATTTCATCTTTTGCTGGGAATCAGAAAACCAATTAGGCTTATTGCATTCACAACATTTATGCAGCAAATGCAATTATTCTAATTGTCTATTTGCGTGAACGATGGGTTTGGTCAAAATAATGAAAGCACCAAGTTTTATTTTGAGTACATCTGTATTTAATACAGTATTAACAGTCAAATAAATAATCAAACAGTTTAAGTAAAGCCTGATGAAATGGGTTGAAGTGCTCAACCTTTCCTGTATTAGTCTTAGGGAAAGCAGTTCATTTTGTTGCTGGTTGTTTTGTATAATTAATATATTTTGGGATTGATGATGTGAATATTTTCTACTTTGTCAGAAAGGGGCAAAGTGGACCCCCGTGTTTTCCTGGCATTAGGGACCACAACCACCCACAAATAGCTGCAATCAATGAATACATGAGACCCTCTAAAACGCTTCTAACTGCCTATTTCAATAGTTCAAACACCAAATATACTTTAATATGCATTCATACACACAGTGGAAACCCTCTTAGCACTACAGCAGGAGCTAATATCCACGGTCTTCCTTTTTTCCGCTCTTGGAGGTTCAGCCAATTAACACCAAGGAAAATAAATGGCACTCCTGGATTGGCTGCTCTGCAAACGCCAGCCAACAGCGTATTAAGTAGCATTGAGGTGAGGTATTTCAGCTTCCCAATCTGCATTTTCTTTAGAGTAATTTAGATATGAAAAAACCCACGGATAAGCAGACTTTAACACATAAGTTGGAGTTAGAATCAGAAATAATCAGAAAGGAGGTCAGAGTTGTTATTCTAAGCAAATTTCCTGTCGAGGTGAGAACGTCTTCATAAATGCAGACAGAGTGTCTGCATGGTGTCGCATGAGCCTAAGTAATGTCATTAATGGAACCCTGCTACAACATTTTAGTTGCACTTGTGTGGAAACCACAGCAGTGGAATATCTGTGGGATCTATATCGCATCAGAGTTTTTGATATTGTATTTTTCACCATGTCCAAAGACTGCATGGCCGCCTGGCTTGTGAAACTGTTGATGCTCCAGTGTTAGATGGGTAGAAAGGTGACGATGGAGCGCTCTGTCTCGAAGGCCATAGAAAGGCCATGCAGACACGCAGCTCCTCCGATGTGTTTTATTAGTGCATTAATCTGTGGACTGATTCAATAACATGATGATCAAAGGCTCGTTAACTATTGGTTCTGCAAATACTTCTTTGTAGTGAATTAATTTTTTTGCAATATACACATATAACAAAATAATTGTATTACGTAACGGGACTTGCACTGGCCAAATGCTTTGTGTTAATGTACGTACTAAAACGCTGAGGCTTTATTAAATGATATGAAATAAATGTGGCCTGTGTAATGAGGTGTTGGTGTGTGATGTGGACGATGAAAAGGCTTTTTTATTCACACGCGAACCACATGAAGGTCATCTTGTTTGATCGGCAGATCTTTTGACTTGAACATTGAATGCAATCACAGCCTTGTTGGTCCCTACAGCTTTGTCTGCGATAGTCACTTCGTCTTTGATGTAAACCTGCTTATCTTCACGGGATGAAAAACCCCCTCACTGATGATGAGTTTGGCGCCTTCGGCTTTATTAAGCAGGGTGAACGCTTTGGTCCCAACCCGGCTCAGAAAGAGTGATAAACTGGACAAAGAGAAGCGGTGTGTCTGATGGGATCTTCCTCTCCTCCCTCTCTTTCATGCTTTCCCAGCATGTGTCAGGATGTGAGCAGCAGCAGTCCACTGATGCTTCACCTCCATCCACTCCACCTTTCATTACCAGCTCTGAGGTCACCGCAGCCTTTCTCTCCGTTCAGTTATCATCCATTACTCACCTGACTTCATGCTCCACTACACCGCTTCTGTCTGGACCATTTTATATCCACTGCATTCTGGGTAATGACAAAATGTGTTCGAACAGCCGAGCTGTCACTTTTGGACATTGAAGCTAATGGAGGGACTACATGGACAGATTTGTTCCTCAGGTGTAGTTTGGGTGATTGGAGTCATTTTGGTGATTTTCCAGCATTTCTTTAAAGTTAAAATGTTTTGGAGTGATTCTAAAGTGTTGATTGAGTCAGATCTTCTTTAGGAACGAAATGAAGATTTCAACTATATGGCTGAAGTTTGATTTTTGGAGTTGCTTTGTGGATTTTTTCTGTAATTTGTCTTCTAAACAAGTTACTGCAACATAGTATAACTTAAATATTAGGGATGTAACGGTATACAACCTTCATAGTTCCGCACGTACCTTGGTTCTAGAGTCGAGGTTCATTTTCAGTTCGCTTCAATCAAGAGAAACAAAACAGGTAATGATTTTTATTTATTCAACAGTGACTTTCTAAAAAAAAAAAGGATCAGATTTTATTATTTTGCATAAATTCGAAAAGTGGCCAGATTAGAATTAACTGGAGATTAGATTAAATTTTTTTCAGGCGATAAAAGGATAAGCAGGTTTAGCCGACAGACTGACCGACCTACTCCGGCTATGTCTGCTTGTACTATTTTTATTTTATTTTTATTTTTTTATACAACCAGATTTCTAGTCAGTTCTATACTTTTAACTTTTTAAAGAAAGGAATTCATGAAAAAAGGTTCTATGTTTAATGCTAATCAAAGTAAAAAAAAAAGTAATATTCACGTTTTTATTTATGTTTCTTGATTAAAGTGGACAGAAAACGTATCGAATAGGCATGGGCCAGTATGAGATTCTGACGGTATGATAACCGTAGGCAAAAATATCACGGTATTACGATTAAAGCTCTAAAATGTGTATTTTGAATGTCTGTATATTTTTTTTAAAAAGGAAAAAACTTTTTACTGTAGCAGATATGGTAACTAACTGCTAAGGAGGAGGGAGTGGCGCTTTACGCTGCAGCTTCACACTGCATGAGGGAGAGGGACCTTTACTTTCTCCCTGACGAGACGTCACATAAAACGCTTATACCGCAGGGACGGTATGACGGAAATTTGTAGTGGTTTTGAAACCTTGACTTTTTCATACCTCGGTATGCCTTGAAAGCGGTAATCGGCCCATGCCTAGTATCGAACCATAGTTTTTGTGTACCGTTATACTCCTACTAGATAGATAGTATTCAAGAAAGTTCAAACCCCCGCTCCATCCGTCTTGGTTGTTGTGCCCTTGGGCAAGACACTTCACCCTCCTTGGCTGCTGGTGGTGGTCAGCGGGCTCGGTGGCGCCTGTGGGTCCGGCAGCCTCGCTTCTGTCAGTGTAGCTGTTGCTACAACGTAGCTCACCACCATCAGCGTGTGAATGTGTGGATGAATGGGTGAATGACTGAATGTAATGTAAAGCGCTTTGTGGTCCTTTGACTGAAAAAAAACCGTTCTACAAATACAGGCCATTTACCAAAAGTGACTCCTCCCGTCACCATATCAGGGTGGTGTCACAGATCATCACCTGTATGAATGCTGCAGGCAGCTGCATTTGGACTTGTTTACATTAGGGCTAGCTATGTACCTTATTTGCTATGGAGGACTACGGGGGTCACTGGAAAAGCAATACAGCATTTTGACGATGAGTGCTTAATTGTGATCTAAAAATATAGATTGCTAAATATAATTTCAAATTCAACAATTAATCCATACCAAAAAAATACAAATTTGAAAAGCATTTAGTAATTAGACATTTTAAATTGAAATACTAAAGAGGAATTGAAAATTGTATTTATTATTTGATTATTAAACACGTTGATTTCAATGTCTTTTTCAAATCCTATTTCAAAATGGAGAATTAAATTAAACAATTAATAAATGAGATTGTAAATATCTTTCCTTTTCATACATTTAAAAAAGTTCTTCCCTTTTCTACATCCGTTTTCTCTTTCCGCGTCTCATTTTCAAATCCTTTTTGCAATTGCATTTCCTGAATGGTTTCCCGTCTCCTTTTAGCATTTGAGTGACCCTCCTGGTCCCTGAGCACACTGACAACCAAGTTCAACCAATCACAGCTGCTCCTTGAATGTAACCAGCTCTCATTGGTTAGACAGCCACATTTGCGTGGACCTTGCCGAGCTGCACAGCTATATTTTTAATTCACAATGAAGCACTCATCGTCAAATTGCTGTATTGCTTTTCCAATGACCCCGTAGTCCTCCATAGTTTGCGTTGCAAAGTGCTGACATTAGGTTTGGTTTGGTCCTTTATCACTGTAGCTGCATGAGTAACCTTGATGTTCCCAAATATGAAATGAACAATAAAAGCATGTTGTTGTTGAGGTGAGGATGGCAGAGAAGACAACTTATTTATGAAGGGAGATGTTGATTAAAGTTTTTGAATGTTTTTTTTATTTAAACTCCTGGTGAAAAATGAGAATCAGATAATTTTGCTGTAGTCTATTGGTTGTCTGACAGCAACATTAGCTGTAAATAAAAAACCCAAAACACTGAGTTGTTAGAAGACCAGACTCAGCTCACATCAATCATAACATAAAGCACATCTTCTTACATGTTACACTGTAAAACCTTAGGAAAAGGCTTTACCAGGAAATCGACACAACACTTTCTTTGAAGCAGTTTTTCAAACTTTCCATTTGCTGCAGAAAACAAATCCTGGTAAAGCAATGAACTTCACAGAGGGAGCATGCTGAACTGTCTGAAGGCTATACACCTGCAGACAAAACCAAACCTCTGTGATCTTGAAATGATGAAACGTTAACAGATTTAAGAGAAATTCAAAGCAAGATTCAAAGCACATAGAGTGGCTAAGTAAAAGACTTATTCTGATTCTCTCTTCTTTATGCACCAGGCAGAAGAAGAAAACTGGCAGTGTAGAAAGAAAGATCACAAAATACTGAATAATTTATAAGGACCAAGTAAAAACAAGTGAGACAGTGTAACTGAGAACCCACCAGGGAATAAAGACTTTAGCTGAGCCATTTTTAAAATGTTACAGCTACAATCGTTCTAGTTTTTCGGTCTATTAGTGCCACCAAGGGGTCAAACAGTTGTTAGCTAAATTAAATAAAGCTAACTGTTCTACAATGTTAGCCACTTGGTAGCTGGGCATGTTGAGGTGCCAAATCTTCATCAGTGCAGACAAGTGTCTGCATGATGTAACACAAGACTGAAGAAAAATCCTCATCGGGTCATTGCTGTGACATTTGTTTTGGATTAACACACAGAAATAGGAGTCTTAGGCCAAATATACAGATTTAGTTGTTTCGTTCTGAGTTTTTGTTTCCTTAGTTTTCTGTTATGACAAACAGTGGTTGGGATTCTGTGTCTTCTACAGCACTGGTGTCATTTGCAGCTGGACCTAAATGTCTATACAATAGTCTTTCTCTTGTTCTTGAATCTATCTTAACAGTGCTGACATTTTGTTTGGGAACTGATTTGAAGAAAGTCGTTTATTCCGGTGTTTACAGAGTCATTCTTGTGCAGAGGTTGCCACAAATACATCTTGTAATAATCGGTACCATGAGCTTTTCAGTGATGCTGTTGTTGTATTATTAATCTATTTGTGGGTTGTGTTTGTTTAGTTCTCAGTTCGCATTGTTTGGTTTGTTTTATCATTGTTTTTTCCCTCTCTCTGCCGTCCTGCAGGCGTAGAAGCAGACTAGGATGTTTTCTTGTATTTTCTTTATTCCCCTTCCTCTCTATCTACAATTCACTCTCTCCCTCTTAACTTTTTTCTCTACCTCTTTTCATCTTTTTTACCCTTTATTTTCCGTCTCTGTGTCCATAATATCAGGAAAAAAAACGCAGCAATTTCTAATGAAGATTTTGGACACATATATATTAAGTGGAGTACTATAGCAAAATTGATAATTCTCCACTTGGGAAAATAAATCTGTTGGGCTTCTATTTGGTACTCAGACACCAATTCTTAGTGCCACACTGCCAGACAGGACACATAAAAAAAGAAAAAAAAGAAAGTCTTTTAGTTTTAGAGAAAGGTGTTGCAGGTAGAGATGCACCGGTCCTGTTATTACGGAATTATTCCAGTTTCTGGTTTTCTTTCAATTCTGATTATAGATTCTGGTTTTGGCTCTATGAACTAATACACTCAGATGAGTAAATATTGTTATCATTTACATGTAACTGACCATAAAAGGAAAAGATGTTTTGCAAGTTCTTAGAGAAAGGTTGCATCAAAGGTGCTGTTTGTTGGTTTACAGCCTGAAAAAAGTTTTCAGTATCGATGCTTTTAATGAAAGAGGAAGAGAAAATCCTTTTGTTCTGCTGTCTGACCTGCCCATCGGTCCACAGCTTGTTGGCCAACTTTGATCATTGGCCAATTGATCGATGCATCACTGACTTAATGGTATGGGGTATTATCCCTTTATTTTTGCCCTGTTTGTCCTGAATGTGGACAGCAGAAATCAGCAGGTTTTCATAGTATGTTTTTAAAGTAACTTCCAAGAAGAAGAGCGATGATGGAAATGATGATGTTTCATTTTGTTTCTATGAAATAAAGCCTTGTTTTGCAGGAGTTATTCAAAAGATTTCATACAGTCTAAATAAGTGTGAGGAGCCAGCAGAGCCAAGGCGAGAAGCTAATCTGTGTACCAGAGTTTCTTTACAGCAGGAGCTGACTCACTCGTTCTCATTTATCTCGGAGCCGCAGGCGTCAGCCGCTGGCTGCTCGAGGAAAAAAGTGGGCGGAAGTGCTGTAGAGAAAATGAATTTTAAAAGGTGGATTGGATGGATGGAGTCTGATAGTATCCTGTTATTGTTTGTGAATCTGAAACTGAACCAAATGTTTTAGCTGTGAAAACAAGTGAAGCGATGAATTTCTGCTGTTCTATTAGCATTCATACAAACTCGGAGTTGGACAGTCAGTCATTCTGTCATTTCGTCTGCCTGTTTACTAAAGTCTCAGCAGAAGAAGCTGCTTTCGTATGCAGAGTGAAGGTAGTTTGGTCCCTGTCAGGGAAACCGTGGATGCTCTGAGTCTGACAGGAAGCCCTCAGGTATCCCTGTTTGTCTTTATGAAATGGGAATTATTGCTGAATTCATAAATAATGTAACAGAAGTCAAGTGGTCACAGATTTTTTTGTTTTGGGTTGAAGATTTCAGTGGAGCTAATTAATGGAGCTTCATCTTATTCACGAAGCTAGAGAGAATAATACTCTGAGTACAGAAGCATTCATTGGTGCAAATATACAGGAGGCACTCTGGGATTCAGCGGCAAGGTCAAAGCCGCCCACAGCCGGGTGTGCTGCAGCAGCAGAAAGTCAGAGAGAAAAAAGGTTTCTGCACAAAAGATTCATGTTGCACATCATGAATAAAGGACAACTTCTGTATTTTTATCTCAGCCTGTCAAAGATTTATATCTTTATTGTTCTGTTGTTAGTGAGAAACGCTGCATATTAAAGGTAATCTTTTTCATCATTTCTCTGCAGGTTGGGAAAGCATTAAAAGTCTTAGTGGGAGAAAACATATAGTTTACAGTCAAATCTGCTTACAAACCACATCAGCTGGCTGTTGACTGAACTGTAAGATTAATCTTAGCAGGTGCTTTTAGCTGACTCTACTATCCTCTGCCTTCTAAGCAGATTCAATAATTTTGTCAAATAAAAGCATGAAGCCTTGTTGGTCCATAACTTTCAGTAAAACGTGAATTTGAATCAAAACAAGTTTTAATAATCAATATGTAAAGAAGAAATGGGATCATTTCAACCTATATTTGACCAAGCAGCGTTTTCTTAAATGCACAGCAGCAAATTCTGGACGGTCTGTTAGTGCAATGATTACCACAGGAAGCCATCTTTGTCCAATAAGAGCACGATTAACATCCGAACACTAATAGACATTGTGGACGCAACTGATGGCCAAGTTGAGAAAAACAAAATGGCCGAGACTGAAGATCTTCCCTGCTAGCGCTGACGGCTCATCTGAGACCTGTCAATCAAAAGGACATGCCCCTTATTATTCATAATTTCAAGCTTAAACTACATCTAAACGGATGAATTATAAATATTTCACTCTCTTCAGATTTGTCATGACGGTAAACTTGATCTATTATTGACCTAAAAAATGTTTTTTGAACCAGGCTGTAAATTTTTTTTATTTCTACTGTGAAGTTGGCGTTTTTAACATGGGAGTCAATGGGAAGCCAGCCCCTAGTGGATGAGGGGGGAACTGCACTTTTTGTCACTTTCCCATTGGCTTCACATTTGTCCGGTTTGCCCCTTGACCGATCATCAACATGCCTAGGCAGTTTAGCCAGTGGTGTGAAGCTAAATATGAAGGACTATCTGGATCATTAGATGGCTGACCCGAACATAAAGAACATACTATCAACATGGTTTTGGTACACACCTACAATGATATACAAGTTTTTATATGAAGCAGTTTAATGGTCATAAAAGCGTCTGTCAATTCCACATATTTCTTAGTGTTCTATGCTAAATATGCTAGCAGTAGATGTAGCTTTGCACGCTGGTGGGTTATTTTAAATACTTTAAATGCTCTTATGAAATGATTTATGCTATGTTTGATTTAAATGTCAACATACCTCCAATGAAGTGAAGTGAGCAGATTCTGTCATGAGACCTTGGCTGCCAGGATCCGGATGGATCATTCAGTCTAAAGCCTAGTTTATACTTCTCCGTCTGCGGAGGTGCAGAAACACGCACCGCCATTATCCGTGGACGCAAGGGCTCTCCATCACTCATGCAAGGACGGACGGAGTCGAGCCCAGTTTTTTAACTATCCGTCGAACGCAATGTAGAGCGCACGTCTGTGATTGGTCAGCCCAACATGAGCCTCGGATCATTTCACCAGAGCGGTGCTCTATAGTCTGTTATTAGTAGTCAATGCAACTTTTGGTGCAATGCAGCCATTGCTCCTTGAGTGGATGTGCGTTTTGCAAGCTGAGTAAATAAACTGTCGTTGATCCAGAGACGTCACTGGAATGGTAGGGAGACCCGCCAGGAAAGGTCTGCACCCCCTGCTGTCCTGGAGGGGAATTACTTCACAACAGCGCAGAAGTATACACTGTATAAACTGTGAATGCAAACTTGCTGACGGAGAAGTATAAACCAGGCTATACTCTCTTCATTAACCATAGCTGTCTGCGTATCTCATCAGCTGGAAACCTATTGGTAAACCAAGTAGTATCATCTCACGATCTGACCTGGAAAACGTGTGTCATGCATTTCTTCAAGATTGGATTACTGTAACACATTATTCACCTGGCTAAACAAAACCTGATTGGATGTCTGCAGGTTGTACAAAACATTCTGACCAAGTCACCGATGTTTTCTCATGTTTCACCGCTCCTCGTATAGCTCCTCTGGATCCACTCCTCTGGATCCACTTTGAATGGTCAAGCACCAGCATACACCCCAGAACTTTTAAAACTGCTGAAAACGAAAGGTCAAAAAACAGCAGCAGCCCCAGGACTCTGGACAACCATCTCCCTTAGTTTGAGGTCTGCAGAGTTTTTAGTTGCTTTTTAAAAAGCTCAATAATCTTGTTAAAACTGCTTTTAATAAACAATTTGTTAAACTGATATGTAATGTTTCTCTGTACAGCACTTTCTGATCAATGTCTTGAAAGGCGCTATATAAATAAAGTTTTATTTATTCACTGAAAAGACAGAGCGACCTTGCCGCATTCTGTTCAGCCTTCCTGCTATCTGCTGAAAGTCTTGCCTTGTCCTGTCTCAAGCTGAACGTTGCATGTAATTCAGTTTTTGGGTACAGAACCGATTAACAACAATGACAAAGACTGATGTCTCAAAGACAAAGAAGTCTAGAGCAGAGCTGGCGCTGGATACTTTTGTTGTCCGTCAGTTTGACCAAGGGGGTCTAAAAACTCTGGTCATAATCTATTTGTACACATCAATTTTTAAAATTATAACATATTCAATATTATTTTCATTTTAAATAATAGTCAATCCGAACAAGCTGAACAGAGAACTACATATAAAAAATTAAATTAAACGACTGCACTTTAAAGACGAACAGTTCACCTACTGTGGCCTGAAGTCTCACATCTTCCTCCTGCTCCACATGGAACTGAAATGATCACCTGCTTGTGTGTAATCAAAAAGTGGGATTGCTGCAGAGGTTTTTGTCAGGAAGTTTTGGATTTCTGCCCCACACAGGTGACCTCTCATGGGGGTTTAGATGTTGTTCTGGAGGCTGAATCTGCTCAGAAGTCAGAAGATCAGAATTCGGAAAGATTCTCTGGACGAGCCGTTTCTTGACCCGCAAGCTATCGCTTCAGCGGGAGGAAATCCCCCAGCATGCACCGGTGGTTGGCATGACACCAGGCTCTTGGGAGCGACGTGCTCCAAAGCCTCAGTAACTCTTCAACGTGCCGTCAGATCCGGGTGTGTCCAGAGGTGTGAATACTAATCTGTCAAAATGGCAGACAGCCTTCAGATTTGTCTATCACTGTTTAAAGAAACTGTCAAATATTCGGTTAATGCAACTCCTGGTCTAGAAATATGTTAAATCAGTCCAGTCATATGGGCAGATTCACAATTCCTTACTATAAAACACTACGATCAAGTTTAGTTCGTTATTCCAATCGATGAAAAGTGTTTAGACTAAGTAAGTCCAGCTGGTTAACCTGTCGTTAACCTTGTAGCAGTTTCTGCTCCTGAACATGCATGTGGTAACAGTGGAAAGAAAAACTCCCAGTTGGCTGATCCCAGTCAACAACAGACTCCTTAGATTTTCTTCCTGTAATTATTGGTGCGTGTTGTGTCTCTGCTGATGTTTTCAGAGTACGAGTTTAGCTTCTGAGAGACAGCTGCTCGACACCGTGGTGAGCAGTCTCTGGATCTGATCAAGATGTGGAGAGATAAACACTGACACGCTGCTAGCTGCTTTTAAAGGCCTGCTGTTTCGTCCATGTGTCACTTCAGATCATGTCTATCTGCAAGTAGTAGCAGACCACAAAAAGCAACTTTCACACATTTGAGAAACAGAAAGGAGACGCCAGCAGAGCTGAGGTGTTTTCTTCACACACCGACTGTTGAGTCAGCGTATCTCCAAGCTGTCACTGTCAATCTCCATCTCTCCGTCAGAGTCTCCGTCCGTTCTCTCCTTCTTTCTGCTCGGCCCGATGAGTAACGCCTCTCACCGACTCTAGACTGCCTCTCTCTCCTTTTTCCATTTCTAGTCATCTCATCCCTCACTTCTACAGCTGCTTAGATTCTAACAGTGCTGACTTAAGGTCTAGACGTTTCTTCTTCACGAATGCAACTGCAAAAGCTATTACAGCTCCAGACTTGCACGAATTCATTAACTTACCCCGGCTGGGTAACTTCCTAAACTAACTTTGTGTACAGGTAATGAATTCCCCCAGGCTGGTTTAGTAATTGAATTGTTTGATTTTAAATGAGGTCCATGTAAACGGAGTGGTCTGTGTGCCCCGAGTAATAATGCAGCAGGCGGAGCCTCGTGCGTCACCTCTGAAGCCACATAAACTCGGGACCTGCAAGTGATGAGTTGGAAGGAAGGAAACTGCTTGATGCATGACACGAGTGCAGGAAAGTATTAACAGGAATGCTTTGCATGAATGATGCAAAGCTGTCTCTCCCCCATTATAAGTCTTCCGGCAATTGAATTATGCAGGTAAACATGCGAGGTGGCGTGAGTGAGAGAAGAAACGCAGAGGGAGCGGGCCAAGACGGTGGGATGTCTGTGATGTATGAAAATAGATTGGAATGAAGTACGAGACGAGTGTTTCCATCATCTGAGTGGGCGTGTGCCGCTGATAAGCTTTACAAATGGTTGGAGAGAGTAGGCTGAGGCCAAACAGAAAGATGAAAATGTGACTCAGAAGAAAGTTTTCTGCTCTGAAAGTTAAAACACCCCACGTGTCTCTCCAGCTGCTGCTGTCAGCAGGTTCATACTTCACCACTTCACCCCCGTTCCTGTAGAAAAATGAATAAGCTTTCATCTGTCTGCTAAATAAAAGGCCCTGCTGGCTCTCCAGCCTCCTTCTGCCGGCTGCCAGCGGCTGCATTGACAGCTCTGATTATGATTTGAAGTAAAGAGCCATCAGCAGAGAGGACGGGTTTGTGAACTGCCTGTAAAGAGTCTACAGTCAGTCTGCAGCTCTTTGGCTTCTGGTCCTGTCATCGGTTGTGACAGCCTGTGTGTGTGTGTTGTTCGCCCTCTCCTTTCTCACATCATGTTGTTCATGTCAGCTGTGAGCAATGTGTCTTTTGCGGGTAATAAATCCATTAATCACATCGGCTGTTTGCTGTAAACATGCTGCTCTGCACCCGATGCAGGATGTCTCACTCTGTGCGTCTCACCGTGAAACCACAGCTGGAGTGGAAAAGGAGAGGCCTCGAGTCTGTGCGCAAGCATTTTATTTTGTGGGGTGAACATCTTGAGGTGAAAATGAACAATGGATGGAAGCGTCTGCTGGGGTACAAGAAGCACAAGGCAGAAGGAAAGGCTGCTGGCCAGGCTAGGTGAAACCTTTCATGGAATCGGTGATTCCTGATGGCTGTGGCCTCGTTCAGCAGATTATTACTCCCTGCCACAAACCAGAAATTACTCAGGAATAATTCCAGGAGCCTAACAACCAATTTTGAGCCTCCGACAGTCCCGGGGGTCAGAAGAATTTAGCTTAAGGGGGGCTGTGGCTCTTTCTGTGGGCGGGAGGGACAGTAAAAAGTCTTTTTATTTAACCCCTTCATGTTTTAATACCCCGTCTGCAGTTTGTTACAGGTTTTCTGGTCAATATGTATACCAATCAAGGACACAATCACAATTGTAGAAGCAGTAAACGCTTTTGTCAAAACACTCAGAAAGAAAAATAATGTGCAACTCACCATTTGAAGCC
Source organism: Valencia hispanica (assembly GCA_963556495.2). Taxonomy (NCBI): domain Eukaryota; kingdom Metazoa; phylum Chordata; class Actinopteri; order Cyprinodontiformes; family Valenciidae; genus Valencia; species Valencia hispanica. The sequence continues at coordinate 2,383,301 of OY747706.1, forward strand.
ACATATCATTGACAGAATCGAGCCATCAGGAAAAAAAACTGTATTTTTACATCCACAAGGGTCCAGTTAATGTCCTTCAATTCCAATCAAATCAAACTTTATTTATAAAGTGCTTTACATACAAGAAATTGCATCACAAAGTGCTTTACAGATTAAAATGACCCCACATAAAACCACCTTCCCTTCCCTCCCCCCCAGATTTAAAAGCATGGTCACAGTTATACCCCCCTCCCCCCAACCCGTCTCCCATGCACACACACAGTTAAAAGCAGCAGTAAAAAAGGACATTGGGCCGAGTGCAGATGAACCATGCAAGGAAACGCCATCTGCACCGGCAGCGGTACATCAACAGCAGCAACCGAGGCACAGAAACCGGGCGCCAAGTGGAGGCAAGGCCAAGACCCCCACCTCCACCCAAGCTCCACCCGTAAAGCACCCAGGCAGCCACAGCCGACCACCGCTCCCAGTGCAGAGGGCTCCCACAAAGGAAACACTGGAACCGGGACTAAAATAACAAATTAAAATATAAAAATAAATATAGGATTAAATAGTAAAACACAGATAAAATATAATGATATAAAACATGCAGAGCAATTAAACAGACAATAATAAATAATAATCAGTTAAAAGCTCGGCTAAAAAGGTGAGTCTTAAGCCTGCTCTTAAAAACATGAACGTTCTCTGCAGCCCTGAGGTTCTCCAGCAGCCTGTTCCAGAGGTGAGGGCCATAATAATGGAAAGACGCCTCGCCATGAGTGTGTCCTGACTTTAGGGATGACAAGGAGACGGCTGCCAGAGGAGCGCAGAGACCGCGAAGGTTCATACGGTAAAAGCAATTCAGAGAGGTAAGAAGGCCCAAGACCATTAAGACACTGAAAAACCATTAAAAGAACTTTAAAATCGATCCTAAAACATACAGGGAGCCAATGGAGTGATTTTAAGACCGGTGTAATGTGCTCCCGTCTCCTGGTCTTCATCAGGACACGTGCTGCTGAATTTTGTAGAAGCTGTAAACCTGATATACTCTTTTTGGGAAGACCAGAAAGCAGGGCATTACAGTAATCAATCCTACTGGTAATAAAAGCATCAGTGTCTCCATGTTGGCCTGAGAGAGAATGGGGCGGACTCTGGCGATGTTCTTCAGGTGATAAAAACCTATTTTAGTAATATTTTTTATGTGAGGAATAAAAGTCAGCTAAGAGTCAAAAATCACGCCCAGGTTCTTCACTTGTAAATAAGGATTAAAAGACAGTGATTGTAGTTTTGGTAAAAGTTTCTCTCTCTGAGCCTCAGGACCGATGACTAAAACTTCAGTTTTGTCCTGGTTGAGCTGGAGAAAGTTTTCTGCCATCCAGGATTTAATGTCTAAAATGAGTTAAAAAGTGCATCCATTGGCCGTGTGTCATCAGGAGACATGGAGATGTACAGCTGTGTATCATCAGCATAACTGTGGAAGTTAACTCCATGTCTTCTGATGACACTGCCAAGAGGGAGCAAATACAGGTTAAAAAGCACTGGGCCTAAAATTGAACCCTGGGGAACACCACAAGTAATCCTGTCGACCTTAGAGGAGCAGGTATCTAAACTTACCATAAAAGTCCTGTCTGTGAGATAGGATGTGAACCATTAGTGAACAGCACCAGAGAGGATATGTTTTAAATGGGTTAAAAGAATAGTGTGGTCTACTGTATCAAAGGCAGCGCTTAGATCCAGTAGAACCGACACTGTCACCTTCTGGGCATCATAGTTTAATCTAAAATCATTTAAATGGTTGGTCCACATCCATCCATCCACATACACACACACACACACACAAACACACACTGGACTCAGGCTCAGCCGCCCAGGGCTGCCTGTATATGTATACCGGCCCGAGACTGATTACAACGCCCTATACGTTCCAGCCATGCAAAGTATTGACTCTGGTCCACACTCCATACCAGTCGGTGGCGGTAATGCACCAATTTGTTGTTTGCTGTTTATAAACACAAAGAATTCAATTCAATTCAGTTTATTTATATAGCAATGATTCACAACAGATGTCATCTCAAGGCTCTTAACAAGAAATCATTTCAATACATTTATACAAACATTCCAATCAGTTAAAAAGTTTCCTATTTAAGGAATCCCAGCAGATTGCGTCAGTCATTGGCGTGAGGTTGGGTCCCGTTAATAAAGAAGAAGAAGGAGACTCGTTCTGTGTTGTTTGTTAGGCTAAATTGCATGCTAACGGTAGTTCTGATGAAAACCATGTGAGAAATACACACAAGAAAGGGAGTTATCAAGGATTTGAGCGGAAGCTGAAGTCGGATTTTGGATATAATGGTACGTTCACACCGGTCAGTGCGTCCAGGCGTCAAATCGCTCAAATGGACGAAAGTCGACGCTTTCAAATTAAAACCCAGCTGCTTGCACACTTCGTAGTCTGCGTCGGAGCGTCAGCGCATCACGTCATTACGTAAGCGCGCGGGCGTGGATCTGTCCGTTGCTAGTTGTTTACTACATGGCGGATCATGTCGAGTGGCTTGGGTTTATTTAATTAATGAAGCCACACAAGCCAGACAACGTCGTCTAAACACATAAGTTAAAAGAAAAATATTGAACTGCTTACCTGGCACTCCAATATCCTCCGATATCTTCCTCCAAATCAGATCCGACCTCTTCCTGTCTTTGTAAAAAGACGAAGACGGGTCATACAATTCACGAAAATTACACACAGCGACGATTAGTTGATCCTCCATCTTGAATGAATGACTTGCCGATCCACCCATGGAAGGAGTAACTACGTCAGTACAACGAGTCGCTCTGATTGGTTGACGCCCCGAGTTTGCTGCCCGAAAGTTCAGTTTTCCCAACTTCACGCAGCAGCTGCTCCGACGGTCCGTCAGCGCATCCGAGCAGCAGCCGCGTGGACGCGCTGATGTCAGCCGCGCTGATGCGCGCGACTTTCTGCGGGGCAGCTAGGCGCCCGCTTGATGCGTAGGTACCATAGACTTGCATGTAATCTAGCTGCCCTGCTGCCTGGACGCGCTGTCTGGTGTGAACGCACCATAAGACTTGTTGTGGACTAACTATTTTAAAGGAGGACATTACTGGACAGTTGTGGATGTAAAAAGGCCATTTTGTTCGAGATGATTCGAGTCTGGGGTTTGAAATGTTGCTTCAAACAGTAAATGTTCATTTATTTGTTTTCTGAGTGGTTTGACGAAAGTGTGTACTGTGTCTACAGCTATTGGATGGTGTTAAAATGCAGCCTGGGAGCTGAGAAGTTTCTTTACATCAGGTGGGTCGTGGATAAGAGTTTTTTTTTCAATGAATATCTGTTAGGTAAATCTTACCCTAGAACATAAAGAACAGAATGAGGAAAGAGACAACTTCTGTGTTTTACTTGTGAAGAGAATTCACAAGGGGGAAGATAAGCATCGAGCTTGCAAAATCCAGCATAATCTCCTGCTGTAAACCTTAGTAAATTCCTTCCTTGTGTGTATTTCTTGAAAAGTTTTCATCATATCTAACGTTAGCATGCTCATATTAGCCTAAAAAAGATGAACTGACTTTCCACAGAGAAAATAAACGTTTTACCTGAACTGTGTAAAGACTATTGACATGAAGAGCCTGAGTGGAAGACGGCCTGCAGTCTGGTGGGACAGATTTGGGGGACAGAACCCACAGTGGTTAAGTCTCCATATATGAAGACCTAACCACCGTTCTGAAAGGATGACTATGGTCATCCTTTAAAAAAATGAACTGGTGGAGAATTCTTCATGGAGCGATCGCCACAAACTCTTTTCTGTCTGTGTTTAATGTTGATGTTTTAAATGAATCTAAAAATGTTTTCCATGTGTTTCCAGAGTGCAGAAGACTTGTACCTATTTTTAATTCAGTGAAGCAAGTTTTCCTTTTCTGTTTTTTATTGGTGGTTTAAGGAAAAGAAACAGGACACAAAGTAAAACGCTAAACATTTTAATAGGTGAAGCCAAATTGGCTGTCTACCTGTTACACTGGGACAAACTGCATGCGGAGCAAACAGGTGATTTAGTGACTCTGTGGATGTTGAATGTTAAGGTCAGGTTTGGTTTAGAATTCAGTTTTCACTCGTTGAGCCGCAGTTTGGCGAATTTTAAGGAACTGTGGACAGAGGATAACATGTAGTCACTGCTGGTTCCTCCTCATCTCGACCCATGGAGGTTCCTCCTCATCCCGACCCATGGAGGTTCCTCCTCATCCCGACCCATGGAGGTTCCTCCTCATCTCGGCCCATGGAGGTTCCTCCTCATCTCGGCCCATGGAGGTTCCTCCTCATCTCGACCCATGGAGGTTCCTCCTCATCTCGGCCCATGGAGGTTCCTCCTCATCTCGACCCATGAGGTTCCTCCTCATCTCGACCCATGAGGTTCCTCCTGATCTCGACCCATGGAGGTTCCTCCTCATCTCGGCCCATGGAGGTTCCTCCTCATCTCGGCCCATGGAGGTTCCTCCTCATCTCGGCCCATGGAGGTTCCTCCTCATCTCGACCCATGGAGGTTCCTCCTCATCCCGACCCATGGACCATGGAGGTTCCTCCTCATCTCGACCCATGGAGGTTCCTCCTCATCTCGGCCCATGGAGGTTCCTCCTCATCTCGGCCCATGGAGGTTCCTCCTCATCTCGGCCCATGGAGGTTCCTCCTCATCTCGGCCCATGGAGGTTCCTCCTCATCTCGACCCATGGAGGTTCCTCCTCATCTCGACCCATGGAGGTTCCTCCTCATCTCGACCCATGGAGGTTCCTCCTCATCTAGGCCCATGGAGGTTCCTCCTCATCTCGGCCCATGGAGGTTCCTCCTGATCTCGACCCATGGAGGTTCCTCCTCATCTCGACCCATGGAGGTTCCTCCTCATCTCGACCCATGGAGGTTCCTCCTCATCTCGACCCATGAGGTTCCTCCTGATCTCGACCCATGGAGGTTCCTCCTCATCTCGGCCCATGGAGGTTCCTCCTCTACCTCCAGCGCTCCGGTGTCACTCACCCCTATTAGATACACAGTTAAGGGCAAATGAAGAAGTTCTGTGTACGAAGCACCACAATAGGCTTCGAGGTTTGTGGCTAAAGTGATTTATGAAATAAAACATATTTTCTCCATTGAATCCCTTCTATATTTATCTTTCTCATGCTGGACGGTTGTTTGATTAAAGAGTCAGATGGTTCACACTGTAATCTTTTTCCATATAGCTAAAACAGATTTTTGTTTTGCTGCCAGAAAAGGCCCGATGGGCGTCTTTCTGCAGTCGAGACAAGATCATTAATGTGAGGGGAGAACAGAATCAGGCAGGAAGACGAGTTTACCTGAAACATCTTCACAGGCTGTCCTACTCTCTGATATCCTAAACCTCACACATAAACATTAACTGTTGGTGAATAAGCATCATCAGAAACATGAAGGTGTGATGTGGAGCAGTCTGGTGCTTTGCAGCATTTCTTGTCACGTCTCTAACTAATGTGCTCCTGTTTAGCCATCAGTCCCATTTAGCTGATGTCAGCTGGTTTTCACAGCTCAACGCTCAGAGATGTTCAGATAACTCAGGCTTTGGCCCACTGATGAAATACCTGGTGCTTGATAGAAAGGCTAACGTGCTAGACATGTGATCAGTCTGCTCACATGTGCCAAGGGTTGTTTTGTGAGGAAGGATCCCAGCGTGGTTCTGTGTTTAAAGGAGTTTCAACCTGAGGTGGTAAAATAAATAAAAGCACAGCTTGCAGACGACTGTTAAAGAGCAGAAACTGAACAGCTTTTCACTGGCAAATGTGCCTTAATTTTTTCCACCTCTGCATTTAAACAGGAATTATTCAGGAGATTCTGGCTCTGCAGTCGTATTACATCCCTTACAGAAACACCTCCAGTACTGCTTCAGTTTCTAATAGGGGAATAACGGTACGGAAAAATCATAGTTCGTTAATGTTTGTGGTACACTTTAATCAAGGGAAAAAAATACTCGTGTATATAGTTTTTTTTTTTTACTTTGATCAGCATTAAAAAAATAACCTTTTTTTTTCCTGAATTCCTTGCTTTCAACCCTTGAAATTAATTTGGTTTTATTATGTTCTATAGCTTAAAAAAAGTTTTTTTAAATAAATACAATAGTACAAGCAGACATAGCCAGAGTAGAAAAGAATATTACCACTTTAAAGCAGTCAGTGTTAATGTTTAAATAATACTTTGCCCCTATTTGAGAATAAAACATTGCCGTTGTTTCAATATTTCAACAGCCTAGTCTCCCAGCTGTACTTAAATGCTGCATGAGCAGCTGTTGGAAAAATCCCTTCTCATCAACAAGGATTCCTTTCGACTTTCGATTTATCCAAAATCAGGAGTTTGGGCTGATTGGATGCTACTGGTAGCCATGTTGGACGTCAGCTGGTTTCTCTCTAGTATCAGTGATGTTTCCATCCAGCTTTACATTGTTTCAGGCGAGTCATTCAGTTCAGAGCAGAGCGTGTTATGGACCTTATTGCTGTTGAAAGATGCATTCGCTGACAACGTTCTGGTTCGGTCCATCTTTCTTTTTCTACTGTAGCTGCATGAGAAACCATGAATGTTCCCAAATAGCAGAGTTTAGTGATCGCTGGGAGTCCTTTCTGTTTTGTTGTCACTTTTTAAAGTTGCCCTGTGGAAACATGGCACTCTGAGTTCTATTCAATTCAACTCAGTTTATTTATATAGCAACAACAGATGTCATGTCAATGCACTTTACAAGAAATTCATTTTAATACAAACATTCCAATCAGTTTAAAGGTTTAGCTAGTTTCCTATTTAAGGAATCTCAACAGATTGCATCAGTCATTGGCGTGAGGTCGCGTCCCGTTGATCCAGACTCCAACCACAGCAATCCCTCATACTGAGCAACCATGTAGCGACAGTGGAGAGGAAAAACTCCCCTTTAACAGGAAGAAACTTCCAACAGATACCGAACCTGGCTCAGTACGAGCGGCCGTCTGGGGGTTTGAGAAGACAGACAACCTGTGCACATAAACATTCCGTCTCTGTTCAGGTAGAAAACAGCTGGATTCGTTTGGTACACGTGCGTACCGAACCAACAGGACCGTTACACTCCTAAATTTTACACATGAACATGACACTTCTACAGTTCAGTCTGAGCCGTCAGGTTCAGATGTCTACAATCTGAACACCCTCGCCATAACGTCTCTCCTGCCATGTATCTCCATGTGTTTTTGACAACAATCCAGATGAAAAGTTTTGACTAATTTCTTTCTCTGTTCCCCTTCAGACTTGGACTTGCGCTACTTTTGGAAGTGGAGTGCCTTTGAGGACTACCTCCTTTTCTGCTTTGGTCTCACTGTGCTCTGTGCTGTGGTCACCCTCCTGCTGCTGGACTCCGCCGTGTTTGTCGAGGCTCTGGGCTCCCTGGGTGTGATGTTTGAGGCAATGCTCGGCGTCCCACAGCTGCTGCAGAACCTTCACTACCGCTCCACCCAAGGAATGAGGTACAGCTCCAACCGGGTCTCTGCAGCCCGTCTGGGACACTGAGGCACACAGTGTCATCAAGAGGTTTATTTGTTACCATTACACACAGAATAATACATTTCTATTCATTGATTATGGCTGACAGTGAAAGAAAACCCCAAAATCTGTTTCTAAGAAAATTTGAATGATGCATCAGACCAAGAAGAAATGATGTTAATACAGAAATGTGGACCGACTGAACAGTCTCTGTGCTCAGTACTGGGTCTGGGCTTCTTTTTAATGATTTACTGCATCAGTGCAGCGTGGCATGGAGGAGATCAGCCTGTGGTTCTGCAAAGGTCCAATGGAAGCCCAGATAAAGGTGACCTTAATCCTGGCTGCATTGTTGGTTCTGGTGTCTCTTGTCTTCCTCTTGAAAATACTTGTTAAGTAGAATTTTCTAGAATTGTATTTGGATCTGAAATGATAACAATCATGAGATTGTGATACTGAGCAATAGTCCAATCCTGGCGTAGTCTCCGGTTCTGGTTCTCTGTGTTCTGGGCTTGCTGAATACTGTTAATTAGACTAACGCAGCCTGATAATGTGCTTAGAAAACCCAATTTCTCTGCATGTAAACGCCAACATAGCTTAGCCCGGCTATTAGCAGCCTGGCCACTCCCCCTTTGGCCACTCCCCCTTTGGGAATTGACGAGACTGCGGAAGCGAGAACAACAACAACACATCAGCAACATTGAGTGTAACACAACCAGACAGTACAGTAGTTACTAAATGTTCTGTGCTGCAGCGTTGTTGTCGTCCACTTCTTCACTCGTTGTTTACATCCTGCTTTTACTCGTCTACTTCTCTGCTGCCAGCATCTGTTTACTGTCTGTGTGACGCTCTAGGCGAGAATAGACTTCTAAATACTTTTACTAGTTTATAAATCATTGAATGGCTTAGCACCAAAATATGTTGAAGATCTACTGTTACTATAGCCCCCCCCCCCCCCCCACCCCCAGACCAATCAGGTCCTCTAATTCCAGTCGACTCAACATCCCTAGAATCAGAACCAAACATGGAGAAGCAGCTTTCAGTTTCTATGCTCCTCTAATCTGGAACAAACTTCCAGAAAACTGCAAAGCTGCTGAAACACTGAGTTCCTTTAAATCACAACTAAAAACGTTTCTGTTTAGAGCTACATTTGAGTCATGCTTTCATGTGTTGTGCCACAGATTGGTAGATTTTGGCTATGAATAATTGCTTAGGGCAATTATTAATCAGATTAATAATTTTATGTAAAAATTACCAAGTTTAGGGGCACCACCTGGATTCCAGGAATATCAATAGCCAACTTGTTCAGTCTCAGTTTATGATTACCTGCCTGATAAAGCTGAGATAATTAAACAATATATGAAGGAATAAGTTCTTGGCGTTCCTGAACAGCAAGTTACTAAACATGTAGGTGAAATAACAACACCAGTTTTCCAAAATACAAGAGTTTATTACAAAAAGAATTCACTTTCAGTTAACATAGTTTAATCAACAAACTCACCAAACTAGTAAAACACAACTAAACTACTAAGAAAAGAATAACGATAATAAAACTCACACTCAGAAGTTAAACAGTAAAAGTGATAAAAATGCACAGAAATAGAAACAACAATAAATTGATAGTGATGTCACAGTTCAGAATGAGTATGTTTGCTCAAAAACCAAGGCTTGTATTGAAGAGTGTTGGGAATGAAGCTAAGTTAGTTTTAAACTAATTGCGATTAGTTCAAGACTAATCATCACATTCTGGTTTGTTTTCAAACCACCAATTCACAGCAAAGCAGAAGTGAAGAAAACAATTGTTTGGAAGAAGCAATGTTTCATTAAACCATTCGCTGAATTAGAAATCAATAACCTTTAGATAATTGATTCTCTTTAATGGATCGGTCACCGCAATGATTGATCTAATTTAATATTTAGACTTTATGTTGACGTTAACGGCTGTACCAATTATGTCGATCTAATTTAGTACTTTGACTTACCAAGAAGGCGGTCTCAAAGATGACTTAAAAGATTAGTTTAGTGTTTAAACAATCTGTTTTAAAGTCGATCTCTATTTTGAATAGCATTAACGGCAGTCTTTATTGTTCATGAATAAAAAGGCCGTCAATGGCCCACGTGGTTCACTAGAGCATGTAGCTTACAGCTAACTCACGTGTTGCTGCTTAAAGTCGCTCTGGATCATTTATTAAACATCAAACCAAGGAAAACTGTCGGATTGAGTAACTCAGGTTGCAGGATATAAAACGACTTTCCATCAGAAACCTCTAGAATCACAGTTTAAACCTCCAGGCCGACCGGCCTGTTTGTAGCCAAACAATAAATGAAATCTTACACAAAGTAACAAATCACAGAGAAACAAACAACCCTTAAATCTTGTTTAAACTAACCTAATCTCGCCTCTGCCCAGACAGACCTTATTGAACGGTTAAAGTTCTCCAAGTCGCTCCGTGGATGATGGGCGAAGCTAACACAACGTTAGCCAGCAGGCTAACCACAGCTACGGTCGGTTAGCAGCGGTAGGCCGTAGGGCTGTTGTAGCGTAGCAGCCATGGAGCTGGAACGTCGTTGTCCTCTCCCGCTTGCTTACACAGCGATCAGCTCTACCCTCTTTCTCTGAAAGTACCTTAGTCCGCAGCTTCCAGCACAGCGTTCGTCTTACATAAGCTCCGTCGGCGGTGGATGTAACGGCTGTAGTCTGTTCTCGGCTCTGTGGCAACAGTAGCTGGTTAGCAGCTCGCTTCCTCACGGTAGCATCTGAAATTCAGAGTTTCTGTAGGGCTCAGGGCAGAACAGTGGGGTTTGTCTCAAGACACTGGGTTTGCGATTCACCTGATTGATCAACAGTCTTGTTGTCCTTGAAGTGGGATCCTCCCAGAGCTCGCGTCTTTTCCATCGCCAGCGAAGGAAACATGGATCTCTCCTGGCGCCGTTTGGCTGAACGCCAGAACTGGAGAGGGCGTGAAAATCTGTGGCGGTGCCTTATATAACCTCTGGTCCTCTTCTTCTCCTGTCGCAGCTAGAATGTGGGTTAGCGCCACCCAATGGCTGTGTGTCCGCAACACATGTATCATGTTTTGTGTCTATGCTTCTTGCTGTTTTTACTTTATATGCTTTGTCTGTGTTTTACAGCTATTTTTATTTTACCCCTTAATCATGTAAAGCACCTTGAATCACCTTGTTGTTGAAAGTGTTGCTATACAAATAAAATGGCCTTGCCTAGGCCAACCAGAAGAATGGCAACAAGAAAGGGAGCATGTCGCCACCTAGCAGCAAGCGCACTTCATTTAATAATTTGAATTTCCGAGTGACGTAAACTGGGATTAAGGCTCCCATTCTGATAAAGCTATTAGTCCGATTTTTTGCCCAAATTTGATTTAGACGTGTCTGTAAACGTAGTGAGAGTCCTTTTGCAACTTGCTGTCCTGGTGCCCATACAACTTGGGGCGACTGTGGCTCAGGTTGTAGGAATTGGTTCCGTAACCAGTGGGTCGTCCGCTGGTGATGGTCAGAGGGTCCGGTGGCACCTGTGTGTAGGCAGCCTCGCTTCTGTCTGTGTAACTGTGGTTAGAAAGTAGCTTAGTACCACCAGTGTGTGAATGACTGAATGTAGTGTGAAGCACTTTGTGGTCCGCTATACAAATACAGGCCATTTACCATTGTGCAGCTTTTTCCACCACTGTTTTTCCTTCCACTCAACTTTCCTGTAATATGTTTGATTACAGCTGTCTGTTTACTCATTTCAGTGGTCCCAGAAACAGAGTTATAGGTCTTGTTTAGCTGTAAGCCTCACAGAAATGAATCCATATAATATTCAGTTTCCCTTTTTGAAGTGAAAGACTAAAATAATAACCTTTTTGATGATATTCTAATATATTCTGATCCTGCACAATCGAGCACATCTGATGGACATTCAATGCAACATTTGCGAGTGATTCCTGGAGTATTGATTCAATAATTTCAAACTCAATCCCCTCACCCTGAGGAAGGGAGTGATCATAGTGGGAGGAGCTTGTGGTGGGACAGCTTCTCCTGTTATAATTCTGTCAGAATGTGTAAAGGTGGGTCCTGCTTCTCACGTAGACGACTGAGAGGCTGATTTAGTCCCTTATGGGACAGAAAATCATGCTAATCATCACCATTATTTCCTCATTATGCTGCTGCTCATCTATTGTGAGCAGGAAATGATGCGTGGTTATTGTGTGTTTCACGCCCTGCTGGTCAAACATCTGAAGGAATCCAGCTGTGATTAAAAAATGCCAATCTTTCATGTTTTTTATATGAAACAGCTGCAATATTTTATCTACAGACTAGAAGTTGGTTGTAAGCTAATGTGTGATGTGGAAAAACTGACGTTTTGACTTTATATTTCTGGATTATACCTGGGATTCCTTAAAATCATTCTTTACCAACCAAGCCAACATTATTTGTGTTCTGTCACTTTAATGTCCTCTGATCTTTAGTCTGACTTAAACAAAACCATGAATAGTTTGTATATCTCCTGGCTTTGCTTTATTCATCTTCTTTATAAGTTGGTAAGATGGAAGCTAGTTAGTCACATGAGATAAATTTAGGATCTATTACAGGTACAGAATCTCATGCAACTTGATAGGCTTTTCATATAATACATGTTTCCTGACTTTTCCCTAATAATGCAGTTTTCATGATGTTCATTGAAGGATTAAAAAAAAATCAGTGAATGATAAGATCCTTTAGATCTCCTACCACTAAATACAGAGAGCTTTCAGAACATGCAGCTGGGGTTGTGGAAGCAGAGGAAGGTTCCATCTAACTTTTAACGATTAGGGGTGTAACGGTACATGTATTTATATTTATATTTTTTGGTACGACCCTGTCGGTTTGGTACGCACGTGTGCCGAACGAATCCAGCTGTTTATTACCCGAACACATGCAGAATGTTTCTGTACTGAACCCCGCAGGGCAACTTTAAAATGCGACACCAGAACAGAACAGAAAGGACTCCCAGCTATCACTAAACTCTTCTATTTGGGAACATTCATGGTTTCTCATGCAGCTACAGTAGAAAAAGAAAGGTGGACTGAACAAGAACTTTGTCAGTGAACGCATCTTCCATACGCAATAAGGTCCATAACACGCTCTGCACTGGACTGAATGACTCACCTGAAACAATGTCAAGCTGAATGGAAACATCACTGATACTAGAGAAGAACCAGCTGACGTCCAACATGGCTACCAGTAGCATCCAATCAGACCAAACTCCTTATTCTGGATGAAAACACAAGTCGGAGGAATCCTTGTTGATTAGAAGGGGTTTCCCAACAGCTGCCCATGCTGCATTCAAGTACAGCTGGGAAACTAGGCTTTAGAAATATCAGAACAAATCCAAAGTATTAGTTAAACATTTCTAAACATTGACAATGACTGTTTTTAAGTGGTTCTATTGTTTTCTACTCTGGCTATGTCTCCTTGTACTAATTTATTTATTTAAAAAGATCCAATCAAACCTCCAGTCAGTCATATACTTTCAAGTTTAAGTTATAGAACATAATTAAATAAAATTAAATTCAGAAATTGAAAGGAAGGAATTCAGGGGAAAAAATGGTTCTTTGATTAATGCTGATCAAAGTAAAAAGAGAAAAAGTTGTATACACATTTGTATTTGTTTTTCTTGATTGAAGAGGCTATATGCAATTTTCAGAAATTTAAACTCGCGACTGACCCCATGTGGCCAAAAGACAGAACTGCTCTTCCTTTCTGCTCGCTCTCGCAGCGCGCGCTCCTACGCCGGTCGCTCTCAATCTTCGAGCTTTTCCGGGCACTTGTCAGGGGTTTAACTTTTTTAGTCTTATGTTGAGTTACTGTTGGTGTCAGAGTTGTCCTTGGTCTCTTCTGTGTATTCACACAATCCATTGAACTGCTTCCGAGTGCTGACTAGCGGTGGTGGCAGAGTGATCTGAAACATTTAACATGAACGCGCTCGACGTCACATCCGCAGACAGCGCGGGAAAATCGGACCCGACAGAAAATAGGAAAAATTGGATACAGGCTTATAGGTGCACCCACTGTGAGCTGACAAGGTGTCGGTATGATCATCAGGAGATGTTGGAGTCATAAACGGTCAAATAAAAAGGCTATTGTCACGTTTATTTTGGGGAAAAAGTTGCATATAGCCTCTTTAAAGTGTACCGAAAACGTGCCGAAACGTGATTTTTGTATACTGTTACATCCCTACTAACAATCCAATAAATACCCAATATAATCTGCTGTAGTCTCCTAAAGTTGATTCAAGGTTGAACACTGGGAGGTGACCTTTGACCCCCCTTCACTCACACACACAATGTGTGGACACATTTCAGCTGTTAGACATACAGAAACCCGTTTAGATCATAGAGGAGGAGGCTGTTTGATCTTGAGAGGAGGATAAGAGGAAGCAGCCTCTCTGTGATGCTGTGTTTATGTGCTGCAGGACTTTAAAGCTACCAACTGAGATTATTTAATGATTACAGCATAAAGTTTGGTATTTATATATTTGATTTGGTCCTGCTCTTTTATAGTTATGGGTCTCAAGCTACACAGAGGCTTAAAGAAATTATAGTTTCACATCACTTCCCATCTTTCTGCTTCCATAGTTTAAATAAAATATGCAGGGAAACGTTCTGAACCTTAATAAATAAGTTTTACTGCAGCAATGCAATAATTCTTAGTTTATGAATCAAATAAAATTACTTGGATCCTGTTAAACTCTGGTGTTTTTACTGAATCTTGTCATTCTGGGAGGATTTCATACCAACCCATGCCTATACTGTTTTACTTAGTGACACTTGAGGAAGAACTGTGAAAAGGTGAATAAAAATGGTGGCTATAATCGAGTAGTTGTGTGATTCCGTTCCTCGCCTGTCAGACAGAAAGAGATACTAGGAGCCATATTTCCTCTGTCCTTCATCTCCACGGGTCATGTTCAGGTCCGCCTCATGTTTCCTAAGAATTAAATTCCTGCTCACATTTTTCAGAGAAGAAGCAGCGAGGCGTTGGTCCAGAGCTGACTTGCTGTTCTCTCTCAGTAATTTAACAAACCGAACATGTCCTCAGGGTGTGCAGATGTTGCTTCCACTTCTGAGGAGTGAAGATTAAACACGTAATAACACTATATTAGCTCTTCTGCATGACGGATCAGACATAATTTCTCAGTTTCTCATACATGAACACCACCATTTTTCAAAGAAAATACAAATGTTCTTTGAGATCAAACAGATTATATGCAGATTTTATTAAACATATTGCCTAAAAGCCCTTTCTGAAAGGCTGCAATCTTCAATATTTTCTTTATCAGAAAGCATTTCTCTTCTCTTCTCAATGAAAATGAACTTTCGTCTTATTCCTGCTCATATTTACAGTGACTGTAGGAGTATATGATCAGAGAACACTCACCTTTCCCAGGGAATCTGTATGCTGAGATATAGTCAGCTATGTCCAATTACACACAGTGTGATTACCAAAGCCTTGCTGCTATTGACTTTTTTTGGTAAGTGCACTTACATTCAGTCATCCCACCACTCAGGGGAAATCAAGCTAGGAGCAGGGAGGTGATGCGAAGCTGCAACAATAGAGGTGAGACAGGATGAAGTGTAGAAGAACATGACTGTGAAAAGGATGGATAGCTTTGCACCTGCTAAAGAAGGAAGTTAGGTTTTAATGTCATTTACTATTGATTCAGTCACAGCAGATATTTGCATTATATTTTTTCTGCTCACAGTTTGTTCCCCAACACTGACGGCTTCAGCAAAAAACTAATTAACATCAAGATTTTAGAGTCCAATAAAGCTTACGGCTGCTTTAATTAAAACAATGAAGGAAATACGCCCCGTTGTTTTCACAATGGCATCTGGAAGTGTGTACACAATCAACAACTGTTGATCTGCATAAAGTTACAAAGAAATCTCAGAGGGATTCTGCATTTAATAAAGTACAGTCTGTTAATTCTTCCTCCAAATGGTTTCTGGGCTTAAATAATTCCACATGCACGACACAGACGCCCCACGCAGGTATCCTATTGCCCCAGAGTGAGGGCTAAAAGCTTAAAGTAATGCCTGAAAATGGGTATAAAGTCCTGTCTCTCAGTTAATCAGATCCAAGTTTGGTGATTCCTGGCAGGATGCCACACAGGAAGCGTCAGTTTAAACCTTAATAATGCCTCATAAACTGCAAGAAAACAAACTGAAGCAGAAAGAACACGACTCTTAGCCTGTTATAGCCTTTAATATACCACCTAATATTAACACTGACTAACAAATAAGGTCTAACCAGCCACAATCATCTATTCTGTCACCATCCAAGCTAGTTGGATAAAAACATTTTCTCTCATTTTAAAAAACTAAATACAGAATTATCTTCTGCATGCACATTTCCCCAGTGAATCTATTTAGTTAATGTCTGTTTTTCTTCTCAATAAGAAATATTAAGATGATGCTTCTACAAAGCAGTTTGGATTTAATCTAAGCAGAAGGTATTTTTATCTTATGTTTTTTCTAGTCTAACCTGGGGGTTGTCAGTATGGATGTTAAATCCCCCACAATGATTAGTTGGTCACAGTCGACACATATTACGGAAAGAATGTCGCTAAAATCACAAAAGAAGTTAGAGTTAAGTTTTGAGGGGTTTGTTTAAAGTTTAAAATAAAGCTTTGTTAGGCTCCTTTATCTGGAGAGCTAGATACTCAAAACAGTCAAATGTAGCCAGAAATACCTTTTTAAAGTTCATTGAGTTATGAAAGATTGTGGCTACGCCTCCACCTCATCTGTGTTTCCTGCTCTCAGTTAGAAAATAGTAATTTGATGGATGTTTCATTATTACTGTCTAACCAGGTCTCCAATAGCAATAGAGCATGCAGATTGCGCTCAGTGATGAAGTCATTAATTAGAAACTACTTCCCAGACAAACACCGGATGTTTAATAATGGTCATTTAAGAGGTTTGGTTGTCAGTAGCTGATCCTTCTGACAGGTGAACACTTTCAGATTTGGTTTAATACGGCAGCGTTTAGTTTTAATTTGATGGTTTCTCCTGGTTATATCCATGGCGGACGATGGGTCAAGAGTTAATGTCTGGTTCCCTTCTATATCACGTCTGTTATTACCGGTGGTGGTAGAGCAGAAATACAGCTAGAATGGTGTAGTCCAATCCTTTGTGTTTGTTGGGTTCCAATTCTCATTTGCGCATTCAGCCCGTAAAAAAGAGTTTTAAAGGGAGATTGATTTGGCGATGGCGTTGGAGAATGCTGGAATGAACGCTGTACGTCTCTGCTTGCAGTTGTTTGTACCGGTGGAGTTATCTATGCTTGTTTTACATCCATGTTTGCTGCTGTTTGTGCTGGGGGGATTATCTTTGCTTGGTGTGCTTGTGTGTGTGGGGGGGGGCAAACATATACATCTAGATGTATATCTCTCTGTTATACTGTCTGAAAATGTCCATCCATCCATCATCCACACCTGCTAACCCTGTCCATGTCGCCAGTCTATCAGAGGGCAACACAGGGACACACAGGACAAACAACCATGCACACACCCTCATACCTAGGGACAGTTTAGAGTGACCGATTAACCCGGAGTGTTGGACGGAAGCTGCAGTACCCAGAGAGAACCCATGCTTCACAGCGAGAACATGTAAAATCTGTGCAGAAAGACCCCAGGCTGGGATTTGAACCCAAGACCTTCTTGCTGCAAAGCAGCAGCGGTACTAACTGTGCCGCCGTGTAGCTCGTTTCCTACACAAGTGTCTTGGTTATTAAAACCCAAATCAGTCATTTTAATCACTTCAATTGGATTAATGTTTCATTTTAGTATATCTGGATAAACGTGTCAGATAGCCGCGCTTCTTTGAAGACATTGCTGTCAATATTTATGGCCGGAAGCATCAATCAGTGTTGAGTTATTAGTAAAACTGAGTCTGTGCTGCTGAAGGGAAGCTTTTATACAGCAGGCAGCGCTCTGGTGGAAGCAGCATCTAAAAGGTTAAATTAGAAACAATGTGTTTGAGTGATTGCTCCATGCTCCCCCGATCCACCCGGGGGGTTCCTGTTGTCCATTCTTTTTCTCATTAAAGCTGATCCGTTGTGCTTCCAGCTCGGTTCTCCTCCTGCAGCTCTGCACCAACACGGCTGACCTCCACCATGTCACCGAGCGTCAGAACGGAGGACAGGAGCAATGTGGGACACTGATGCTAATGCATGCTGACTAACAAAGAGCTGCAGCCTCTCCATATCCGTTCTGACATGTATGTACAGGATCTGTCCTGCTGGGTCCCACCGTCCGCTGACACCTTCGCAACCAGCAGGTCCAGCCTTGTTTTCAGGTCCAGGTAACACCCTTCAGGCTGTAGTGGTGGCCCAGCTTCCATGTTTCTGTGGCAGCAGCTTAATGGTTGTTTCACAGCCATTAGCTTAGAGGCCAGTTCAGCCGGTTCCTTTACCTTTTCAGTGTTGGCCCACGGGGATCCAGGCACTCTGCTAACCTTGGAGTAATTAGTGACCTTTGGACCAGAGCTGTGTCCCAAAGGAGACGGTTGTGTCTTGGCTGTGGTTGCATGAGCTGCAGAGACTTTTAAATTCTTATAAACCAGATTACCTTGCAGCAGAACTCACAAACAGGGACAACATTTGGCAGCTGGTCGGGAGAGAATTATTATAAAGTTTCTCTGCACAAACAATGACTGGATTTAGGGCCCAAGATGCATGAAAATTTGTAGAAGTCAAGACGAAAGCTATGAGCTCACATTTTCTGTTTGTATAATTTTCATATTAAATTTTATGCATTTGCATGAGCTGAACTCCCACAAGGCGTTTTTCCTTGAATAGAGAACAGCTGCGTGTTAATTAATCCTGTGAATAATAATAACCAAAAAACTCTTCTTTTTTTGCCCTAACAAAATATTTCTGAGGCTCTTCCAAGATTAGTTGAACAAAGCGAATAATTCAAAGTGTCAGTTGCATCCAGCTATTTTTGTAACTTCATTATTCATAAAACTGATCACGGGTCCAGTGAAAAAAACAACAGCCTTCATTAACTGAAATATCATCTTTAAACCTAACTGGATTCTACAAAATGCTTGTTTCATATTAGTACTCATACATCACTTCTTCATTATTTCCTCTCTGCAGCACATGCAGAGCATTTTCATCTGGAATACCACACTGATGAGCAGATTTAGGGCAATGCTGGGTTCAGTTTCCTGCAAAAGAAGAACTTTATGTACAGTGTTGAAGTTTTGGCTGCTTTAGTGGAGCAGTTGGCAGCACTGTTGCTTTGCAGTAAGAAGTCCTGGGTTCGAATCCTGATCTGGGGCCTTCCTGCATGGAGTTCGCATGTTCTCTCTGTGCAGGTATGGATTCTCTCTGGGTACTCTGGCTTCCTCCTACAGACCAAAAACTTGAATGTTACCCCGAATTTACACCAAAGCGTCATGCGAGTGTGACGCGAGCGTAACTGAATACGTCCGTAGAGCGCATGCGACATAAACGCTTTTGCTTTTATCAACGGGACAAACCACACCGGCCGCGCTATACGTGCAGATTACGAGCGTCACCATGCGACACGACGCTCAAAATAGGTTCGAGTTCTATTTTTGAAGCTTATTCGGGACAATCTTCCGAGCTACGGATGTGCCAACACAGGAAGCAGCCACGATTTAGCTAAATAAAACTTCCGCTAGTCGTTCAAAATAAAAGTCCTCGCTATGCAGTTCAAAAGCAATAGTAGTAGAGCTGGGTATGATCCCAACGCGAACGAGCAAGTGCATCAAATATTAGCTGGCTATTTCTGACACATAGATACATTTTATTCCAACAAATCAATACATTGGGTTCTTTTATTAATGAGAGCTTGCCCATTTTAAAACCAAAGAGGAGCAGCAGTAGAGAAGTCCGCAGCTGGGAACCCACATGCACGACGCCCCCTTCACCTTTTGGTGTGAATTGACGCCTTTAAATAGACGGGCGTAAAACGCGTATGCTCGCGTCACACTCGCCTGACGCTTTGGTGTAAATTCGGGGTTAGGTTAATGGATCTCTCTAAATTGCCCTTAGGTATGAGTGTGTGTGTGTGTGTGCATGGTTGTTTGTCCTGTTTGTCTCTATGTTGCCCTGCGATGGACTGGCGACCTGGCCAGGGTGTCACCCCGCCTCTCACCTGACGACCGCTGCAACCCTGCAAAGGATAAGTGGTATAGACAATGAAGGTTAAAGTTTTATCATCAAATCTAATCATTTATTTGAGATCACCTAATTATGTATTTTTATTTATATTTGGAGCAGAGGAGATGTCACACTGTGTGTATGTGAGAGAGCAGTCAGTGTTACACAGCTCTGCGTCAAATAAAATATTATTTAAAATGAGACAGATAGCTTCTAATATTAGCATTTAGCATGATTAGTGCAGTTAGCATTATTAACTGGGAACCTCAGTCTGTGTGTGTATACTCTAGAGTATGTACATATTGCCTAAATAGGTCGATTTTTAAGAGGAGGGTCACATTTTCTGCTCTAAAACAAGGCAAGGCACTTTTTATTTGTATAGCACACTTTTAACAACAAGGTAATTCAAGGTGCTTTATGATTAAGGGGTAAAATAAACATAGTAGTAAAACACAGACAAAGCATATAAAGTAAAAACAGCAATAAATCAAGAAGCTAACACAGATTTATCAAGGCATTACAAAGCATATAATGTAGAAACAGCAAGAAGCATAAACAAAACATGACTCAAAGGCAGCTCTAAACAGATACGTTTTTAGTTGTGATTTAAAAGAACTCAGTGTTTCAGCAGTTTTGCAGTTTTCTGGAAGTTTGTTCCACATTAGAGGAGCATAGAAACTGAAAGCTGCTTCTCCATGTTTGGTTCTGATTCTAGGGATGTTGAGTCGACTGGAATTAGAGGACCTGAGGACCAGCAGATTGATTCCGGTCCGCTGGCATCCATATGCAATCGAAGCGCTCCAGAGTTCTTTAAAACGAGCCGAGACCTGCGTTTTTAGGTGGAGCAGAGTTGAGAGTTTGACAGCGCATTCACACCTCCCCAAACGAACCGGACTTTCTGGGCGAACCAACTAGAGTTGAATTAAAGCGGACTAAACAGGGCTGGTGTGAATGCACCCTAACGCTCTGTTTCCGAACAGCAGCCTGAACAAACAGCCAACAAATCTCTGGAGGAAGGTCCGTTTTCTTTCCAAAGGGGTATGAGGGGAATAATTTTATCTGCAAACAC